>LPNX010531681.1:194596-292083 GCA_001517045.1 Pseudotsuga menziesii | reverse complement strand
AAACTTATAATATTAATTTTTATGTATATAAATAATTTTGCCAATACACTTCATAATATAATGTTCTAATGACTAATGAAAACTAATTATCCTCAAGTTTTCCATTCATCCTTATGTAAAAGTATTATTATTTTATTGATTTTCTTTGTTAAATATGCATGTTAAATCCTTAGAACGTCTTTACCTTCCATGAACATAAAATTGAACTGTTCCCATGAACATAATTTAATGAACTTTTCCTCAGATTCAAAAGGAATATTTACTAAGTGGCATGAAGTGATTTGGTTTTGCAAGGTCTTACTTGTCTTAACTTGCTTGACTTGAATTGTGTTACAAGAAATAAATTTCATTAATATTAGTGACTCACTTAAGGTTCATTAAAACAATCACTTAAATAGAGAATTTAAATTCAAAAATGTCATAATTTATAGGCTATTCCTAAATTAATACATTTATTTTAATAATCTATGCATTACATTGGGTTTAATATTTTGAAATGCAATATGACTATCTATATTAAATTGCTTTTATGTTTTTGAAATGTAATTGAATCATATAATTCTTAAATTAAACACCAACTATGTAATTAGGCTATCTATATCATATTGCATTGATTTTTTTAAATGTAATTTAACTATCCCTAAACTAAGCGATAGGGACTAGCTTCTATGTAGCACTTGTTTATCTAGTCTACTCAACTGTTTGCATCTGCATCCAATTAGCATAGATTATTTGTATGTAGTCTGTTAATTTTGATGCAATTTATTTATTTATTTTGTGTTTAAGAAAGCATTGATTATGTCAGATTCACTTGTTAAAAGCCCTTAGCCTCTCCATCTCACAACGCCTTTATTTGGAAATATTAAATGCAATTTTGATTTGGATCTGTAAAGGATTGGAAAAGAGAAAAAATGCCACGGGGACCTAACCTTGATATTAGCAAAACAAATTTTTAAACGAGTTAAAAGGGAACTTGGAAGAAACTGGTGGGGAACAGAGTAGACAACAACCTTTTTGTTACTTCCCATTCTGTATCTCAAAGTGCTTGCTGTAATGACAATCATGTTGTGATTTATAATCGGTAAAGAAAGATTTTTTGTTTGTTTGCTAGAGGGTTTGTAATTTGTGAGAGTAGTATGTGGTCTAAGAACCAATTTTTAGCATGGCTGGATTTTTAGATGTCTCCTCTCATTACTGTCAAGTTTCAAACCTTGAGTCATTTAACAACATAACCCTTCTAATACCAACTGCACTAGTAAGACTTAGCATCTCAACAAGAATTAGAAACAAAAAGATATCCATAGACGTTTGCATATTTCAGTTTTACTATCTCATCTCATTATATACTGGAGTATTTTTTTCACCTAAAAGGGTTTTTATCCAATTGAAATAATCACTGTCAAATGGCATATGAATGCTTGTAATATGTGGTTGTAGTTGAGTCTTCCGTCGCTGACTTTATATTTGAGTTTCTCGTACAAAATTTAATAGTCTATATAATTTAGCAAGCTATAAGTGGAATTTGAACTCAATCCCGACTACGGGGCAATTGTCCTCGATTGCATCCACTCAAATCACTAGCTACATCAGGTTCCATGTATTCTTCCTCTATTTAACATTAATGGATTGATTGTTGTTGGTATTCTATTGTTTTCCATGAGTGCTACTCTTTTCTTATATAACAATAGTCTCCTTATCACTTCTAATTCTATTGGTTAAAGCTCTAGCTTAGCCAACAAAATCTCAGATGGAGTGTTATTTCTTTTTATACAGTCTTTTGGGTGCTTCTAAAAAAATTATATGCATGTTTAGCCAAAAATATTTATTGCAACACAATTCATAGTACATTACATGCTAGTTATTTTTGGTAAGTGTTAGACATGTAGCTGTCCATTGAGGCAGAGCAAGTGGTAAATTTGAAATGTTTGAAATGGTTGTAAGTGGAAGGTCTCATGTTCAAACCCCCCCAAACTTACCCGTGCGCCATTATTCAGTCCCTATTGTTTCACCTAAGGGTATAGTGGTAGCAGGATCGGATGCTTGGACCCCGTGTCACGCAAGTACCAGCCTTGTCCCCAGTTGTCGATTCCCCTTGTAAAAAAAAGTTTCACACATGTTGAATTCTCAACAAATAATGTTATTTCCATTGTCTCTGTTATGTTGCATCTATACCNACCAGCCTTGTCCCCAGTTGTCGATTCCCCTTGTAAAAAAAAGTTTCACACATGTTGAATTCTCAACAAATAATGTTATTTCCATTGTCTCTGTTATGTTGCATCTATCCCCGACACACCTTTATATGTGCCCTAGGGAGAGAGAGCCATTTTTTCAACCAGGAGGGGTGTTGTCGAGCAATGGTGGTCATGGTTGGGCCCTTTGGTCCTTCCTTTAGGAGTACCGTAGTTTAATGGCACTGCTGAATGCCCTTTTTTAGGGTGGTCTCTGATGTTCCTAAGGGTTGATCACTAGGTCACATGGCCCCATATATTGTTTTCTTGCTTTGGTGGCCTTTGTTTCAGCTGCAGTACATTTGTCTCCCTTCACATCCACTTAGGACACCCTCTTAGCCCTTCAACTAGATGGCACCTTCTCTCCCCGACCTTATTTCCTCAAAAGAAGATGTACTCCATGATAGGACTTATCGCTGCATCGAGGACGACATTAAGGGATTTTACAACGTTCTAGGGGTTAAATGGGGTATAACTCCCTCCCTCCAGCTCACTCCGGACTTTCGTTCAGAGTGATTCGCTTAATTTAGCAAGTTTTGGAACCTAGGGGAAAAATACCCTAGGTAGCCTACCTTGAGCCTACATTATGACTATATTTTATTATTATTATTTTTTTAATTTTAAGTTAACATTTTATAATTTCGAATTGACATTTTAAAGGCATGTCGACCTGGATATTTTTGTAAAAAGTGAGTGTGAGATCATATAAATAGATCTCCTCACTTCATTTTAACACAATATAAGTGGGATAAAACACTATGCACATATTCTATCCAACTAGGGCTCTTTGAAGTGAGGCGCCTCCTCTTGAGGAAGATGTTTTCTGGATTTTGATGACAAATTCTTGAGGTTTTTCTGGTTCAATGATGTTACAAAGGTGATGCTCTTATTTTGTTGGCTAAACACTCGCACAAGGAGTGTTTCGAAGCTTTGCTTGATCTCTCTTTGTTAAGTATTGATGAATGATTTATGTTTATGGATGGAATGGTAGCCATTAGGGTTTCATTTGTCTTGGCTAGATCCTTCGTCAACTCTTAGTCACTTTGGTTGTAGAAGTACGTCCTTCTAGGGTTAGAACCTTAGGAATTTAGGGTTAGCCGTAAAACCTAGGCTAAGCTTCTCTAGAGGTAGGTTAGTCGCTCCTTAGATGCCCTAGGTCAGGGTAGGGTTTTTCTAGGGTTTTTTCCTAAACCTTTCTCTTTTTCAAAACCTAGTTTATAGGGTTAGTTCAAGGTTAGTTTCAGGTCTGCATTTTGCATCTAAAAAACCCTAAATTTTACAAAATTTCATAAAAATCAAAATTTTGGCCAATTTAGGGCCTCCCGAAATTTTCGGCTCCTAAAATTTCCCACCCTCCCTCAAATTTTAGGCCATAAAATTATGCGCCCTAAATTTTCTGGCACTACAATTCAGTGCCCTAAGTTTTTGGGCCCTAAATTTTTGGGCCTAAAATTCCTTGCCCTCCCTAAAATTTCGTGCCCTAAATTTTTGGTCCTTAAAATTCTGCCCCCTAAATTTACGAGACCTCCCTAAAAGCTCGACATGTTCCCTTTCCTCTTTTACTCTAGGTATTTCCTTTAGGATGTTATCCACCCCTAAATCCCAACCTTTAGGGCTTCCCTTATAGTGGAAAACCTCCCTAATTAGGGCATGTTGTGCCTTCTTTCTCCGTGACGGTCCCTTTAACCCCTGCATACAAAAAAACAAATAATGGTAAATTAGTTCCATGACTGCTGGTTTGATTTACATTTCAAAGAGGCTCACACCTTCACTTTCACGTTATTATCAAACCTTATATGCTCACTTTGTGTTTTCACATCATATACACACTTATGTTGAAACATGGTCATTGTTTGAACTCTGAAATACAATACTGTTGCTACCATTTCTATATTTCAGACCTTGTTTAAGTGTTGCTTATGCAAATTATATATAGTTTGTAATGGATGCCTAAACAAATGGATAATCACTACTTCCTTAGTTACTGATATAGCATACAAGTCACATTATACTATACCAACGTATCTTTGATAATGATGCTATACATGGATTGCTATATGATTGGTTCATATGTTTGATAATCACTTATAACTATTGTTTTTTGATTCTTACATCACACATTTGTGATTACTCTTTGGGATCATTATTGACTAGACGAAAGCATTTGTATTGAATGAATTTCACTACATACGTATATGATATATGCATTTTTGGTCATTTTCTTATCTTAATGAATGCATTGCTGAAGTAGATATATTAACTACACTTATATGTTTCATATCCATATGTATTGGTATGTCTTCTTCATTTGACTCGCATTGGTCATTAACATTCTTCGAAGGAGATCTATTTTAGTGTTTAGTGCCCTTGCAGAGTTACAATAGGGCTCTCCCCTAGGAGGTTTAGCAGAGTTAGGAGAAGTGACTAAGGCGATAGTGGTCAGTTTCTCCACATATGCTTTCTGGTGGCTTGGGATACCATTTCATCTGGTAACATTCTGGTGCCGTTGCCGTGGAACATTTCAAAACTTGAAGCGGTTCATCTAGATTCATTCATTCCCTTGGCAGAATGCCATTTATTGGTAAGTTTTGAGGCGAGTCTCTATTTATTGCATATATTTGTGGACTAACCTTATAGGCTTATTTGGCGACTCCACCAAGAACTCATCCATCATCAGCTCAAGTATTCCCTTGTTTATTACTTTGGTGAGATTTCTTTAGCTAACCTGGAAGGTCTCTCTTGGTGACTCCAATTGAAGAAAAACAAAAGAAGTGCTATATAAAGACAATGAAACCTGATGATATGGAATTCAATTATGAGTTATGGATGGACATATTGGAATTTTCGTGCATTCCAGGATTTCCACACAAGTATGCCATTGAAGATGACGAGAAAGCACGTTTTTCATTATTCAGCAATATCAGTACCACACGACAATACATGTTTGGGAATTCTTGCACTTTCTCCAAGCAAGCAGTATTATACATGAACACCTAAGAATGGAGTTCTTTCTACCATCTCTCCACTTAGAGGAGAAATTAACTGTCAGGAATTGGTATGAAGGATTTCCTCGTAAGAACTTTTCATCACTCAGGCAATTGGTCGATGCATTTAGTGTGGATTGGGATTATGCTATTGAAGAACATGAAAGAAATGCCATGATCTACCATATGTGAGAAAAAACACTGGAAAGCAAACATAATATGGTTATAGCAAAGGAACTAAAGATGATATTCCATTTGAATTTAAAGATCTCGAAAACACAACCATTGCAAAAATGGAAGTATATTTTGCTCCGCTTGACCTATCGAAGTTCCCATGTTACTTGGACAGATTACCACATGAACTGTGGAAGCATTTCAATGATTAGAACAAGAATTATGTCGAAGACCTAGTCGCAAAATTTTTGTTGTTGTTCCCAAAAAGAAGTTGAGTTGGAAGAAAATGTGTACCTAAGGTTGTTCGCCCTTCACCTAGAAGGAATGCTCGCATTTGGTTCATGAAGTTGCCAAAAACTAAGATATCTTCTCTTCCAGAATTGATTGAATTGTTCTATAAATGTTGGTGACCTGGGAAACAACATAGATCAATACCTCATGTTGCATATGCAAGGAACTTATTCAGTAAATATATCCACAACGAAAATCAGATTGATGAAGTTAATGATATCTCAATCACAATTGATGAATCTCCTTAGGAAGAAGAATATGATGGTGGTCCTACATATGAAGATCCATAAGTCCTAGTTGAAGAAGCTGAAGAACAAAAGGAAAGGGTGAGTTCTCCCTTCCAACACACAACAATTTCTTATGACATCTCAGATATCTTGGAACATAATGACATAAATTTTAAGGATGATGGTTATTGGACATTTATGGATCCACCTCACTATGATTATTCAAGACCAATTAACATTGTTTCCAAATGTTGCAACAAGAAAGAACAACTTGATGAAGTTACTCAGGTTGAGCCAAAATTTTACACTATATGGGATGAAGAGATTTCAAGCACCTCAAGCAGGGATATTGAAGGAATGCTTTATGAAGGCCCTATTGACCTAGACATGATTATTCCTTCTCCTTATGATGCTAACTATGAAGAATGGCTCAATCCTTTTTCTAGTATAGTTGAAGTAAAAGCACCACGAGAAATTACATATGGTTTCCATATGTCAATGGCTTATTATGATGAATGGTTTGAAAATTTGGGACCCTATATCTCTTGTGATACCTCCATGATTTCTTCATCATACTTATCCAGCCTCAGGTAAGCGTGTTATACAGAGGATTTTCTTGCAGATATCCAACCTACGGTGAGTTCAGATTACCAGTCCCAGCCGCGTTCCTCAAGAATTTTTGAAGAATTTGTTCAATCTACTTTATCCTATATCGGTAAGTCCTTAATGATGCGTTTCAACAAGACCGAGGCAGGTAGGTCAACATGTATGATTTTCATTCCTCAGTTTCATAGTATTTTTTATTTATCTTTTCGTTTGAAGCATGAAGGTATGAATTATATAGCTGTCATTTTCAAATTTTCAAGGATTATTTGGAATACCAACATGATTATGGAAAACATAAGCAATATGTGTGTATATCCAAATAAATCCTTGTGTAAATATAGGGACATGTTGCGGTTGACATAAGAATATTTGTGAGTTCTTGTTCTATGAATAGCCTCCCAAATTTAGGATTTATGGACAAGTTTCGAGATTTTTTTTCTTCTTAAAAGGCATGTATGATGAAGGTGTCCCATACATAAGCTCGATAGAAGTATGGATCAACAAATATTGTCAAAGCGATGCTTCTCCATGGTACCAATTTCAAGACTTCCAGGTGCTTAGGAAGGTCCTATTTTCTTTCCTCATCCAGATGAAGGTGCTAGTGCGTACTCATCATATCATCAATAAGGTATTATCATGGATTTCATTGAAGGAAAAAGGTAAGATTTCAGGTATATATTGCTTACTCAGATGGTTACATTGGTGGTATGATTTAACCTAACCCATTTTGATTACTCAGGTAGGATTAGTTGCATTTTATCTAGGCACACTATTGTTACCTTTGCATTACATTTGATGTCCTTTTGGTTAGTCGTTATTCTTCTTAGTTTGTTTCTCTTATTTCATGGATAAGGAAGGACTAAAGTATCTTCCTCTAGATGCTTTTAATTCCTTTGGATATTTGATGTGTGTGTAGATCCAATGGCACCAAAATATTCATAGGTTCTCGAGCACTCCAGGGAAGATCACTCACCCCACAATTTGAGCCAGTGTTACGCTACATTTGTACCTAACAGACCTTCAAATGTGCCCCTAGGAGAGAGAATAATTTTTTCGACTAGGAGGGGTCTTATTGAGCAATGGTGGTCATGGATGGGACATTTGGTCCCTACTTTCAGAGTACTATGGCTTAATGACATTGCTGACTACCCTTTGTTGGGGTTTTTAACCTCGTGGTTGGTGTTCGGGACTCCTAGAGGTTGATCACTAGGTCACATGGGCCCATATATTTTTTGCTTGCTCTAGTGGCCTTTGCTTCAGCTCCGAGACATTTATCTCCTTTCACAACCAGTTAGGACACCCTCATGTCCCTTCATCTAGTTGTCGCCTTCTCTCCCTGGCCTTATTTCCTCATAGGGAGATGTCCTTCATGGTAGGCTTTATTGCCGCTTTGAGGAGGGAGTTGAGGGAATTTACAACATTCTATGGGTTAGATGGGGTATAACGCCCTCCCTCTAGCTCACTCTGGCCTTTCTTTTAGAGTGATTCGCTTAATTTAGCAAGTTTTGGAACTTAGGGGAAAAATACCCGAGGTATCCTACCTTGAGCCTACATTATGGCTATATTTTATTATTATTTTGTTTTAATTTTAAGTTGACATTTTATAATTTCAAATTGACATTTTAAAGGCATGTTGGCATGGATATTTTTGTAAAAAGTGAGTGTGAGATCATATAAATAGATCTCCTCACTCCATTTTAACATAAGACAAGTGGGATAAAACACTATGCACATATTCTACCCAACTAAGGCTCTTTGAAGTGAGGCACCTCTTCTTGAGGAAGATGTTTTCTAGGTTTTGATGACAAATTCTTGAAGTTTTCTTTGGTTCAATGCTCTTACAAAGGTGATGCTCTAATTTGTTGGCTAAACACTTACACAAGGAGTGTTTCAAAGATTTTCTTGATCTCTCTTTGTTAATTGTTGATGAATGATTTATGTTAATGGATGGAATGGTAGCCATTAGGGTTTCATTTGTCTTGGCTATATCCTTCATTAAATATTAGTCACCTTGGTTGTAGAAGTATGCCCTTCTAGGAGTCCTTCCAGGGTTAGAACCTTAGGACTTTAGGGTTAGTCGTAAAACTAGGCTAAGCTTCTATA
Source organism: Pseudotsuga menziesii (assembly GCA_001517045.1). NCBI lineage: Eukaryota > Viridiplantae > Streptophyta > Pinopsida > Pinales > Pinaceae > Pseudotsuga > Pseudotsuga menziesii. The sequence goes on along the minus strand of LPNX010531681.1, from coordinate 283,470 downwards.
GAGGTAGGTTAGTCACTCCTTAGATGCCCTAGGTTAAGGTAGGGTTTTTCTAGGGTTTTTTTCTCTTCGTCCCAAAACATTCTCTTTTTCAAAAACTAGTTTCTAGGGTTAGTTTTAGGTCTACATTTTGCATCTAAAAACCCTAAAATTTATAAAATTTCATAAAAATCAAATTTTTGGCCATTTTAGGGCCTCTCGAAATTTTCGGCTCCTAAAATTCCAGGCCATAAAATTTTGTGCCCTAAATTCTCAAGCCCTAAAATTCAGAGTCCTAAAATTTTGGGCCCTAAAATATCACGCTATAAATTTTCATGCCCTAAAATTCTGCACCCTCCTTAAAATTCCGGTCCCTAAAATTTAGTGCCCTAAATTTTTGGGCCTTAAAATTTCGTGCCCTAAGATTTATAGCCCTCCCTAAAAGCTCGACATTTTCCCTTTCCTCTTTTACCCTAGGCCTGTCCTTTAGGATGTTATCCACCCCTAAATCCCATCCTTTAGGGCTACCCTTACAGCGGTATCTCTCCCTAATTAGGGTCTATTGTGCCTTCTTTCTCCATGAATGTCCCTTTAACCCCTGCATACAAACAAATAAACAATGGTAAAATATTTCCATGACTGCTGCTTTGCTTTGCATTTCAAAGAGGATTGTTCACACCTTCACTTTCACGTTATTATCAAACCTCATATGCTCACTTTGTGTTTGAATGATCATATGCACACTTGTGTTGAAACATGGTCATTGTTTGAACTCTGAAATACAATAATGCTGCTATTATTTCTTTATTTCATACCTTGTTTAAGTGCTTCTTATGCAAATTATATAAAGTCTATAATGGACTCCTAAACAAATGGATAATCGCTACTGCCTTAATGATTGATATATTGTACAATTCACATTATTCTGTTGTACTAATGTATCTCTGATAATGCTGCTATACATGGGTTGTTGTATGATTGGTTCAAATGTTTATAAGCACTTATAACTATTGTTTTCTGATTCTTACATCACACATTTCTTATTACTCTTTGGGAGCATTATTGACTAGACGTAAGCATTTGTATTGGATGAATTTCACTACACACTTATATGATATATGCATTTTTGGTCATTTGCTTATCTTAATGAATGCATTGTCGAAGTAGATGTATTAACTACACTTATATGATTCATATCCATATGTATTGGTATGTCTTCTTCATTTGACTCAATTAAGGCATCGATCACTAACAGTCTTCGAAGGAGATCTCTTTTAGTGTTTAATGTCCTTGCAGAGTTACAATAGGGCTCTCCCCTAGGAGGTTTCGAATCTTGAAGCAGAGTTAGGAGAAGTGACTAAGGTGACAGTGATCATTTTCTCCACATATGATTTCTAGTGGCTTGGGCTGCCATTTCATCTGGTAACAATATCAAATCCACTAGTTACACACAACAGAATTTGAGCCCAAAATACGACGGATGCCATGTCTTAAATTTGACATACACCTATCTATTATTCAACAACTTCCTTTGTTTTTGTCGTCGGTGAGAATTCGTCGGATATTAGACCCCTTGTCTTACACCATTGAATTTTTGATAGAGAATGAAGCTAATACCCCGAAGGATTTCACCCACTACGTCATTGGATTTTCGACGAGAAGTTTCTCGAATTTCAGACGAACTATCGTCGAATTTCAGACGACAAGGTTATTGAATTTCAGATGACAAGTTGTCGAACTTCAGATGACATGGTTGTCGAATTTCAGACGACAAGGTTGTCGAAATTCAGATGAAATGTTGTCAAGTTTTAGACAAAAATGTTGTCGAATTTCAGATGAACTGTGGTCTAAAGTCTGACGACATCTCGTCGAATCTTCCCTGTCGGAGTCACAGCAAATTCATTGGACGAGGGCCCCAGGATGTCAGATATGCGACAGAAATCTACCGTTAGAGCCACAGCAGTGTCATCAGATTGACATGAAATCCGACAACAGATGCTAGTCATTGAACGTGAGATAACCGGCAGGGTACTGTATATTAATAATAATAAAATTGCAATTTCAAATGATTTTCAGAATTGTATATTAATAAAAATTGCTCAGTTTGTATGGTTTTCAGAATTGCAAATTCAATGATTTCCATATCAACGTGACTGTTGGGTTTGGCATGATCTGAATAAGAGAAAATAAAACCCTTTTATTAAACCCTTTCTCATAAACCAATTAAAAATATCATTATGCCAACCTGAGGGTTTATGTTATGATTGATAAAAGTTCCTCTATGACGCAAGTCAAATTCCATGGATGAATAATTCAAGACTTAGGGTTCTAGAGTCGAGACCAATTACATTCAATTGAGTATAGGGTCTATCCATACAATTCTACTGATTATATTAAAGCATATTCAAGCATATTTAATATTGTTATAGGATTCGATGTGACTTGTATCTTGAAAATAAACACACTTTTGAAATTGACCCCATAGAGAACAACAAAAGGTATAATGTTATAAGATTGCCTCAATTTTAGCATTAGCAACCTCATCATAAATTATGGACAAAGAGTCAAATCTTGTATACATATTCATAACAAGTGGAAACACTAGCCTTTTGGACATCAGATCAATAAAATTTTGTATAAAATAACAAAATACTATCACCATGGTTATGTCAATTCCACAAAATTATAATATTGGAGTGCCTGTTATTCCAAGAATCATACCTCGTATCTAAATATATTTGCTAACCCAAAAAAGAGTAACCCCACAAAAACAATATACAAAGTGGAGTTAACAGTAACAATTGCAATATTATCATATTTTCAAAAAGCCAAATACAATTGCAAAAGTTGTTGTGCGATATTTACAAAAATATTCAAGTCTCTAGTGGAAGAATGAAGGATGAAAAGAAATTAACTCACATAAATCCATAAAGTTTAAACTAATTATAAACGTTCACATATATTTTTATAAATCAAAATGAAAGATATGATAAGTCAAAATCATTATTAAGTCAAGAGTACTACTTAATATTATAGCTATGATGTTATATATGACATAAACTGTACTCAAAAGAGTCACCTTGTTCATTTCCACTACTAAAAGTTTAAAAGGAGCATTGCCCTGAATTTTGAAAACATGTGAATATAAAGAATTTGATAAATGAACTTGACATTAGCTCTAAATGACAACTAGTATAGAGGAAGTCAAGTCCTCCATATTCCACAATGTCAACTTGCTTGATTGAAAACTTTCCAAGACCTTTAGCCTTGATTTTTAAATATCTCTAACATGAAGTTAAACAACATGAATCACACATGAATTTGCATCAACCCATGTACCTATAACCACTAGTTGTAACAATCAGATCATCATGTGAAATCCAAATCTATATCAAAATTCGATTTAAAATCATGAGATGGATGGTTACACTAGCACAAAATCTAAATATGCCTACAAAAGATGAATAGTAAAAATTAGATTGGTTTATCCCAAAAATTCACCATTTGAAGCATTCACCAAACACACTAATGAATTGGTTCAATGTAACCCATGGTAAACCCATGATTTCTCAACTTTCAATTTACAAAAAGGGGAATATTTATGAAGATAGTAAAACTCAAGTTTCAACAACAATATAATTTCAAATATTTCATTATGTGAAAATTTTATTGTTTTGCGCATTTAGAGAATTCTGTCACTTATTATATTTTTATGCAACATGCATTGATTGTTCAAATTTCATCTCAACACCATGGTTGATTTAGGATTTGAAAAATTCTATCATGGCCTTTCGTTTACTACTCAAAATTTATTTGGAAAATTATGATTCAATATCTTCCGGTTGACTCATTCACAAGATACATGATTGGGATGTGTGACAATATTTGTGACATTTTTTAGTAGTGTTGTGTACATTTTTTTCACTTGGATGGTCATTAGAATTGACATTTTTAATTGGCCATTTTCAAGCATTTTCAAGGGCGTGTCAAACTTGAATCCAAGTTATTTTTAATGATTTGTTCTCATTAAATATTGAAGCTCACATCAATTAACTTCAAGTATTTTAGCTCACATGTTTAAACAACGATATTTTCCAGATTATATGAATTTTCAACATCTCGATTTGACATGCTCATGCTTGCAAAAAATGTGTGAGGCCAGGAGAAAATCTTGTGTGACTTTAGCAAAATAGATGCTCCCTAATCTTGGCATCTTAGGTGAAGGTCAACTTCCATAGCATAACGAGCTATTTTCCATTGAATATCTTATGTAGCCTAGTTGTTGCTTGCATGTTGACAAAAAAAACAGTAAAAAAAAGGTATGTCGAAAGAGGGATGTAAACAATCTAGTAGATCTAGAGGAGTAATGAAAGGCATGCCAAAAATGGTAACCACCGCTTTGTGAAAGAAGGCCAATTAATCTGGTTAGGATAATGGAAGAAAGTAGAGAGGGATCCCCTTGAGTCTCTATAATGATGATGAAATCTGATTTGGATATTATAACAAACAAGACACTTGAACGCCAAGAACTCTTAGCTTACCAACCTCCTAATCATAAAATGATATTATTCATATGTAGCCTCTCCACAAAGTCATCTAGCCGATCCTTCTGATTGTAAGTTGCAACATGGCAGATCCAATTGTGGCATCTTTCATGCTTGTATGTATATACTATATTGTGTTTTGTGAAGCTAAGTATTTTTGTTAGGATTGCAGCTCTTGTGAAGACAATACACTAAACCCATTAGGTGTGATTAAAGGCTAAAGCTTCCACTTCTTTTTTTAGTCTGATCTTCCTTGGAGAAGCAAGATGACATAAATAACCTAAGATGCCATCCCTTTACTTATTATTGTTGATGATCCATGTACCTAACCTCCAAATATAATTATTATATTACACTTATGCATCAAGAATTGAGGTTGTTGCAGTGGGTTCTTGTATTCTTTCAGCTGCATGTTTGAATTTTTGAATTTCTCATGCATATTACAACAGAGATTCTTGTTGTAATATGTATTTCTTTTGGGTACCTAATCTTACTAGTTATGGATAAATGAGGCCATTTTAAGGAAGATAGATTAGATTTGACTTTTTTCTTTAATGTTGAATTTCTTTACAAGAGCTAATATCATGATGTCCTTATTACCTATCATGTCTCTGCACAGCTGGTTTTGAAGTTGAGGCCTTTGGTTAACTGATGGTTTTTCATTGAATTTTACAGTCAACAAGATGATGGTTGATTCAAACCCAGAGAACGAAATTGTTCCTTTTAAGGTTTGTTCAAAGTCGCAATTTTCATATTTTACATTGGTGGCTTATATCTAGATCATTTTTATGTTAGACTTGAAACCTGTAACTTGGCCATTGTGTTAATAAAGTATCGGTTGAGTATTTTATGTAAGTTTGGCATAGGATTGGGTTTATGATATGCATATGATTTTGTGTCATCCAAGAAAAGAATCACTTGATGAGGCCCTCCCTACAGAAGGAGAAAATTCAAAGTAAGGGCTCTTTCAATCCTTTTCAGAGATGTTACAAAACGAGATCAACATTTATTTTCTTTCAAAAGTAAGGGCCCTTTCAATCCTTTTCAATGGATGATTATATACTTTGTAATGACATTTATTTTCTTTCTTTTGGTCAGAATATAGCTGTTACGAGTACTAGAAAATTGAAAAATGGTGTTGCAGAAAGAACAAGGAATGGTGTATGCTAAGCAACAACAACCGACTTTGATACTCAATATATGGCTGATATAGTCTCATTTGCAGAACTTTTTGGGGATTTTCGTTTGACGTACTATTGCTTGAATACATGTAACAATAAAATTGTATCTCATCAATAGGCCATAGATAGAAAATACATAAATCCATAACCTTAGAGTCACAGACTCAAACTATTGCAACGACAGGCAAATTAAAAAAAAAAATTCCGATGAACTTGCTATACTAGTGACGAAAATGTTCGTTTCTAGTATAGCAAGTTCGTTGACACTTGATAGGTATGTTCGTCGATTTATCCTCATTTCTAGGTATCCTCATCCCTTTATGTATGTTCGGTATAGTAAGAACAAAAAATCATGTTGCCTCAAATCAATAGAAGGAAATTGACAATCTCAAATAAGCAAATCCAAATTAAGGTAGATCTACATCAATGCCAGATCCAAGAAAGTAAAAAAATATCCACAAAAAGATAATAATAGAAGAACCATCGAGAGCCAGATAAACAATTATCCCATCAAGGTCTATACTCTAGACAATTCCTTGGAGAAGCAAAAAGTTGTGGCCAACTGCACCTAAAATGCGATTTTTCCAACAAATTATGGAAACTATGGAACACATGGACAAGCCAGCCCAACACAAAGGTTAAATCTACCAAAGAGTTTTTGAAGAAATGGGGCAAATCCACAGGATAAGGAAATGTTCTAAAGAAAACATGGGCTCTAAATCTAGCCTAGATGACAGTCTGCTATCCATAGCAATGGACTAATCTAGACTTTTTTCAGCCTGTTAGCTTCTTAGTTTCTGAATTTGATATGGAAGAATTTTCCATTAAGTTATGTTATGTATGTTAGTTTTATTCCACAATTCAAACCATGTCAATAATCTGATTTATATATGTAAACATAGTATTAAAACTAGAGCTAACATCAATTCATTTTAAAATAGCTGTGATAGGAATAGGTACAGTAAGAACAAAAAAAATTGTTGCCTCAATAAACAAAAGGATTTCAGCAAAATCAAAGAAGAAAATCCAAATGGATGTAGATATAAATCAATGCCATATCAAAGAAAGTCAAAAACTAGTTAATCCCTTCTAACTGCCAGACTCAAGTTGGTTCGAAGAAATTTTTGAAAGAGCATCTAAAGTCATACATTAGACAATAACTTGTTCTCATAATGAAATGAGACAGTCATACATTCTCTTTGAAAAGGCCTTATAAGTCATACATTATACATTATACATGCTATAAACTAGATAATGGATTAAAACAAAAAAAAATTGTACTTAAGTAGCAAAAACGACAGAACATGAACGATATTCAGATAAATATAAGTTCAGAATATAAAATACAAGATACACTTAAATCATACCTGTTAAATGAAACCCTTGTTCTTCCTATTTACTTTCTACAGTTTCTATGTCTTCTAATATTACTCATAATTCATTTTTTATTCTATCTAAGTACACTCTAAAGGAAGGATCCTTATACCAGCCAGGTAGTAGGGTAGCTTGCTAACCTCATGATTCAAAAGGTCTTTAACCCTAAATATTTGACCCAGGTATCCCGGTGGTAGATGTCCACATAGGTAATTTCCTCATTCAAAAAACCTTGATTGACTTACGAGCAACTATAAATGGAAACAATGGACAAGTTCAACCTCCAAAGGCTATTGAGACCAATTTATACCGATCTCCAAATGGAGGATAGGTCAACTATCAAGCTCGAAGGAATAGTGGATAATGCTATTATATCAATAGACCCATGGAGTATCCTGTAGAATGAATGGTGCTGTAAAATATTGACTTTAGTGGCTATCCCATGATTCTTGGCATACCATGTCTATCAAAATATGTTGCTTATATTAACTACAAATCCGGAAATGTGACCTTTTCCTATGGTCAATATTGAAATAAACTTACTTTGTATCCTCTTGCTAAACCTTTCCTAGAAGCTGAGGAGCCACTATGGGTAGAGTAGGAGGAATATGATGCACTCTTTGGAGATGTTGTTAAACTTGTTCTTACTCTAAAAAAAACCTTGGCATTGAAATACCTTGATGAAGACATAATGATTTCTAATTTTATGCAAAACCTTTACCCCTTAAATGTACAAATTTGAGAATATGTTGAGCAATCCAATGAGAATGAACTTAATGATGAAGATCCAATTCAAATTTTAGTTACATTTGATGAATCGGTAGGCCAAGTAGAAACCTGGAAATTTTTAGGTATCTGGATTATGTCTTCACTGCTAAACCCGCAAAACTGTTAATCACCATAGTTGAGATTCTTCCAGGAAAATATTAAACATGAGAAACTAGTGGAATTCCATTCAGTTGCAATATTTTATTCTTTTGTTACAAACTTTCAACTCCACTTTTACTTGGGATTATCAAGACATGTGAGGAATTTACCCTAGTATTCTCCAACACCATATTAACATTTAGGATTACTCTCATCCAATCCTACAACCTCAAAAGAAGAAACACTTTTATCAAGGACATTGTAAAAATAGATTTGCTTATATATCAACCGAGAGGGATATATAAGAAACCAAGTCTCATTACCGTCCCATGCTTCTAGTATATAAGATGTTGATATTATATACCAACATCTTATTAATATCCCATTCCCATGCTGATTATATACAACTATGTTGGTTAGCAAGTTTTTGCTTTGAACTATTGCAATGGATTTTCTTCTTTCAGTATTCAATAGAAGATAAATGTGATTGAGAGTTTAAATCGGTGTACTTGTTGTTCAACTTTCAGCAATATGTGTTTGTAAATTAGCATATTTAGATCTGCTGGTTTGATTCAAGCCTTCAAGTTTTCAGCTACCCGGTATTTAGGTTATTTTTTCTAAGTGCAGAATTACCTGGGTTGAAAATTAACAGCATGTTTCTTAATACAGGAGTCTTTAAGTTCCACAATTAGATCTACTATATCATATTGAAGAAATACCAATGACTGTCCATAATCCTAAACCACTACCCATTGAAGCTTATAACCATATGAGATTCAAGAGACAATACAAAACATCCATCAATTTTGGAAATAATTGTTCATCCGTTGAACAATTATTGAATGAAAAAAGGAGGGTCGTAGATTGGAAAGGGAATATACAAGATTAAAGAGAAAAAATAAAAGGTGAAAAGAATATATGCAGAAAGTCAGCAAATCCTATAATACATATGAAAGATAGAGTTACATGCTTTCTGGCTACTTCTATTCTCCCTCTTTTCCTCCTCTAGTTAATCTTAGATTCTTATATGAAGTTGAACAACAAAAAAGGAGGTACAATGGAAATCAAGGAATTCGAACTGTTAAAAGAGAGAAAACATGCAAGATATAGAAAATAAATATGGATCATCAGAGCGGGCAAAAGATAATGCTAGCAGAAGCCTCCTGATAACTCTCAACTTCTCCTCATCCCAAAATGAAAAGAAATAAATTTTCCATTTTAGTTATCTCTAAAGTGAGTAACATGTGCCTCAGAGACCACAGACGATGGAGCTTCATCATGTTTACATTAACCTAATACTACACTGGCCTTGACCTTCTAGCTTCACAAAATTCCATGTGTCTAAGGGGATGTCTTTTACAGAGGAATTCTTGAAATCAAAAGGGTGGGCATACATTTCATTTGAACTCTTAGAAGTTGGAATCCAAAGAAGGATAAGAACATTGGAAAGTGCAGGTGAAGGCAATCTAAGGAAGGATAAGTCCAAGAGCATGTGTGGCTTAATCAAGTAAGTACTTCGTTGTGACTAAAACTTGCACTTGGGTATGAGATATACTATAGGAGATGTGCATGGTTTGTTTTCTCTCTTATCACCTCTCTCCCAATAATTACAATCGATTGAAGACAACTAACACAAGTATTTTGGGTGAAGGATCTTCCTATATTTCAGATTGTTGGATGATGTCCAACATAGCAGAGATCATTCTATGCTATTTTTCAATATGCTACCTAGGTGACACTATGGATTATTTGTGAACACAGAGACTATATGCTCACTTAGCTCAACATATCAGATCCACATATCATTTAACATGCAGACTGATCTCATAAATTTTCAACACCTGACTACTCAAGTCTCAAGATAAATGGCCATAAATGATAACACATGCAATGCTTGATTAGTTCTTATGTGCAAAACCAGCAGTGTTATCTTAATTCTAGTCACCACAAGGAAACTTCTTGCTACAAGAAAAACAATTGGGGGTGGGGTTGGAATTGAGGGTTGACTCTTCAGTTCTACCCAATGAAGAAATACTAGACAAGTTACCTAGAGAGTTCACTCAAAACCTAATCATATTTTCCCTAACTTCATATCCAGCCTTACTCCCTGGCCATCGGTTCCTAATAAACATGGAGTTATGTTTTAGCATTGAGCTTCCCCGGCTCAATTTTTCATTTTTTCAAGACCTTATTGTAGCAAAAACAAGGATATTATTTTTCTATAATGTTGTGCCATAAAAAGCACACCCAAATAGGGAATAGTAAATACAAAAGAATCAAAATTTGGCCACAAAGTTTGACACCATGAATTGGCTGCTCTTCTTTCACGGAGCTTGATACCACTGATTGCAAAAGAAAAAGTACAAAATGTAAATATTAGCAAAAATTACATGAAACAATTTTCTTGGCAGATTCTGAGCAGTCAAAAATAGATGGCACCTCCCCCAAAATTTGCAACAAAATCCCAAAAAGTATAGTGTCACAAATTCAAGGAAATACAAAATAATAGCAATGATGTTAGGATATAGTTCTACATAGGAAATGAGAGAGGTCATTTTTTCCTCTAACTTTAACATGTGCCAAATTACAATTTCCATATAACGAAACACATTTGGGATGCTGCTAAAGTACAACGGGCACATAGATTTCCCTAAGGGTACAAGTATCGTTGTTGAAGATCTTGATGGTTGATGCAAATGGGTATTAGTTTTCAGACAATTAAAGTCAACCCACAACATCAAATTCCTCCTCCTTCAAGTGGGCATAGAATTTAATGAGAGGTCCACCTACCTCCACATTGAACTGGACTTTGTATGGAAAATCTGCAGAAATGAGTTTACCTTTCCATAGACCCACATAGTCGTTGACTACGCCCTCCATGTCCCCAATATCGAACTCTAGCGTTTTGGGTACATGATAGACCTTCAAGGGTCCGCTCACTTTGACTCTGTCTCCAAATTTAGCCTTCAGTTGTATGTCTTCAATGGACTCGCATGTCTCCTCTAAGGCCACTTTGTAGATAACCATGGCTCTTCCTCTTCTTCTGCATGTTAGTGATTTGTTCTGCTTGCTGAAAACAAAAGTGGCGGAGATGGGAAGATGGCAGATTTGTCCCCTGCTTTTGGGATTTTCTTGGTGGGAAAACCCAATAAAACAGATGCTGATATGCAAGTTGAAACGAGTAGATTTGGAGCACAAATAAATGCCATTTTTAATTAAGATACAACTTCAGATTTGCAAATTAAACTCACACCTGGTAATTAACATTCAAGTATGGCAGCCATTGATGATGCCCAGTCTTTCCCAGACATGGGGGCTTCAATTGTTTACTGATATCCTATCACGTTAGTTCATATTGTGGGTTTTAAAATTATAAAAAATCAAACCAATATATTGCAGGTATTGGGGGGATGAGGGGTTTAAGGTGGGGGTGGGTAGGGTGGTTTATAATGATTGAGGTATAAAAAGGGGCGGGGAGGAAGTTTTAAGTATTGGGAGGGGGTTTCAACAAAGAGAGTTTGGGTCAATATATCTCGAAATTAAGGGTATTCTTTAATATCCCATGAACGCACGTGCTATGTGAGGGGTTCACTAAGTGAAGTCCCTGTGTTCCCAGATTTGGAAATGAGGAGTCTTGCTATATCAGCTCTTCAAACAGTTCAGATTTGATGAAGCTGATGTGTTTCATACCTAGTGATAGTGTGGACCTCCTAGATTGCTCCCAACTACAAGATATAAGTCCCAGCTCCTTAAAAACGACCTCTACATAATCCAACGCCCCCTTTTTTATGAATGTTCATCTCCAGCAAGCAAGAAAGTAGACTCTCAAGGAAACAAGCAGCTATTCAGTGGTATAACTCAGCCCCACACTAGAATTGACCTCACCATCAGTTAATACAATTCCCAGAGAAGAAACTCAACCTCATAAGGATGAACTCGCCCTTCAATATATGTCCACGCTGCTTTTACACTTCCCATAATTCCAAGGAATGGTACTCAGCCTTCTTAGAGAAGAATGCGCCCTTCTACAACGGTTCCAACAGACAAATCAACTCATATCTTATTTCTTCTTCAACCAATTGCCGGAAATGTGCCAAAAACTCCAATTAATCTCCACAACGATTTACCCATAGCTAGAAATTACTTCGTCAATGAATGCAGATGATAAATTTGAGTCATTTTTACTCCCTATAGTTGGCTGGGACTGACTCTATTCTTAGCAAGGGTTTCAGTCCAAAAACCCCAAAGCCGCGAGCTCTCCAAAATCAATTTTGTTAAATCCTTTTCTAATTATCCTATAAATTTGTCTGTGGTTCTTTAACTTATTGCGACCACTGATCAAATTTGAAGGGTGGGTATTTCAAATGGAAGGGAATTTATTCTTGGAGCCCTTATATGATGAAGGGTAATATAAGTAATTATACTTTAATTGACAAACATCAATTAACTAAACCTTTCATTAAACAAATGTAGAAAATAAAAAAATTTCTTTCAATTTCTTACAATTTTTAATAATTGAGCATCTCTTAATATTTACATGAAAGAATGATATATTTTCAATAAAACTTATTTTGAACACATTAAGTTGTCATATGTGTATCATTAATTTTTACACTTCAGTAACATAACAACTATTCTATTGTATTTTTTCTAAGTTGGAGCACACTTCATTATACAAGAAAACTAGTTAGACTATGTCCTAACCATATTGGGGCATCCAAGTGCAATCCAAGCTTGAGAGATCTAAGATGATAAGGAATGGGCACATAAGAGAAAATAATATACAACTCAGAAAACATTAAAAAAATTCCTACATTCCAAGCAAGTTAGCAAAGCTAGCATAACCGGGGTGAGGGCATTAAAGTTTTTTGTTCAACACTTGTTGTGAAAGCATACATGTATGGGATGGAGGGGAAATGGAATCAATCCTAAGTCAATTGAATCCTTGAAACTCACTGCATTTCTGGGTCTCAACAATCCCCCTTTTAAATTGAACAAAACTACCAAACAAAGTTTATTAATGGCTAGATTTGAGAAAGTTATGAGTGTGAGTAATTAAGGGCTTGGGGATCTAAAATTTGTTGTGTTTTGTACTAGTCCACGGTTCAGTGAATTGACAGTCACATGTAGTAATTTAAACTATTTAATGAAAACATATAATGTGTATGTCGAAAACGTTTTCCATGCCAATGTAGGTCATTACCCTCTTTATTGTCTTACCAAAAGGCATGATAATGAGGAAGAAGACCTAAAATTATGGACTTCACCTTCAAAGAATGCCTTGCAATCACATTGGCAAGGAGTGATAAGAAGATCACAACAATCCAATGTGTCAAATGTTAGTTTATAATGTTAATTAAAGAGTTATCTGGTAAATCTAATATAAGACTTACTTATACTCATTTATTACTCTTTGCTTCTTGACACATTTAAAATTGAGCCATATGATGACGACGATGATAATGGTGATGATGATGATGATGATGTTCATGATGATGACAGTGAGGATTATGATGATGATGAGGATGATGGTGATTATGATGACGATGATGATGATGGACACGATGATGATGGGCATGATGATGATGATGATGATGATGATGAGGATGATGAGGATGAAGAGATGGTCACATACAGATATAGGAACTTCAATGAATTCACCTTAATGATGATGATGATGATGAGGAAGAGGAATTGAGCATGATGACGATGTTGTTGTTGTTGTTGTTGATGATGATGATGGCCATGATGATGATGATGATGACGATGATGACGGTGATGATGATGTTGATGATGATGATGATGATGGTGATGATGATGATGATGATGCTAATTATGATGACGACGATGAGGATGATGATGATGTTGAGTATGATGGTGATGATGATCACAGGTCAATGGTGATGACGTCGATGATGATGCTAATGATGATGACGATGATGATAATGATGATGCTAACGCTAATGATGATGATAATGATGATAATGATGATGCTAACGCTAATGATGACAATGATGCTAATGATGATGACGATGATGATAATGATGATGCTAACGCTAATGATGATGATAATGATGATAATGATGATGCTAACGCTAATGATGACAATGATGCTAATGATGATGATAATGATGATGATGATGATGGTGATGATGATTATGATGCTAATGATGATGACGATGAGGATGATGATGATGATGATGAAGATGATGGTGATTACGATGGACACAATGATGATGACGATGATGATGATGGTGATGATGATGATGATGCTAATGATGACGACGATGAGGATGATGGTCATGTTGAGGATGATGGTGATGATGAAGGATATTCATCTAAATTTTATAAGAGTTCCATGTAGTTGACAAGTTCCATGTCACTTCACCTCCAAATTTGTATTGTATAAGAGTTCCATGTAAAGCGGGTTTATAAGAGTTCCATATAGTTGACAAGTTTGGAGGGGTGTTACCTCTTATTCCCCAAAGGTTCACATTTTTTTCTTCCTCCTTAAATTTTTTAGGGTTGTGGATTGTTGTATCCAACTTAGTGTGCATGGTCCTTTTGCCTCACATAGATACAATGCAAAAGTAGTTCCCCATGACCTAATTTGGTCTTAGAAAGTACTAATGAGTCCCAATGTTAAAAAAATGGTGTGCATTCATGTAGAACTGCCCATTCAGAATTACCCAATGTATAAGACTTTCCCCATACCAATGTTGCATAGTAGCTTGACCAATATTTTGTCAAAACTCTTATTTCCCAAGGAACCCTTCATAACTAAGGTACAACTACAACATATAAATCCTACCCAAGCTACAATTTCAGTAATGGTCTTCCTCAAGTAGTGCTACTGATGAGGAAAGAGATCATATGGTTTCCTAATGATTGGATTTGGGCATAAATAACAACACCAAATGTTAAAGAATTGAACATAGTTTTGTGCTCATGTTGTGATTAATCCTTCCTAGGTCCATATGATCAATACATGGAAACCATATCTCAACATGATATTTAAAAAATACATAGTTAAAGGTGATTGGAGAAATCCAAAAATACTATGACGAATGATCTTTCCACTGATTATGATGCTTGAGGATCAATACTATGTTTGAAGACCTTGTTTAGTAGGCTATGTTATGAAGGGTTTATGATGCATGCAGATTCGAACAATGTTTGAAGACCTTGTTTATTAGGTTGCATTATGGAGGATCAATGGCTCGGTTGCTATTGTTTCCAACTCTTGATTCCTATTTTCTCATTGAGCATTGTATTATGAGGCATCACCACATATTTTGAGGCATGATGGCACATGTAGGTTGCTGTCACATTTTAGATCCTTCACCTACACAATTCTATGCATATTTTTTCACTTGAGGGACATCTCACCTAATCCCTACAACCAATTACATATGTGGAGGCATGCCACATCACTAGGATTTAAAGTTTGATGGGAACTTTGCATTCTTACACCACATATGATGCTACATTGCTAAATTGCATGGGTTGAGAGATTCGATGGGTGGAGTGCTTGAGGAGAGGAGGCTCCTTTGAACACCATTTGTTCACATTTGGAGGAACGCTTTGCATATTGAAGAGATTATTTAACACACTTGTATTCACAAGTGTCATGCACATATCTTCAGGAACACCCATTAACTAAGGGGTTCATATAGTTGATATCAAGCATGGTGTGGGGTTTCGACACACAGTTTGCAGCACTTCACTCTACTTGCACATATTCCTTCTATCATTTCATATGGTACTCAAGCAACACAACCCTTGAGTAAGTTAATTTTGGCATAGTTTGTTGAGAAAACACCAAGACTAGATATGGAGATGTGGTCCAATGTATCCTCTACAGGTGCAAGATGTAGTGCTAGCTAAGAGGAATTGAAGATATTTCCAAAGTCATATTGTTCAACAACATACCTCATGGTGGATAAATTAATGGTGAATGATAGGGAAGAGTGGTCCAAGGTATTTTCTACAAGTTCAAGTGGATGGTGCCAAACGGTACATTGGTGGAGTAGTTAGGCATAAGAAGGACTTTGAAGACATCTTAACTGGTGCCACAATTAATTGTATTTGATTTGTAAGTGTGGTAAAAAATGATCTTGTCAATGGCATCAAATCACATCACCTCAATTGCATCAAATCACGCCAAGCCTATATGATGTTATTCATGTTAGTGGACACCATTCTTTCTATTCCAAAAACTTATTGTTGAGTTCTAAACAATTTTTGTACAAAACATCCTTGTATTCCAACAACCCATTATTGAGTTCTAAAAATTAGTTTGTAGAAAACTTTGTTTTCCTTTGAGGTCCATGTGTGCTTCCGCTAATGAACCACTAAACAAAACTTTGTTTTCTTTTGATGTTAATGTGGGATTCCTCTAATGAACCACTAGTAACGACTCCATATGTTATAATAGTAACACTTGAATACCTAACTAGACATTGTCATTTTCCCTACCCAACCATATTGTATAATGCATGTCTAATGATCATACTTATAAGAGCATTTGTATCTCAACAACATGTTGGACATAATACACTAAGGTCTTGTTACAAAGAGGTCCCATGTAATGATCCACAATAAGGTGTAGAATATGCCATAAATAGGATTTCATGACTTCATGTATGGGTTGTGTATCAATATTGTTTTCTATATCCGAAGTGTATATGGCTATAAATTATTGTTTAATTGGTTATAAATACTATATGTATTTATTGTAAATAATTGATTATAATTAATAAAAATGATTTTTTAATAATATAAAATTAATTATAATTATTTTTAAAATATATGATTAAATATTTTATTAACCATTTTAAATATGTAGAAATAAACATAATTTCAAATATAAAAAAATTAAAACAATAAAGTTCCATTTTAATAAAAATAAAATAAATTTATAATTTAAATTATAAAAAGTAATGATAATTTATCATTTATATTTAAAATTATAAAAAATAATTTAAAATTCATGTTATAAAAATGAACTTAAGATATTAATTTAATATTTTCGAATGCATGTGATTAGATATTTTGTACACCAATATTAATTGGTGGAAATACACATAATTTAAAATAATAAACTTACACTCCAATGAAGTAAAATCATTTTTAAAATCTAAAATAAAATATAATATATTTCCACTTTTATGAAAATAAAATAAAATTGATAGCCTATGATGATGATGATGATGACGACGACGACAACGACGATGATGATCATGACGATGACGATCATACAAATACAGATGATGACGATGATGATAATGATGATGATGACGATGATGACGATGATGATGACGTTCTCAACATATACAAATGGTGATGATGATGATGATGATGATGACGACGATGCCGATGATGACAATGATGAAGATGATGAAGATGATGATGAATATGAAGATGTTGATCATGATGATGATGATGAGGATGAGGATGAGGACGATGACGATGGTAATGATGATGACGATCATGTTGATGACGTTGATGATGATGTTGCCGATGTTGATGACGTTGATGTTGATGATGTTGCCGATGTTGATGACGTTGATGTTGATGATGTTGATGACGATCATGATGAAGAAGATGATGATGATGATGACAATGTCGATGATGATGGTGATGTTGATGATGACAATGTCGATGATGATGGTGATGTTGATGATGATGACGACAATGAAAACGATGATGATGATTATGATGATGATGATGAGGATGATGATGATGATGATGACGATGACGATGGTGATGATGATGAATATGATGGTGACGATGATGAAGATGATGATGACGATGATGTTGATGGTGAAGATGAAGATGAGGATCATGATGTTGATGATGATGATGATGATGATGATGATGTTGTTGATGATGATGATGATGGTCATGATGATGATGACGATGAAGATGATGATGATGATGATAAATATGACGATGATTATGATGATGATGATTATGATGATGATGTTGATGATGATGATCATGATGAGGATGAGGATGATGATGAAGTCGACGATGATGACGATGCTGATGTTGACGAATAGTTGTCAAATTTCAGAAGAACTGTCGTCGAATTCCAGATGTTAAGGTTGTCGAATTTCAGATGAACATGTTCATCGCAAAAGCTATGAGGCGTAAAGTAAAAAATTTGATGACTCTTCAAGATGACAAAAAAAATTCAGAACGTACAACACTTTTCATCATTGCAATCCGACACAATCGTACTATACGTCGAATGTCATCGAATTCTGTCGTCGGATTTTGGGCTCAAATGTTGTTGTGACATAATTGATTTCTGATCAAAATCATATTACAGTTTGGTGGCCAAGAAATTCCCACAATTCACAATACTCATTTATGAATAGGATGATATTCAACTTCCCCTACAAAGAAAGAAGGAAAAACAAACATCCTAACTCAAATACTAATGGAAAGTAATAACAAGGTCAATTTTATTAAAAAAAAACCACTTAGTTCTGTTGTGAACATATAGGGAATTAAGGATTATGTTGTGTAAAGATAAGGATTATTGTATGACGTATGATACTAAATTATTATTTTCATGAGGGTATTTCATAAGGATGACATGTGCTACTCAATTTGATACTTACTATTTCATGTTGATATTCAGTATGGTACTTCATTACTCATATGGTATTGGTGACAAATGCCACGTAGTTGTGATATGTTGTTGTTTCATGTTGATATTTCGTATGGTGATTTATTGCATAATATGATGTTAATTCATGATGTTATTTCATGACATATTAGTTCAATAGGATGCTTAATTAATTTGATGATGGTATCATGGGTTGTTATTTTATGATGATATCACATAGCATACAAAATTCAATATAATGCTTAGTTATAACTTGGTTTATGAAGTATCATAGTCCATGATGATGAATTATGATGCATTTTATTTCATAATGTTAACTTGTGATGAGACATTCTTCATGATATCTTATTATCTTGAGGAAATGACCACTAATTGATTTTCATTTATGGCGAATGGAAGTTTGTTGTAGGTGATTCAATTAAAGAGCCTAAAGAGGATAACCATTCGAGGATTTTGTGAAGGCACATAAGCATGAATGATAACGGCTACAACAAATATCTTATGGGTATGGGTGAAAAACTTAACAATAAACTCTATACTAGTAGTTCTTAACTCTATTGTTTGAATTCCACTATATGAGGTGATTTCGATGGTGTTGGGGGGGGGGGGCATATGGAGAAGGAATTATGATGCCTAGGGATGGTTCTTTGAAGGTGCATAGGTATGGAGTATATGGAATTCTTTCGAAATAACTAATATATGATAATCCTGATGTGGGGATTAGTATCGATGACCATATGCATGTTAATCCTGATGAGGCCTAGTTTCTGATTAATTGTGATGAGTTTGCCAATTTACCAGAAATTGAGAGGGTGGCAGAGGGACCATCCAGAGTGATGGTTAGGAGGATTATGGAGGTGGACGATGGTATTATCTCAAGGTGAGGTGAGTAAGTAAGGAAAGAGTTCATGAATGGTGTCAATTTATTTAGTTTTAATCATTTGTTTGACAGTATTCATTCTTGAGTGTGTAATAATATCGATGCATAATTATATGATTAATTTTATATTAGGCACCAAGGAAATGAATCAAGAGCATGTCGTAACTTAGGGCGCTATGATTATAATGGTGTAGGTGGAAAATTTATGCATGATAGCCACACATATAAATATATTATCTTCAAAATAGTATTGGCTATCTTTATAATTGATTGAGTAAAGTATTATATTTGTTACTATGGGGTTATATCCTTAGGATGAAGTTTCCCCAAGGGGGGGGATAATGTAACACTCCAACCTTAGACATTAGTATAAGTATTGATAGCATATGGTAGCAATAAAAAGGCCAATTAATATATACAAAAAAAAATGAATATGTGCATTGCAATTTAATTTAATTGCATGGATGACAAGTGTGTCATCCATGCAAAATTAAAAAATTGACTAAAATTTAAAAATTGAGTAATAAAAGGGGTAAAGACCATGAAGAAAGGGCTCTAGCCTTTCTAGTTGATTTTTGGGTTTGTTACTTGTTTGTGTTGATTTTTTGTTGTTTGTGAGTGCACGTGTTTAAGAGGTAGGATAGGGAGGAGGATATTGTGTATAGAGGTTCATAGAGAAGAGAGTAAGGTCTCACCTAATATGGAATATAGTTAATAGAGGAGTTGGTGGCTAATAGAGGACAAGGTATGCATGCCTAATTGGTTAGGTTGGTCATTGATCAGGTAAGTACATATTCTTTTCTTTGGGTTACAGTTTTAAAATTTGTTGGTTATTTGAGCTATATTGGAATTATTAACTGGTTTCTCGAGGATAATGAATATGAATAGCATTAGACACTTGATAGATTAATTATTTTCTAAAAGTTTCTCAAGGAATTAAATATTTAATTAGGTTTAAAATATTCTTAGAATTTTTTTTTGTTACATAGACATTCCCAAAAAACCCATTCACATACCAAAACTTTCCCATTGTACTAAATTTAATCTCATATGTTGCATGTAGAGGGATGAGTTGAAGTGAGCTATGGAGGATCCTTAATTGATTTTCCATTATCCATTACTCGAGTGACAAAGGTTGTAATATGGAATAACTAACTTAGTGCCTTTCCAATATATTTAACCCCCTTTACCTTGTATAAACCATAATTCAACCTAGCACCCTAGGTTGGACTATGCATCAACCTCCCCATTTTGTTTTCACAAAACATGGAATATATATAAGTCTTTGTACTTTTGTGTTTATTTTTTCCAAGGAAAATATCTTAGGGAAATCAAATTACATTCGTAGATGGTACAAAGCCCAAACCCTTTGGTATTGATTATGGAACCTAAATTAGTAGGGACATCAATGAGGCATGCAACAAAGATGGTTATCTCAAGGAATTGACTTTAGTAGAGACATCAATGAGGCATGCAACAAATATGGTCATCTCGAGGAATTTAACTTGATATCTCCCACATGAATCTTGAAGAACTCAACCACTCAAGCTAGCCCATCTAGCTAGTTGTGCACTATTTATGTTTCCATTATATTATTTTATATTTTCCAAAAACATAATTGGTTTTTGAAAAAAATATATACATTATGAAATTGGTAGTACCTTATTTACTAATCCATTATTTATTATATTGTATGGTTAATACTTATATATATTTAATAATAAGTTTAAAATTCACAAAAATATTAAATAATAACTAAAAATAGAATTAACATAATAATAATAAAAATACAATAATATTTATTATTAATTTTATCGTTTTCATTTTATCTCTTAAATTGAATCATTTTTTGTATTCCAAAGTGACCCCATTATGAACTCAACTAATGTGGAATTTGTTCTTTGAGAAGAAGTAGTGTCAATATAAAATATTCTATATTTAGAATTTCAAGGATATTTATCATATACCTAGATGATTTTCCTAAGTTATTTATCATACCTCCTGATTGTTTTCCTAAGATATTCATTAAGGTGATGTTTATGTGGTTAATCCCTGTCAAATGGAAAGGGGACACATAACCACATTTGACTTTTATATGTCTAACTCAACAATTATTGTTGAGATTTTTTTGGTGACGGAATTTCTAACTCATAAAGAATGATTTTGCTTATAAAACCCATTTTAGTTGTATGAGAATACACAGTGATATAGTCAGGGTTTTGGGGTTATTTATGCAAAATATTGGCAATGATATCAAAGAAGCAACACATAAATCTTGTTGAAAACAATTATTTGAAGTATGTCTATTTGTCTTGCCTCAATGGATAGTTTTTTACTTGGAATACTTGTGAGAGCAGAGTGGGATTTCTCATTATTTATCACAAATTATCTTTGGGATATGTCTTTCAAGATCCTACCTGCATTGCATTAGATCCTATGGAATTATGCATGTCAAGGGGTTCAACCCCATCATATTGGGGGAACTCTATGAAGAGCCTAGCTAGCTTGAGATTAGTCTCTTAAGAGTCATGGGTTTTGAGGGGTCACCCTAATCTAACTTGGGGTAACTCTCATGGAGACTCATACCATAGAAGAATGAGATAAATATATATATGAAGGTATATAAGGAGAGTAAGAGAATATAGTGCAGGTACGTAAATAACATTCCCCTTTTATAATTTTTTTTCCTAAAATTTTTGGTAATCCTTGATACTTCTAAATAAAATCATATGCTTCCCATGTGGCATCATCAGAAGGGAAGATTCTTTCATTTGATAAGGCCCACCCAGTGAAGGTCTTGTCATGTAGATGTTGACTTTAGGATTCTATCACCAATATGAGATTCAAAATGAGTATTCAAACTTCATCTAAGGTAATGATGTTTGAATTTTAATACACTGCTCAATATCTGTTTTTTATAGAAAAAATACATGAAAAACATAGTGATTGCATGAAGATGAGAATAACTCTAAGGCACCGTCTCCCAAGTTTTATTAACAATCTTGTAGTATCCAAAGAATTTTAGAGACTACTTTTGGCTATGTTTGTGATTCATATGCAATTGTTTATAAGGTGTAAGCAAAGGTAAACCTAATTACCAATGTTAAACTATCATTCTAAATTATTCTTATCTACTTAATGTTTTACCCTATTTTGGGAAAGGATAAGATTTCCTTATAGAAAATGTAGAGTATCTTGAACCTTTTGGTTATAAATTGTGTCTACTTGAAATTTATAAGTAGAAGGAATGCAAGTTTCATGGACGAGTGGAGGATATCCATAATGTGATTCAAAAGGGGGCATATTCATGATTATATGGTATGAAGTGTTATACCACCACTTTGTGAGTGGTAACCATTTGACCCATTAGGATTTTATATCAACAACAAAGCAATGAAGGTAGATTTTAGGCTCTTGTTCACAAACTCAATTTGGTCATCTATTTGAGGATGATAGAAAGTTCTCATAGCTTATTTGGTGACTTGGAGCTTAAATAAGTATTTCTAAATGTCACTAGTGAATTTAGCATCTTGACCAAAGATAGCCACCATGAGGAAACCATGAATTTTGTTAATATACTTAAGGAAAACATATACAATTTGGCTATCTTTGGAAATTGATTGAGTGATTGAAAAATGGGAATATTTGGTAAGTCAATAAATAACAATGAATATAACATATTTTCCTTCTAATTAGGGTTGATCAGTAGTAAAATCCTTTGAAATTTCCTCCTAATTCTAATTTAGGATGGGTGAGGGCTAAAAAGGACCCAATGATTTGGAATTTCTCCCTTATTGCGCAAGCAAGTCCCCCATTAATATTCTCATACACTCCTATACACTCATATGTAGAATTGACAAGCTATATACCTTTGATGTGCTTATTTTCAAAACAAATGGTTCTATCCTTATTTATATACACCAATTCTTGATCCTAAAGCATCACATTCAATGATCAAAACTTCATTAAATTTTATAGTGTCCAAAACAATTGTTTGGCACATTATAGCTTCCTTTAGAGCTACAAAATCCTAGGTATCCTCATTATACCATTGAAAGGAATTCTAGTTTAAATGGGATGTAAGTCATGGCTACACCGTTTCCTAGATGCGAGTGGTTATGTGCCACATGGAAAAAGGGAGCAACCGTCGAGACACAAAGCTGCCCCCCTACGTCACTCCCCTGAAACTCCCTAACCCCGTCCTTTAATGCCTTGGGATGGCCCCCATCTTGAACAACGCGGGATCTCCAAGCTCATGATGGGAGGTGACCTCCCCTCTGTCACNTTCACTACAGAGTAATGGAGACCTTAATGGTTCCTCTAGATATGTGTCTCCTCTTTATGGGCAGCCTACCCTCACGCCACGCCTCTGGTCCAACTGATTATGTCATGTAGATTGCATGCCACGCCTAGGAGGGGACGTGGTGGATGTGGCAATGTCAATGTGTAATGCACCGAGAATTAATAATTTATTATTAATTATGCTGAAAAATACTTTAACTATTATTTTTATTACTTTATTATTTTTGGCAGAAAGTAAAAAAAACATTTTGTAATAAATCATTTTTATTTAATAAAATATGTTGAAGGGGGACAAAAGTGGATATAGTTGTTAAAGAGTGTTTGCTGACCCACAAGAGGAAAAGACAAGTGGCTAAAGCCACTGAGTGAGAACTCAAAAATTAGGAGGCATCATCCCCAAAAATGAGGTCACAACTCCTAGTTGAGTGCTAAAGAGCAAGAGGCTCATAAATGACCAAGTGCTAGGAAAAATGCTATATATTAGTATGTCCATGAGCATCAGGAGGCTAGCACTGCACATGGATTGAATATGAGAATACAAGAGATGACACATTGAAGGATTTTACTCTTGTGGTTCAGCGAATAGGCTCAGGACTTCTAGAGAAAGTAACTTGGATGCTCCAGGAGTTGGTTGGGGGGAACAACTTTTCCACTTTTGTTTCCCAGTAGTGGTGCTAGGTTCTTATTTTATGTTTTAAATTTACAGTAGAATGTTGTATTCAAGATCTGAACTAGTTAAGTTAAAACCTAGTATGCACTGATTACTCTAGCTTATTTACCAAGTTCCTATTCAGTTATATTGACTATAAAATGTTAAATGGTTACTAGGAAAGTTTCTTAGATCAGACATCCAAACTTGAGTTAGGATTTTCTTTGTGGATTATATGCTGAAAATCGAATTTCTATACTTAATGGATATGAATCGGACTATATCAAATTATTTCCTATGCGACATATTTTAGTAATGCATTTCTGCACTCTTTACCTATATTATTTCTTAGTCTGGAATTTGAAACTAATAATAGGTGGAATATCTAGATCCTCTAATCAAGTCAGTATAAATATATTTACCTCAGGTTTAAATAGAGTAAGGATTATATATCCTATATTTATCAAGATTATATATATACTGACATA
Source organism: Pseudotsuga menziesii (assembly GCA_001517045.1). Lineage (NCBI taxonomy): Eukaryota > Viridiplantae > Streptophyta > Pinopsida > Pinales > Pinaceae > Pseudotsuga > Pseudotsuga menziesii. Next base: position 258,570 of record LPNX010531681.1, on the reverse strand, counting down.
TTATAACCGAGTTCCTTATATATATAGAATTACATTGGAATGCAATCATAAAATTTTATTAATGTATAGAGTAGATCTAGTACAATCAAATCATATGAAAAAACCCTACATTATGATTATAATACAATATTTACATATTATGTATGGATCCAAATTATTATAGTAGGCATAATAAAATTATATATCAATCTTCTACATAACAAATATATTTTATATAGATCCTAGAAACCAGATATATTCAAATCAACGATCCAAGCTAAGTAAACATCTACATTTTAAAAACATATAAATTATGAACTGATCCCTTACAGATCCATAATCTAAGATTAAACCTTCATTTACAATCGTAGAGTAATTCCTTTACAGAATAGAGAACAAAAACCGTCGCCTACAGGCAAAGTATCACTAAGATATAATAATCTATTGAAAAACATTCATGGATCTAGCAGTTAACAACTTAAAGAATCCACCATATCTTTATAAAACAAATTGTAGAAGTAAATATTCTTTTAAGATCTGCGTTAAAACAACATAAGCGTAGCCAAGTATTAACATCCATATTGAAATTTCAAAACCAAATTACTATGCAAATCTTCATTTCCCCAAGGACCGACATTAAAGCCATCATTGATGGTAGCCAAGTCTTTTAAAGACTGTATTTTACTTTACAAGTAATCACCGACCCCACGAGTTGTATTAACTTCAAACAAATGCAAAGTAAGTTAAAGAATGGTCATAATTCCATATAATGGCTACCATTAAATACGCAGTGGCCGAACACTTAAAGAAATATGTAATCATCTCCACTATTTCATTATCAAACAAAGGCAACATTATAACATATAAAACTAACCACTATGATCATGGTTGTAATACCACCATAGATGGAAACCATTGATTTAGAAAAAAATGATCAATATACAAGATTAAACACAAAGAAAAATGCATAATGGAATCACACAGTCCCGAAGATCGGGAATCACTTATTATTATTCAAATCACATAAAGTGGTTGTAATACCATCATAGATGGATTCCACAGTATTTTAAAAACTAGTGCTAAAAATAGCAAGAGAATGGGGGTAAGTCCATTCAAGATGGTACCCAAACCCTATTAATACAAATTAAGAACATTAATGAGCAACTAATCACATTGCCAAAGAAATGGTTTCAAAGTTGGTGCAAGGTAAACCCTAAGGGTTTTACAAACACATGTAATCAAATTCAAGAACTTATCTCAAAAATGGTTGTGGCTACCACTCTTAACCTCATGACTCTTACCCAGCGTGACCTGCAACCACGAGTATGGTTTGGTCAGTATGCTTCTCGAAACTATAAACAATAACAAGATTTTTAATTAAGGGTTGAAAAAATCTTACCTAGGCATTTAGAAATGCGGTCCTAGGAGGAGGTGACCCTGTCGCCTCCCTCTCCAACACCTTCAACTTGCACATTTCATGTTACAGTAAGAAATCGAAATTGATGTAAACAAAACAAATTGAGAAATTTTGGTTTGAACCCTTACCTTGGATTTTTGCATAGAGGTCAAGGGGTTGGATCCTCCGGAGTACCCTTATCCCTCCCCTGCCTTCAAACACAAACAACAACTCTATTAGTACCATAATTCACCAAGTAAATTACAGAGAACAAGTTTACAAAATGGCTTTACCTGTGAAGACGTAAATTTTGGTTGAAGTGTTGACAAGATTTGTTGAAGCATAAGCTTTGCAATGCAAACCGCTAGAGAAGTCTTGGATGCCCATTGGGCAGAGCTTCGGCTCTCATTGGTTTCACCAAAACAAACAACCTGTTACTTTTCCACCATGAACAAGGAAGAGTTCGACTCTTCCTTCCCATGCAAACCAAAAAGGAAAAAAGAAGTTTTAGACAGTTTCCCCAACAAATTAAACCACTGCCTAAACCCTAGCTAAAACTTGGGACAAATGGACGGCATGTATCAAGTTTAGAAACTGCGTGGAAGGCCTGGCTGTAATGTTAGCTTGCATCCAGGACATGCCCTTTATTACCAATTCAACCAAAGACATGCAGAAATAACTCACGGCCATAACCTTTATGGGTCTTAAATAATTGCATACAGAGTAATTGAGTGCAACCATATGATATAACCCGACTTTCAACCTTATGACATATCATATTAACCATGACATAAATCACATATAATGCCAAACCTTTTATTCATGACAAGAACCATAATAAATCACAAACCATGGTATAAATCAAACATGCCAAGAACCATAACTTATCATGAAGCTTGGGGTAGGGCATGCCATAACCTTATATATTGCCAAACATTATTTAAAAACCTTTGCAAATTTATTAATATGGTCAATACCATATTCCTTTACAAGCCCTAAGCCTTTGCACTTATGGGGGAAGATCATAACATACCATAATATTAGGCTATGGTAAGGACTAAGGCATGTAAAGGTTCACTTAAATAACTTATTACATAATGGATGGGGTCTAGACCAGGGTTAGTCTCCCCATCCTTACGGTGTTAATTCCATGGTGAAAACATTCAAACAAGAAAACAAGTCAACTAAGAACACCACCTGTGTGAGTAGGACTTCAGTTTCAATTAAAGCTAGCCATTGTCACAACCAACAAAACCTGACACGTTAGACATCATAAAGATATTAAAACTTGCAGATGTGAAATATGAGGAATCTTCTAGTAAGTTACAGTAAATAAATGCATGTAATTTTTTTTTACAATTTTGAGGCGTGTTACATAATGATATCAGAGCACGGTTACAACACTAGGCCTGAATCGGCCCAACACTTACACTAATAAAGAAACCAGAGAAAAAAAAAACTATTTTTTGTTTTGTTTAAATTCTCTTACAAAACAGAAAGAGAAGGATAGCTGTATTTTGTAGGAAAACATGGCAGATGCAAAGATGCCTGCAAAAGAAGAATGTCACCCAGAAAATCCTTTAAATAATGAAGAGGGAAATTTAAGGGATGGGGAAATTTGGGTAGACTTAAATGACATAATAAATCTGAAATACGAAGAACAGTGGAAGAACTTAGATCAGAGCTAAGAAAGATTAAAGAGGATAATGAACGAATCCTAAAATTGTAGAAATAATAGATCAATGCTATGAGCAATGATGCTAAGAAGAAGCACAGGAAATAGATCTTGCTACTAAGAATTCTCACAAGCATACACAGGAAAAATAGAGAGAAGAAAAGAGACTGAATCACATGAATGAAGAGATGAATATTGGTGTGTATCCTTCCATTGAATAATTATGAATAATAGTGTACATAAATAGTACATCCCTCATAGGAAAATCGAATTGTATGGAAACAAATCATAAAGCTCAAAAAGGCTGACTTACCAAAATATAGCAAACCCCCATAGGTGGCTAAAGCACTTCCCAAATATATCAAGGACCTCACGAGTTGGAAAAAGCATGAGTGAGTTTTCAAGGAGATGTAAAAAACATGCTAATCCTAGAAAATGGAGAAAAACTAATGGAGGATGGGTTGGAAACAAAAGCTCCCAGTTTCCTAGTTGACTAGCTTTTATCTTATCCATAGAAAAGCAGGAAAAGCAGAAAAAGCAGAATAAAGTAGAATTTGCTGTAAAGTCCTGTATACTAATTCTGGATGGTCAAAAGGTGGTCAAGATCAACCCAGAATTAGGAATAAATCATTCCTAGGATATGGATGGCATGTATTGACTTTAAGGTGAAAGTGGATGCCAACTAATTAAGCTAGTGGGTGAATAATTAATCAAATAATGATTAATTATTTTATCCTAAGTTGTGAGTGGGTTAAATATATTCCAACACCCCCCTATAAGTCTGACTTTATGATGGTACGACAAAAAATATAGATGCATATAGGGCCCAACAACAAGGCTATGGTCACCCTTTAACAATTATTGTGTCCAGAAAAGTGAGGAAAGAGGCAAAACCACATGGGGAAAATCCTCCCTCAAGATAGGACAAGGCACAAAATTTGAAATATGTCTTCAACATATCTTCATCTTCACTTTAATGAGCTGACTGAACTACTTCTGGATGAAGGACTTGCTGAAGAAATCATGAACTCCATGATCATGCGCTGGAGTGTATAACCTGCAAGAAGGAAGAGGAGAGACTCCTTGTATCTCATCAAATGATGAAGTAGGAGCATTATCTGAATGCTTCTTTCTGCTGTCAAACTCTGATCTACAAACATATTTTGAAATGGAAAAGAGATCTTTGCATACTCCTTTCCAAAGAGTACAAAATTTAAGACAATTTATTTCACACCCAATTCCCTAAATAGCTGCAAAATTGTGATGTGGATCACATGTCAATCTTCCAATCTGATGTAGCACCTGTATAGATCTGATATGAGGCTGATAAAACTTTGATATATCAGAAATATTATCATATGTAACAGCAAGGATAAATGCTTCAATGGCTCCATGAGGATATAGGGCTAGACTAGGAAAATTATGAGCAACTGGGGAAAAATGATAGGTGTAAAAATCTGAATGATGGATGGGCATAAGATATGAACCATAAGTGTTTAGAACAGATCCAAACATGTTTAATATCATTCCATATATGACTAAGGTCATGGATAACTAGCCACTGAAAGTTAAGAAATACTTCAAACCATGTAAGATAAATATCACTGCATAAGAGACCAATGAGGAATCAACTAGTGAGCTTGGGATTTTTATAGTTTTTGGATTATTTAGAGGTATGGTAGATGGTATGGATGGTGGTATTATATGTGTATAAACCTACAAATATTCTTCTAAATCAGAAACCAAAGGATCACATATAAGCATATCAATAGACTCATGGGAATACACTGGTAATGAATCCTCTGTATGAAAGGAGGAAAGAATGAGATGTTCACAATCTTCAAGAAGGCTCTGAGTATTGATGCCAAGAACAAAGGAGGATATTGTGAAGCACATGAGATCAAGTAAGGTAAGTGGTATGACACAAATAATTCTTGATGTGGCTAAGCAAACATCCTGTAAGTCACTGGGTTGCGCACCATCAATGAGAGAGGTATGCAAGAGGTGTAAAGAATCTGGCACATAGATCTCAGAATCTAAGATAGGAGATTGAGAGAACAATGAATAGGTTATAGGATCATAATCAATATCATCAGCATCTCCATATGTTACTTCTTTTTCATCAATAGTATCACAAGAAGAAAAATCACCTTCAAGAGACACAGAAAAAGATGGCTCTTCAATATTTGCTTCTTCATTGAAGGATGAAGCATTCGAATGAAAGAGGGCAGTAGCAACATGAACTGTATGAGAAAATTCTTCATCATGATCAACTTCATCAGAGAATGTAGAGGCCAAGAAATCTTGAGAAAGAGAACAAGAGAAGATGCTAGGTTCGCTCCATGCTTCATCTTCAATTTCCTGCAAACCAAAAGCTTTGTCCAAAATTTTCCAAAGCTCAAATGGAAATTCAGCAGAATCTATGAGATGATATATATTTGGAGACATTCCCAAACACATAATTCCATAAGCTCTATCACAATTATTTATCCAATCAATCTTCTCTTCATAAGACTCAGGTTCACTCAATGCACCAATGGAGACATCAAAGAGACATCGCCTCTTCAAGTATGCACTCATCTTTGGCTTCCAATAATAATAGTTGAAAGGAGATAGTAGAGGAACTTTTGAATCCATATTGAAGTTGTTGATATGCTCTAAGAGATACTCTCTACAACCTTCAAAACAAACTGGGAGAAAATCTTGTAAGCTAGACAAGCTCTTCTTCAGAGAGGGATAGGAGACTGGAAGCGCTACTCAACTCTGTAGAACTTATTCAACCTTGTAGCTCTGATACCATGTAGAAATAATAGATCAATGCTATGAGCAATGATGCTAAGAATAAGCACAGGAAATAGATCTTGCTACTAAGAATTCTCACAAGCATACACAGGAAAAATAGAGAGAATAAAAGAGACTGAATCACATGAATGAAGAGATGAATATTGGTGTGTATCCTTCCATTGAATAATTATGAATAATAGTGTACATAAATATTACATCCCTCATAGGAAAATCGAATTGTATGGAAACAACTCATAAAGCTCAAAAAGGCTGACTTACCAAAATATAGCAAACCCCCATAGGTGGCTAAAGCACTTCCCAAATATATCAAGGACCTCACGAGTTGGCAAAAGCATGAGTGAGTTTTCAAGGAGATGGAAAAAACATGCTAATCCTAGAAAATGGAGAAAAAATAATGGAGGATGGGTTGGAAACAAAAGCTCCCAGTTTCCTAGTTGACTAGCTTTTATCTTATCCATATAAAAGCAAGAAAAGCAGAAAAAGCAGAAAAAACAGAATTTGTTGTAAAGTCATGTATACTAATTTTGGATGGTCAAAAGGTGGTCAATATCAACCCAGAATTAAGAATAAATCATTCCTAGGATATAGATGGCATGTATTGACTTTAAGGTGCAAGTGGATGCCAACTAATTAAGCTAGTGGGTGAATAATTAATCAAATAATGATTAATTATTTTATCCTAAGTTGTGAGTGGGTTAAATATATTCCAACAAAAATCTCAAGAAGAATTAAATACTATTCCATTAGGTAAGATACATAACAGTGAAAAAGAAAAGAATAAGTAATCTGAACATGACCTTCCAAAAACTGCACCTTACAAACGTAAGGGAAGAAAACTGGAATTTTCCAGTCATAAGCCTAAAACTTGCAGTGAAGAATAAGTCAAACATCACTCAGGAAAACAACAAGATTCAAACGAAAGTAGTGATGATGACAAAAAGAAAAAGGAATACAGACCCTACGAGGAAATATATGGGGAGTTTAAGAAGATTAAACCACCAATGTTTAATGGGGAAATTCAGAAAGGCAAAGAAGCAGAAGCCTAGTTGTCAAGAATGAAAACATATTTCCAAATATACAATTATTTTGGCGAACTAAAAGATAAAAAGGCCATCTATAATATGAATGGAAAGATAGATATATGGTGGCAGGATATAAAGAAGGTAAAGGGAATAAAGGGAATATTTGTAACTTGGAAAAGTTTTTAAAAACTTTTTAAAATAAAATACTTGTCAAAGTGGTACTATGAAGAGAAGGCCAAATAATTTTATGAGTTAAGACTAGGATCCATGATGATGAAATAACTCTGCAGTAAATTTCTGAGCCTAGTTCGCTACGTACCTTACATAATTGATGAAAAGCCTAAAATACAATGGTTTCTCAGTTATTTGCCTATCATGTTTAAAGAACAGATTGAGTATGGAAATCCAAAGATGCTAGAGGATGTGATGAGAAAGGAAAATTTATGTTACGACCAAAATAAAAATAAGAGAGAACGTGTACCAACTTGGAAGAATAAAAGACAAAATAATTTTGATCCAAGAAAGAAACAGAATAACTTCCACAAAAAAACGGGGAATAAATATAGGGGGTATTGAGGTAATAACTACAAAAGTCTTAAACCAAAGAATTCTGCAGTAAAAGAACCTCCTACTATTTTTAACAAGAGCTTTGCACAAAAAGAACCCTTAAAATGTTGCGAGTGTGATGGGCCACATTACTTTAAAGTATGTCCAGTAAGAAAGAATTTTTTTAATGTTCACTCCATCCAGGAAGCAGTCACCGTTGGAGACATGGGAAGGAGCATGCCCAAAACTTGTGCTTCTTTGGAAAGCCAACAAGCAAACCATCATACTTCCATGGTTGAGATCAAAGGTATGATAAACAATCAACCTATTTCTATTTTTATTGATCCAGGTGCAAGTTTGAGTTATATATCACCTAGAATAGTTGAATTATCTAAATTAGTACCTGAAAAGTTTGATAAGTCGTGGTTGGTACAATTAGCCACCGATACTAAACGTAAGTTACTAGTTTTGGGGTGGCACAACTTCCATTTTCTTAGGGTCCACACATACACCATCTTGACTCACAATATGGACCAAATATTCAATTTCAGTCATCCCAAAAGCACATTTTGATCATTTCAAAAAAATTTGGTGATCCCTTGATAATTGAAGGTATGAGAAACTTGCTCAAGATAGCTTTCCTAGATGACGTCGTAGACCAAGAGATCATCAAAGAAAACCAAAACAAAATTGTGCAAGAATGTGTGGAAGATCTTATTCATGAGGCTCTAAAAAGTGGATGGGACTTTGCATAGGCCAAAGGGCATGGATAAGAACTCAAAATGACCCTCATGAATGAGAAAAGTTGTCTTGGGTATGTCGACCTCTTTCGTCTGAATTTGATGGTATCCCAATTGAAGGTCTAGTTTAGTGAATAATTTGGCTCCATTCATCTTGTCTAAGAGATCATCAATGATAGGAATATGAAGCTTATCTTTGATAGTTAACTTTTTGAGAGCCTATAAATTTGGACACATGCATTGAGAACCTTCTGTTTTTAGTACCATAACCATTGAGGATGAATAAGGGATTGTGTTGGGATGAATGATGCCAACCTCCAACAATTCATAAATTATTATTTTTCATTGAGGATGAATAATGGATTGTGTTGGGATGAATGATGCCAACCTCCAACAATTCATAAATTATTATTTTTTAATTTCATTCTTTTGGGCAAAAGGATTGCAATAAGGGCATAGATTGGGAGGTTCAACTCCCATAATTGTTGTAATACCATGGTTATGTCCCCCGTGAGGTGGTGGTAAACCTTTGGTTCCTCAAAATCCTATTGATATTAGGAGAGAACTTGTTACACAACATGGTGAATGTGTTGTGTGTGTATTTCCATGACCTGGATGGCATTAAACTAAGAAATGATACAGTAATGGTCTTTCTTCAATATTTTCTCCATATAGTGGGAGGAGATAATTTTGAGTGAATTGGAAGTAATCCCTTTGAGATGATCGGTGTGCCCATCCTAAGAAAAGATTAGAGAGAGTGCATGAAAATAAATGGTGACGGGGCTCAAAGTCTTGGGTCATACCCCCATAACTGTATCACAACCACCCATGTCAACAATGAATATGTTTGTTTTAATATGGTAATCACCCATTTGGAGTTTCACATTTTCACAACAACCGCTACATTTCATCATACCCCCATTTTCTATCATAAATTGGAATTGGGTATAGGGTAGATATAACAATGGGTTTTGTCAACCACTTGTTGACGAGTGAAAATATGGGTGCTACCACTACCAATTGATACAATGATTTTATGATGCTTGATGTGGTTGATCAAATTCATGCCTGAGGTGTGGAAAATTTTAATGAAGCACGGAGTGATATTTGGGGTTACTCCTCAAATTGGCATATTGGGAACATCTTCCAAGGGTGGTATATTATCATCCATGTCTATTTCTAGCACAGCCTCCATGGTCTTGTCCTCGAAGGATCATGTGGGGATGCCTCTATTTGAAATAAATTTCATTCTTTCCATTTATGCCCTCATAAATATTTTCATCACAATTATAACAAAGTCCAAGGGGTTGAAATTTAACCATGGAATACATGGTAATTAGATTTTGGATTCATAAGGGATATTTAGTGGAATTACTAGAAGTAGTAGCCAAGGGAGACACTGTGCAGGTGGTAAAGAAAGGGCATTTGGGTTATGGCATTGATAGCCATTTCAGCTTCTTTATATCTATCAGAAGCTTCCAACCAAGTGGAGGGATGCTCCATAATGACATGGGATCGAATTACCTCCCTAACACCATTAATAAAGAATTCTAAGAAAAAAGAATCAAAGAGGCCCATTATGCAAATAACCAATTTCTCAAAGGCTATAATATAGTCCATAACCATGCCACTTTGGCATAATTTGTTCAATTATCCCAAGTAGTGAGTGTCACCATTAAAATGAACATGAAGGATCTTCACAAATTGGATTCAAGGGACATAACAATGATAAGATTTATGGTTCCATTGCAACCATTGAAAATGTTTTGAGTCTAAATATAAGACCCCAATTTTTAACTTTTGAAGATCATTCTTAGTGTCACGGAGAGAAAAATAATGTTCCATTTGGGTAACCCAACCTAAGGGGTGAAAGCCATAAAATTTGCACATGTCAATCTTCAACAAGCAATGCCATGATTTTTTTCCTCAAAGGCGTGAGGTTGGGTTTCTTGGAAGAGAGATCCATGCTATTCAATGACAATTGCTTCATTTGTTGGATCATTGAATTTCAGAGTGAATCCCACATGTTGAGCAACACATTCATCACATGTTGATGGTCAATGAGAGTGCTAATGTTTTCATCCATAGTTAGTTTGAGATGGTCAACTAAGTGTCTCAATGGATTGAGTTTCCAATCAAATGATTGCTTCAGGTAAATTACCACTAATGTTATTTGTTTAACGTCTTCGGGTTGATTTTGGTTGGTTGTTTCCATATGGCTCTAGTTGCGGGTGTGTACCACGGGAGTTGAAAAGTATGAACACCAAATGGAGAGTCATTATGTTCATGCAAAAAGGGTTGTGAGAGATGTACATCAATACAATCAACACAATACAAGGATTTTGTTGAGGTAAGTCTCCAACAAGGGTATCACAAGGCCACCCAAAATGGGTTGTTAGATATATATACCAAAATGATCAGCATGATGCAAGGATTATTTTGAGATAGGTCTCCAACAAGGGTGTCAGCAGACCCCATACTCCTTTTTTTAAATTTTGAGAGGATTATTGCTCCTTATTGAATATTACTGCACTGATATAATTACTAAATTCCTTCAAGATGAAAAGATATAGGAATTTCATTGGTGGCCCAGAGAGAATATGGTTATTATGTTGACTGCACTGACAAAATGTCCAAATTCTTTTTGGATGTAAATATGTAGGAATTTCATTAGAAAGTTATAGAGATGAGGGTTTCCAAGGTCTCAAGGACACGATATTTCCAGGTGTTATATCTCTCTGATAGATGTGCGGGGTCCAAAAATAGTACTTGATCCAATATATTAAGGCTCTAACTAAGGAGGCTTAACCATTCTCTTAGTCGTACTACTCAACTACCCAAATACACGAGAGTAATCTTCCTAAATATTGTACTTAGGTCTACTATAGAAACAAGACGGTTGATTTGATTATCTATAGTTGGTTTTAGTTTCTTATGGGACTTCTAATATACACGAGGGTATGTGGAAGTGATATTTCATGTGTAGGTGTGGTCTAATGCGGTACTACTTCAAGGGGTACCAATGAATATTACAATATTGACCATCAAATGTGACTAAGTACCAATTGTATTTTCTCTATGTATGTTGAATGAAAAATCTTTGTAGTTATTTAAAGATGTTGGAACATGTCTCTAGCCTAAAAAAAATCTACTAAAATTTGGAGGTGTGTTGGCACATGAAAGTAATCTTATACCACTTGTGATGTACTTAATCCTACAAACTATAGCAACGACAGGATAAACAGATATAAACAATGCCAAAATCCCAATATTCTAGTGTAAAATAATAAAAGAGAATAAGGAATAGGAAAGTAGCAGGATTAACTTCTTAAATTAAAATATTCAAATCTAGAAGGAATTTTCATGGGAATCTTTGTAACACCCCGGTTTTGACCCCAATTGCATTTAATTGTAAATGATGTAAATAGCGTTATTAAATCATGGTGTGGAGCTCAAAGAAAAGGCCCCACCATGGATTTAGCGTTTTATGTTTCGACAATTAAAATCGATGCTGATGGTATTCGTGTTAGCCGATGGAACAATAATTTTGGACATCATGTAAAAATGCAATTAATAAAAACACCCACAACTAGCTATGTCAATGCAACATTAAAGAGACGGGGGCATGATTTCACAAGGAATGGGGGGGAATTATTCAAACCCTTGAGCTAATAATCCAAATGTCAATGGGAGAACCCATAAAGCTGTCAACTACCTTTTTTTGTCTTTTTTACCCAATCATTTATTTCTTCTAGAAATTGGTTGAGGTAGTTAATGCCCTGGGATTGGAAGAGTATGGCTGTGAATTTCGAATTGGGGAAGCCACCCATTTTTGAAAAATGTGTTTTTGACTTACTGGGCAAGTTATCACCTAGAAATTGCTGCCCATCCCATTATGCATTCACGCCCTTCTCTTCCTCATGCAGTTGGAGCTCCTGGCATTTTTCCCTCACGACTTTTGCATTTTTCCTAATTTTTCCAAGCTGGGAAAACCATTTTTGTATTGTTCAGTGAGTGGGCAGAGGAGAACCACGATTTGGGGGTTTATAGAGGCCGTATTTTCTCCCGTAATTCCCATAGGCGTTTTCTGAATTCAGATTCACAATTTAGGTGTGAATGGAGTTCGTTTTTGCTCCTGTAATGTCCATGAGCGTTTCCTGAAATCGCATTTGTTATCCCAGGTTGTTTTCCCCTTTTTACCATTTTTTGTTTTGGCTCCCAGGAACGTTTTATTCATACCCAACATTTGTATGTTGTTGTTCTGTAAATCCTTGTGTTGGTCTGAATTGGTTAGGAGTGGAAGAGGCCCGAAATTGGCTTGATAAACCTAGTGAAGAGAGGAACCTCACAAACAGATCAAGAGGGGTTGGTTACCTTTGTATGCACACCCTGAAGAGCACTGGAAGGGAAGGTATGGTCCGAGGGGCTGTGTAGTAGTGAAAGGGATACTTCCTTGTGTTGGGTGTGTAAGTATTGTGGATACCAAGCTAGATCTTGTGTAGGTGTCCATAGCTCTGTGGTTGAGCTCACTAGCTTAGCAATTCTCCTTTCCAATGCTTTAGCAACTTGATAAACCCAACTGTGTTTGTCTTGGATGAGTTTTGATGTGTATTTGGCTATGTGTGAGCCTATTGTTTTCTAATTCCTTGTAGAAATCATGCCCAGCTCGGGGGTGGCAGTGGTGCTGAGAGATTGATGAGCACACTGACCTATGGTTGGGTGGAACATTGCAACGACATAGCTAGTTGCGGGACAACTTCTTCTCAAGATAAGTATTTTCTCATGTTTAATCTCTGCAACGTATTTGTTTTATGAATTAATATGAACATGTTGAATGCTTGAATGAATGTATTTGCTTTCGTTGTATTTACATGTATTTTTCATTTGTACATGTCTTTTATATTCAGTGCATCTTATATTATGTTCATGGGGCTAGATTGCCCGGTTTGATAGACACAACAGCAGTGCAGTCGCATCCTCTCCATCGAGTAGAGGGAGGGGACGTGACAATCTTAAGGTTGGGAGACCTTTCACTTAAGCAAATATCCAGTACAACAATTCTTGACAAAGCAATGCATAGCCTTCTAGATTTTTTTTAATAGGCTTGCAAGATCCAAATCCTTAACTATTTGACATGATTAAATAATTAATAAGTACCAACTTCCTAGTGGTCCTTAATTAATAGAGAGACCATTTTTACATTGATTGTCAACTACTAACTACTTACCTTATTCAAAAGAGATGTCCATATATATTATTTGACTAACTCCTAAAATAAAAAAAGTTAAGATAAAACCCCAACAACAAATGGAAACATTTTAACTTAACAAACAATATATTGCAATATCAATAATTTCACACAACAATATAGTAAATACAATATGGTCCTATTGGTTTCAACAACCATATAATACAAAACAATATCGTTGCATTGATTTCAAAAACCATATAATACAAAACAATACGATGTATTGATTCTCATGATGATACAATGAAAGAAAACCATTACTCCACATGATGTACAAATGAATGGTTTCTATAAGAGGTTCTGGGTCATTCATAGGTGTGGCAACGGGGGAAATTAAATTGTGGCAGCGCTATCATTTTAAGGATGGAAGAGGAGCGTATGGATTTGGACCTTGTGGACTACAACGAGGATGTCTTGGTTACAGACAATGAGTTAAAGTCCAAGTACGGAAGAGTGTCATCAGTTGTGGTGGAGGATCGAGCTCTAAGCCATCAGGAGGTTCTTCTAATGAAGACGGGTGGAAATAGAGTTCATTTAGATTTGATTAATGGTGCTATCAATGGATCTGGTTAGCAGGGGATAGTTGATATCAAGTCTTTCATTTCACATCCGGAAGGCTCCAAAGACCAGTTTCAAGAGTCGTCTCCAAAGAGAGGCAAGTGGAAGTTGAAGTGGAGGTTGAAGGATCATCTAAAGGTCGTTTCGATCAGGATTTTATCAGAACTTCATGTTCAGCTCCCAACCTTCATAAGCACGTGCAAGTGATCTCAAAGGAAGTTGGTTCGCTTTCAAGAATCTGAAGGTGTAAGTGCTTAAAGAAAAAATCTATGATTGTTAGTATGGATATTGAGGTAGAGGAATTCCATAAGTTGATGGAGCTGTTGTTAGTCGACAGGTTCATCGAAAAAAAATGTAGAGAAAATTCATTGAGCTGGTGGTTAGAGATGAATTGGAAGTCGCTTATGGGATACGTGCAATTTTTTTTCATTTTAGCAGGAGGTTGGTGTTGTGTTTCCTTCAAACGCATCTTGGATGTGAATGTTATTAAAGGAAAGGAATGGTTTTGGGGGCCTTCTTGCCTCTTTCTCAAATAGTGGATCCTCTTTTTGACCCACGGTTAGGGAACTCTTGTACATGTTGAATATTTGAGTTTTAATTCATGTAGCACTGGGTTCTTAGGGAGAAAGATATTCTTGAATTTATTGGGAACTCTTTGGGCGGCTTTATCAAGATTCATGATGGCTGAGAATATAGATAGGACCATCATATGGAAAGGATATTAGTAGAAATGGACTTGAGGGAAGGTCTTGGATAGACATTGAAATTGATTGGGAAAATGGCCGTTCCTTCATCAGTTACATTATTGGAAGATTCTCTTCCAATGTTTTCATTGCCGTGAAGTGGGTCATCTAAAAGCTCAATGCAAAGCATAAAGGATTGGTGTGTAGTCTCTTAGGAAGATTTAGGTCAAATAGAAGGCCTTAAAATACAAGTCAATTCATAAGGCAAAAAAGAAGTATACAAGTAGGAATTTCAGGGGTGGATTGTGATTCCAAAGCTATCTTGAGTTCGGAGAAGGGTCCTGTAGGTTTATGGATCAACTGAAGGCAAAGAAAGTTTCTGCAAATGAAGGATTTCTTAGCACAGAGGTATGGAATTATGTTCAATTGCCTCTGATGAAAGCTTGGAATACATTTGGTGAAACTTTGTTTATAACTCCTTTTTCTTCGTTAAATTCATCCTCCCCTTCAGAAGCAGAAGTTGGTGGCAATATGATGTCTAATTATAATAATTCTAAAAGAACATTTCAAAAAAGGTGGTGGAAACTATTATTGTTCCTCCAAAAGAGGTTGGGGTGGAGAAAGTAAAAGGTGTCCCTCTTTCGTAGACATAGAAGAGGTAGCTTGAGCCAGATGTCAGCAAGTTGAAAAAACAAACATCACTAGTTTGTCTAGATTAAGCCCTTCGGTCGAAAGGGGATAAGCTTGTCCAAGGTTCAAAAGGAATCAAAGGCATAAAAGGAGGACTAGCCTTAAACTGTGATGTTGTAAATTTGGTTGGTAGAAAGTGCAATATATCGCTAGCTCAATATTAGGCTAAAAGGACATCCAAGAAGCCAAACAAACTACCATCGCAAGGTCCCTTAGAGTAAGGAAATCCCTACCAAAATATCGCCAATTATTGTGTTATCTTACAATCCCAAAGAGGTGGGAAGGTCCCCCAAACAACTAGCCCTCAAGAGATTAGTTAATGTTTATAAGCCATATGTGATAATATTACAAGAGACTACGTGTGAAGTAGGGAAAGCAGCAGGTTTACTCTCCTCCTTTATTTAAGATCGGTATTTTTGTTACATAGATGCTTAAGGTCTTTCGAGAGGCAAAGTGACTAGTTGGAGCCTTAGTTTTGTGGCCACCCCTTCTAGAATCTTGAATTTGCGGATTTAGTAGAGGTAGAATCAAACGATTTCAATATATCCTTCCGGTTTTTGAATGTGTATGGGTCCTATTTGGACATAAAGGTTTATTGGGAGGACTTGGCCGAAGAAGGTATTTTAAATCTTAATGGATTGATTCTTGGTGGAGACATGAAGTTAACCTTATTTGGAAGATAAATCTAGGGAGAAAAAGCTCGGATATATCCCCTTGGGTTTTTTTGGGAATTTTGTTTGAAAAGTGTGGTCTTATTGATTTGGAACTAGTTAAATTAACTCCAAGTTGGAGTTTGGAGCAATGGGAAAAAAGGAAGAGTTGTTATTTCCAAGCGGCTTAATAGATTTTTGGTGGCCAAGGATGTCTTCAGCATGCAGCTTCACCACTTAAAAGTGTGGGTGGGATCTAGAGGAATCTCAGATCACCAACCCATACTAAGATTGGAAGAGAACAACATAAAACCGTTTACGTCCTTAAAATTTATTAACACATGGTTATTGTAGGATGAATTTAGAAATTTGGTTTTAACAAAATGGGTGCATGTTGATTTGTCCCAGGAGGTTCTAACTATGCAACAATTCTCCTCTTCTCTTCTCAAGCTAAAATCAATTTTAAAAAAGTAAGTAGCCACCTGTAGAGCAAGATCACAAGTCGATTTAAAAGTCAAGGACGAAAATCTGAAAGCATGGCTTGATGGCAAATTTTCAAGCAATTTTTCAAATGATGAAGTTAAAACTCTTAAAGTCCTCGAAGAAAAAAGGAGGGACTTTTTTAAAATAGAGGAAATCATTTAGAAACTTAGAATCCGAGCAATATGGTTATCCGCAGGTGGTAAATTGGTAATACTACATTTTTTTTCAAAACTGTAAGCAACTGAATACCATTTGGGAGGTTATTCTCCCTAATTGGGAAAAAGGTAATCTCTTTTTATGACAAAGCACTATCTGGTAGATCCCATTTTGAGTATCTTTTTAAGAAACCAGTTGGTTGTCCAATTGGCGAGATCTTTCAGATTATGAATCATGTGCCTATAATTATCTCTGACGAGAAGAATGTTGATTTGGAAGAGGTTACTACAAGTGAAGAATTTGAGCGAACTCTCAATTCTTTTATGAAAGGGAAGAGTCTCGGGGGCCTAGCAGGTTTATGGTTGATTTTTTTTTGGATTTTTACGATTTATTAAAGGAGGACCTGCTTAAGTTCATAAATGAAGCCAAGGCTGGTAAGATTACATAAGCTTTGAACAACACGCTAAGTCTTTTGATGGCTATCGACCTATATTCTTTTGTAACTTAGTCTATAAACTGATGTCTAAAATTTGAGCTAATTATTTAAAAGGAATATTGTCGGGTCTGGTATCGGAGGAGCAGTTTGGCTTCTAGTTCAATTGACAAATACATGACGCTATAGCAATTTCTCAAGAACGTATTCACTCCATCAGGGCTACCAAATTAAATGTGATGGTTTTAAAGATAGACCTTGCAAAGGAACATGACAAAGTCAGGTGGGTGTACTTCAGATTATTCCTCAATCAATTGGGCTTGAGTTTGAAGATTGTTAATTGGATTTGGGGATGTATTTAATCAGCTACCTTCGTAATTTTGATAAATGGGTCTCCTTCTCAGTTCTTCAGACCGTTTAGAGGCTTATGTCAAGGATATCCTTTGTTACCGTTTTTGTTCATTCTGGTAGTGGAAGGGCCCAATTTGTTAATCAAAGAGGCCAACTGTTTTGGTACTTTGAAAGGGATCAACATCTCAAATTCGGTTTCCTTAAATCATCTTTTATTTGTTGATGACATTTTCATTTTTAGGCTTGGTAACGATCAGTAAATTGAGAAGATTAAAGATATTTTGAGTTTGTATTATCAAGCTAAATGAATGGAGATAAATGTAAACAAATCTTTGGCAGTGGTTAATGGATTATCTGAGGAGGAAGAAAGTTGCATCTGAGATATTGTCTCTTTCCCAGTTAAAGATATGGAGGACGACAGAAAGAACTTATTTTCCCACCTTAATCCCTGCATGTATTGTTATGAAGACTAGTCATGGTTAATTAAGAAAACAGAGGCTTGCATTTTAGTTTGGGTAAACTGATGGCTTTCTTGTGGAGGCAAATTGGTATTAGTCAAGTTGGTGCTTGAAAGTATCCTTGTTTACTGGATGTCTATTGTGAAGCTTCCCAAAGGTGTTTTAACAAGAATTGGGAAGAAGTGTTTCAGTTTTCCTAGGACAAGAAATTGAGTGATGAAAGGAATTCCTTTGGAAAAATGGTCAAGATTGGTTGCTCTGAAAAACCTTGGTGGTTGGGGTATAAAGAATATCGATATTTTTCAGTGAGGACCTTCTAGACAGATGTTTATGAAGGTTAGTTAACAATGAGGCATTATGGGGGTGTATTATGAAAACCAAGTATTTACATGGCACCTCCGTGGAACATTGGTTTAGAGAAGCACATAAGACTTTGGAAGGAGGTTCTATAGTCTGGAAGGTGTTAGCAGAGGCTTTTCCTTTTAGAGTTTGCACTATAATTCGATTATGTTAGATCTTTAATCTAATACAATAGTATCACTAAAAGGTAGACAAGCATATCGTAAAAGAAAGAAAAAAATATTTTATCAAAGGAAACCACATGGGAGACAACCCAACAACTTCTTATGTATAGATTCATTACTTAGTACAAAATCAGACAAGGAGAAAACTCAAATATAAGATGTCTTCTGCAACTTGTTCTTCTTCTTCCCAGGGAACTTACCTTTCTCTCTCATGGAGTGAACTTGCTTGTGATTGCAGTGTGTCCAAATGAGGGAGGGCGCCTCCCTATTTATATTGATCATGTGGGTGACCTAATTCCCTAACAAGGCCACTTTCTCTCTCTTACAAGGCCGACTTGTCCTAGGGAGACTCAAAAATGCATTTTACAATTTTTCTTTTTGGGAATATTACCCCGACATACAACAAAGATTTTACCTCGACTCTTACATGACCAATTACAATAATGATATCTTTTGTTTAGAGGGAAAACGTCCCCAAAAGGAGTACAGATAAAAGTACAATAAAAGATAATAAGAATACAATAAGAATATCTTCCGAAGTTACATTTACAACAACACTCCCTCTTAAAAAGGAAGGTATTCTTACGACCTGGTCATCACCATAACTAGACATAGTCTATGGACATCGTCATCATTGTTGTATCATCGGCATCATTGAATCATCATCAATGCTGCATCAATTCTTATCTTGTCGATCATTGACTAGTGACATCTCTTGAAACTATGCATCCTCAAAAGTTGTTTCATGATGGATGTAGGCCAAGATACCATCTAGGACTTCATCATCATCTTTATAAGGAAGCCATCAAGTAGGTACAACCCAGGTCCTCAATTTACATTTCCCAAGCAACAACCTACGTCTCCTATTGTTATCCTATCGTATACAGATCATCTCATCATCTCATGGAGAGCATCCCGTATGCCTACATTACATCCCTGCGGACAACCTGCGTCTTCCACCCCGTGGAGATCAGCCTAGGCGCATACACGTCTTCGATCATGTGGAGAGCAACCCAGGTGCATATATCATGTCCACCAGACAACCTGTGTCTTCCACCTAGTGGGTACAACCCAGGAACATCTACGTCTTCAACCTAGTGGATACAACCCAGATGCATTACGTCTCTCTCTCAATCAACCTGCATCTTCCACCCAGTGGATACAACCCAAGAACATTTGCATCTTCCACCTAGTGGAGATCATCCTAGATGTATTACGATTCTCTCTCAATCAATCTATGTCTTCTGACAGGTGGATACAACCCAAGAGCATCCCAAATGCATTACCTCCATTCGGACCACCTGGGTCTTCCTCCATGTAGATACATCCCAGGTGCATCCTAGATGCTTTATGACCTGTGGACCACCAGCATTTTCAAACATGTGGATACAAACTAGGATTATCCTGGATCCATTATGTCCTTTTGGACCACACGGGTCTTCCTCCATGTAGATACAACCCTAGTGCACCTGTGTCTTTTAGATATGGTTCTTCACTCCATGTTTCAAGGAACATCGATCTAGATAACTCCAAGCTTATCTATGAAGTACTCGAACTTCATTCTTGTTAACGACTTAGTGAACACATCAGTTGTCTCCTTGTCTGTCGCCACATACTAGAGATTCACTACTCCTCTTTGCACCATATCCTGGATATAGTGGTACTTGATCTCAATATGCTTTGACTTGTCATGGAACACCGGGTTCTTGGACAACTTCACACAACTCTAATTATCACAAAAGATACAACTCGCCTCTAACTCGAGATAAAAACAAATTTGACAAGAGATCTTGAAGCCATACTGCCTCGTAACTAGTTGAACAAGCTGCGATGTACTCTGCTTCGGTTGTACTTAATGCCACACTCGACTACTTCGTACTAAACCAAGAGATCATACCATATCCCAAACTGAAGCAACATCTTGAAGTTCTCTTGCCATCTGTGGCACTACCTGCCCAATCCGAACCAACATAACCATGCAGGATAATCTTTTGATTTGTTGCATACTTGATCCCATACTCAATTGTACCTTTTAGGTACCTCAATACATGCTTTGCAGCAACCAGGTGAACACATCTCAGACCTGTCAGAAACTGGCTCAATGTGTTCACAGTAAAGCATATGTATCACCTCATGTTCGTCAGGTACATCAACACTCCAATCATCTATCTATACATTGTGGAATCAACTGTCTTTGAAGAGTCATCATATAATAGCTTCAAGTTTGATTACATGGGTGTGGCAATAGCCTTGTGGTCCATCATTCCAAATCTCTTTAGAATTTCGATTGCATAATTTCCTTGACCAAGGAATATCCCATCTAATATCTACCACACCTCTAATCCCAAGAATCATGTCAAGATTCTCGAACTATGAGATCTATTTTAGTCACTCCCTCTGAAGTAGAGCACCATCCTCCCTTTGCATGTTGTACTCTCTGCATTGGGACATTCTATACTAAAGTAATAGGTAGCCTCCTTTGCTACTGATATTCTATGTACCCATAGATGTCATCTCTCAAGGTCACTATATACATAGATCCTCCATCTCGAACTTTGTTCAAAGTTAGGCTCTTGCACCCATCTATGAGCTTCTCGTCCTCTGTAGGATTCCATCTTCAACCTTGTAGGAAAGGTTGTGATCTCCATCGCTCTAGGTAATCCTCAAGTAATTGTATGTGTTTTCCCATGGGTTCCTTCTAAGCATGTACAAATCCTTCTATGCACATGTAATTCTCTGCTCGATATGCACTTCTACTTCATTGGAGAAGTGTGTGTGATTAATGGAGCATGTCTTGCCATAATCAACTCCCTCTTTCTGAGAGAAACCGAGATCCTTGCTTTGTATTTATTTACACTTTCGTCTATTGCATGCTTGATCTTGTAGATCCATTTGGAAGACACTACGAACTTCCCTTATAGTCTCGGGACCACCTCCCAGACATCATTCTTCGATTATGGCATCCTTCCATTCCTTCTTTTCTATTGCTTCCTCATAATTTGAAGGTTCTATATCAATGATGTCACAAAGTAGCACCACATAGTTGGAGTATCTGTTAGATTTTCATCATTCTAAGCTAGCATTATGATCTTAGGATCTTTTAACTGAGAGAATAACAAGCACAACAATAAAACACAAGAGACAAGAGACACAAAGAATTTTCCTCAGGGAAACCATAAAGGAGAAAATCTCGCAACTTCCTTAGAGATAGAATCAACACCAAAATAGAAAAGCCCAAAAACATAAAGATGATCTCCACAGCTTCTGTCTCTCTCTCTCCCACTGAGAGAGATTCTCCTCTCTCACTCATGCACCCCAATAAGTGAGTGTGAGTGTTGTGAGTGTGATAAATAGAGAGGCTCACTCTCTATTTATATTCTTTCGTTCACTTGAAGTGCACTCCAACATGTCAGCCTCACTTAACAATTACTTACTAGAGCCGACATCTCTTGGAGTGTCTAATAACCCTAGTGCCCCACAACTTGTGGGGACTCTGACCTCTGCTCAACAAGGAGGGTTAACCTTGACTTAGATGGTGGGGACTATTGCCCCGACTTACAATGACTCACCTAGGGTCGACTTCACTAGGATAGTCTAATAACCCTAGGGCCCCACGACTGTGGGGAATTTAACCCTTGACCAATAGGAGGGTTACCCACAATGACTTGACATGACTTTCACATTATAGAAACTTCCCGATCGGAACATCGGGGCATGACATGACTTAAATACATCCTGGAATAAACATCGGGTTACAATACATAAGAAATATGGATGAATACATTCCGAAGTTACAAATACATCAACACTCCCTCTTAACTAGGAAGGTATTCTCTCGACACAATTTATCAGCACAAGTCCTCTTCTCTGTATCATCTAAATCATAGTCAAGCTCTCATCATCTTCATCTTCAAGTCATCTTCATCTTCAGGTCATCATCATCTTTAGGTCATCTTCATCTTCAAGTCATCTTCATCTGGATCTGGATCATCATCAAGTCTAGATCATCACTTGATCTGGATCATCACTACTGGATCATCAAATCTAGATCATCACTTGATTTGGATCATCATCAAAGCTAGATCATCATCACATCTGGATCGTCACTCGATCTGGATCATCATCGAGTCTGGATCATCATCACATCTGGATCGTCATCAAGTCTGGATCATCATCTCATTTGGATCACTTGATCTGGATCATCATCGAGTCTGGATCATCATCACAACTGGATTGTCACTTGATCTGGATCATCATCAAGTATGGATCATCACATCTGGATCACTTGATCTGGATCATCATCAAGTCTAGATCACATGCTATCTCATAATGGTGCTATCTCGTTTCTTCTCATCACAGGAAGTTCTACAGAGTCAATCCTGTAGGCCTACCCTTCATGTAGGTCTTCATCAACGCTTATATCTGACACTTAAGTCAGAATGGCCCGCCCAGCTCTTACATCTGACCTCATCTTGTCGGAAAGGCACACCGAGCACTCACATCTGACCTCATCTTGTCAGAAAGGCCCATCACTCACATCTGACCTCATCTTGTCAGAAAGGCCCTGCACTCACATCTGACCTCATCTTGTCAGAAAGGCTCAGCACTTATATCCGATCATGTGCAAGCACATCGCATCGGAAAGGCTTTGCACTTACATTCGACCCCATCTTGTCAAAAATGCACTGCACTTACATCCGACCCCATCTTGTCAGAAAGGCATAGCACTCACATCTGACCATGTGTAAACACATCGCGCCAGAATGGCTCAGCACTTATATCCGACCTCATCTTGTCAGAAAGGCTCCGCACTTACATTCGACCATGTGTAAACACATCGCATCAAAAGGGCTTGCACTCACATCTGAACATGAAGGAACTAATCCTATCATCGCATCAGAATGGCCCCCAGTCCCAGATTGAGCTACCTGGTAACTGACCAGGCGCCTCCATTCCCAGGATGGCAGTTGCCCTTACATCTGACCTACTCGTCAGAATGGCCAACCCTCACCTCTGACATGGGAGGAACTTAATCCTTTAGCCATGACAGAATGGTTCATCCCTTACATCTGATCAAGTGGGAACACATCCCTCTATCACATCATAATGGCTACTCAGTCCTAGACTGAGTTTTCCTAGTAAGTCACCAGGCACCTCCATTCCCAGAATGGCAATAGCACTCATATCTGATCACTTAGGAACCAATCCTACAGTCGCATCAGAATGGCTCAACACTCATATCTGACATGTAAGGAACCAAATCCTCTCACCATGACAGAATGGCTTAGCCCTTACATCTGACCATGGAAGGAACTTAATCTTCTCCCATGTCAGAATGGCTCTAGGTCTCATCATTTCCCCTTAGAGGGAACCTCGATCTCGAGAACATTAAGCTTCTCCTTGAAGTATTCAAACTTCACTTTGGCCATTTCTAGCATAGAATCATATCAGGGCTGATTACGTCCAAGGATGACCTACCATCTTGCCAGGACCGATTACATTCGAGGGCAACTTGTCTCATCAGCTATGCTAGAAATCCTTCTTTCAAGAGATCACGATCTGGATCACTGCTCCTCTCTGCATCATATAAAAATGCAAGTCAGCTCAACCAAATCAAATAGTAGTTTTCAAAAGAAACATACTACCTCCCAAATAGCAAGTGGCAACATCTTTTGCCTCAGCTGTACTCAACGCCATGGAGGACTCTATCTTGCCAAACCAAGAGATCACACTTGAGCCCATACTGAAGTAGCATCTTGAAGTTCTCTTCCTATCAATGGCACTGCCTGCTCAATACGAATCCACATAATCTTTTGATTCGCCTCATACTTGAGCCCATAATCAACTGTACCCTTCAGGTACCTCACTGCATGCTTTGCAACCATAAGGTGAACATGTCTCAATGTGTTCACAGCAAAGCAAATATTTAGTCTCGTATTTGTTAGGTACATTAAGGAACCAATCATCTAACGATACATCGTAACATCAACCGTCTCTGATGAAGCAACACTCAATAGCTTCAAGTTCGATGCCATAGGTGTGGTCATGCAGTCCATCATCCTGAACCTCTTTAGGATCTCTACTGCATACTTCCTTTGTCCACACCTCCATGCCTAGAAAATAGTGCATCGACACATAATAGGAGCATTACTGGTCTTCCACCTTCAACCTTGAAGCAAAGGTTGGAATCCGCTTTACTCTTAGTAAAGCCTAGAGTCATCAGTAATCTATCCATCCTGTCGTACCATGTTGAACCTCAAGATCTTCTGTAGTCACTCCCTCTGAAGCGGAGCATCATACTCCCTCTATCTTCTGTACTCTATGCACTGAAGCATTCTGAACTGGAGTGACAAGTAGCTTCCTCTGCTACTAGTATCCATCTAGGATCATTGGATACCAAGATCCTCTATATTGAACTTTTATGTTCAACCTTGTAGCAAAGGTTCAGGTCTTCATCAAGTTGGTTGCAAGTGTCTCTTTGTAGTTTATGCCTTCTTTTCATGAGAGGCCTTGTGCTACGAATCTTGCCTTGTACGATGTTTCCATCTACTGCATGATGGAACTACGAACTTCTCTTCATGTGTCGATACTGCATCCTAGACATCATTCTTCTTGAACTAGTCTTCCCTTTCTTCTTGGTTACTTCTTCATAGCTTGAAGGTTCTGCATCAATGATGTCGCTGCATTCGTCATATTATTCTTCATTTTCAACCGTCGTCACTTGTTCTTCGGAACAAGTCTCATCCTTCTTTTCTTGTAGGCGATTATATATGCGATCTTTCCTACAAGTCAAATGCAGTTGTCTGGTTAGAAACATTTCATAAGGTATATTCATAATGAAAAATTCTTATGCATAACTATATGATCATGCAACTATTTTAGCCAATACAACATTCATCCATATCTCATGAAACATTCTAGATGCCTTTCATCTCTACCAAGACAACATTGAGATTGTGCACTAATCCAATATGTCAGCAAAGAGGTTTCATTCTAGATAAGTAGCAATGGAGAGTTTGTATAGCACCATGAGCTACTTACCAATCACATGCATATTAGTAGTATACTGTCGTTAATGCAAACATCCTATCATGCATAATACATCAACCGAATATAAACAAATGCATAACAAAACAACATCATGAAATGACAATTGAATACTTATCTTTATTTGTTTCGTGGGTAGACTTCTTCTTGAGCCTTCAGCTTCATTGTCTTCTTCATTCATAATAGCATCGTTTCTTATCCAAATGCTAGGATGGATAAGAGGTTCTTCAAGAGTTGAGTCCTTCGTATTCCTCATCGCTTGAGGGATCTTCTTTGGATGGTGAGAGCTTGATCTTCAGTTGCTCCCATATTCTCTTCTCTTCTTATGAGTCGAGCTTCTTCTTCTTCCCAGAGTTTGCTGAAAGTAATCACTTCCTTCTGGCACACATTCATCGAATGAATGAATCCCATGATCTTGGGAGACCATTCAAGGTGGCTATCACCACTTCTGCATTCTTCACTTCTTCTTTTACCACTTCAAGTTGTTCTTTGATTTGAGAGACCCTAGTAAAGTATGACTATATGGTCTCTGCATTCTGGATCTTCACATTCTTCAACTGTTTTCTTAAGGTCATATTCCGATCTATGTTCTTCCCTTCAAATAGCTTGGTCAAGGAATCAAACATCTTCGGTGTCTTTAAGGAAGACACTTGTAGTACAAGTTGATTTGTGACTGAATCAACAATGATCTTCTTGGCCTTGACCAAATTCTTCTTGTGTAAGGCTTCTAGCCTCATCTCTCTCTGGAACTGGAATCTCTCTACTCATGTAGGTGTCCAATTCATTTTCTTCAGAGAGATCATATACTTCCAGGCTTGGAATTTGTCAACTTCACCAAGCTTGTCATCAAGCTGGTGTGATAGATCATTTTAAAATGAGAACCTCAAATGAAAATAGCAAAAGATTAGATCTTACCGATTTGAGGTGTCCGTCATGGTTCCGGAGCTGGCTGATCTAAGGTTTGTCAGGGAAAACCTAATTTTTAAAACTAGGAATATTTCAGATCTAATTGGATAGAAATATAGATCTCTTCAAATGGAGTTGTCCAATGTACTCCTTTTCTGAAACGGTGGAGGGAAGCTCCCAGAATAGGAAGCCATAGTTTTCCAATTTCTTCTGCAGAAATTCCTGTTACTGTTTCTGTGGTATCTCCAAAAGTACTGCTCCTTTGTGTCTGAAATTTTGTATTGAGGTAACCTCGCATGTTCCTATTCCAACACCATAGGTTTCATCAGGATTGGTTTCACCAATTGGGATTTATGATCCTTTTCCTAAGATGACCTGTTACAGGATTGTTCAGAACAACGAAGTTGTACGGACTGCCACGTGTCACTGATTCATCTTCCGAGTCTGAACTTTAGAAAAAAGAAGATATAGTCTATTCCCTTTCTAGAACATCTTTAGAAATTTCATTTGGACCTCTGTAGCCCAAGATATAGCAATTTTCCCCAGGTGTCCTATTTAGAGATGAATTCTGGAAGAGGCTGGAACCCTAACTTGGAGGGATCATATCGCCCAGAATATAGAGAATATGAGGCTGAATTTTGGACACAGTGTAAATCATGATTTTATATTCGGTCTCTGCAATTTTCAGCTCTTTCGCCTTCTCCAATCTCGGGATATAGTGAATGTACCAAAACTTAGCAGTTTTAGTATTTTAGGGTTTTTCCAGCTCGGGGTCAAACTAGGGTTTGACTTTCCTGGAGTTTCACCCAACCAAAAATCTTGATCCAGGTCTCTAAACTTCAGTTTTGATGAGGAGAGTAATCCTATGCTGGGCTCACTCAAAAATTCCTCTTCTGTAGAAAGCCCTAATTTTCGCACCGAAAACTGAAAATGCTCAGAATCGAATTCCGCTTCGACAGAAAGATGCGCCCTTCAATGGAGAGTCATCCTAGCATAATTTTGCTAATGGATTGAGGAGAGAGACTCAAAAAGTAAGAAGCCCTAGATTTTGTAGCTGCACAATGTCTTCTTCTCAGGTTAGCTCTGATACCATGTTAGATTTTCATCATTCTAAGCTAGCATTATGATCTTAGGATCTTTTAACTAAGAGAATAACAAGCACAACAATAAAACACAAGAGACAAGAGACAAATAATTTTCCTTGGGGAAACCATAAAGGAGAAAACCTCGCAACTTTCTTAGAGATAGAATCAGCACCAAAATAGAAAAGCCCAAAACATAAAGATGATCTCCACAGCTTCTGTCTCTCTCTCTCTCCCAATGAGAGAGATTCTCCTCTCTCACTCATCCGCCCCAATAAGTGAGTGTGAGTGTTGTGAGTGTGATAAATAGAGAGGCTTACTCTCTTTTTATATTCTATCGTTCACTTGAAGTGCACTCCAACATGTCGGCCTCACTTAACAATTACTTACTAGAGCCGACATCTCTTGGAGTGTCTAATAACCCTAGTGCCCCACAACTTGTGGGGACTTTGCCCTCTGCTCAACAAGGAGGGTTAACCTTGATTTAGATGGTGGAGAATATTGCCCCGACTTACAATGACTCACCTAGGGTCGACTTCACTAGGATAGTCTAATAACCCTAGGGCCCCACAACTGTGGGGAATTTAACCCTTGACCAATAGGAGGGTTACCCACAATGACTTGACATGACTTTCACATTATAGAAACTTCCCGATCGGAACATCAGGGCATGACATGAATTAAATACATCCTGGAATAAACATCGGGTTACAATACATAAGAAATACGGATGAATACATTCCGAAGTTACAAATACATCAACAGTATCGTCTGAGGCCTCTTACTTTCTCTGGAAGTCCCATCTACAGCACCATACTTGTTAAACAAATGTATTTGCAGAAGATATTCTATTTTGTATTATTGTTGTTATTACCCCTTCTGGAGATGTTGTTCCTCCGATTAAAAATGTCCTTCATGTATTTGGTCATGTAAAGTCTTGAGGTAAAACCTCTGTTGTAAGTCGGGCCAGTAGTACCAAAACATTATTATTAAAATGTATTTTTGAGTCTTCTAAGGCAAGTAGGCCTGGCAACAAGGATTAGTTCACCCAATTGGGTTAGTAGGCCTCTCAGCTGATCAGGATAAATAGGAGAGGTGCCCCCCTCATTTGGACAAGCAGAAAACTCAAGCAGTTGCGTAAGAGAGAGGAAGTAGTCCAGTATTATTCTTGGGGTCTTATAAGTTTCATTATTTGGGTCTTACACTGTACTTGGTTGAAGTCTATATCGAAGAAGTTTTGTTGGGTTTTCTTCCCCATGAGGTTTCCTAGGATAAATCTCTTTGTTCTTTTGTGTGGTTGTGCTTATCTTTCTTTCAATGATCCTTTTGTATATGGTTATGATGTTATGATGCTAAATGTTATTGGATCTTGTATAACCATTGAAAAATTAACATGGTATCAAAGCCGGCCTGAAAGAAGTCTTTGTGCAGCCAAAACACTACTACAAATGCAACTACTGAAGATTAGGGTTTCATGCTTGAAAAACCCTAGAAGACAAAATCTAGTCATCTTGGTACTTTCGATATAACTCGAGATTAAAGAAGGATCAGGAGTTGAAACTTTGACAAGTCGAAGATGCAATCTTTCTGTACCTTGTGTGAGCATTTCGGCCACATATTCATTATACTTTAAGAGATACGATTCCTCCAAATCAGAGTTCCAACTTCCTTTAAAATCCAGTCTCAAACAAGAGACCTAGGCAGAATCGCTATATCTCGGGCTAGGAAGGTTCAAATCAAATTTCACAAGATGTTGGAGATAGGGAATGGGCTGTAGTTTCTGTGGTCATAGTTTCAGACCCAGAAGGTGAACCAGTGACACATGGAAGTCCGTACAAGTTCTCTATGTTGAACAATCCTGAAACAAGTCACCTTGGGAAACTTCGCATAAGTCCCACGTGGTGAATCCAATTTTTCCCTAACCTATGGGGTTGGAAATAAGACAGACAAGGCTACCTTAGGATGAAGTTTCAGACCTTTAGGAGCAAAAACTTCGGATATAGAGAAGAAATAATATCAAGCAATTCTGTAGAAGAAATTGAAAAAACTAGGGATTCCTGTTCCGGGCACTTCCCTCCACCGATCAGTTGAAAAAGGAGGACTATCAAACTCACCCTAGGAGAGAACACATTTCTATGAAATAATTTTCTCATTCTGTGGATTTTCAATTTTTGAACTAACACTATTGTCAGGGAAACCTAGGGCATCGGATATTTTGCAGTTCTGTCCAAAGTTTTGGGAAAATGTGTATGTTGCACAGCTTGCCTTGAGAAGGCGCATCTTTCTGTCCAATCAAATATGAAAGATACCTAAGTTGAAAAATTAGGGTTTCTCTGTCAAACCCTAGGTCCACCAAAAGTAGTCTTCCAGAAAAGGTTTCAAGCAAGCATCAAGTTGAAGCAATCTCATTAGTAAGTTCCATCCTCTCTATTTTGATTTGAGATTTTCATTTTTATCATGATGACAAACAGCATGTAGCTTGAGGACAAGCTTGAACTGAGAACCTCCGAGCATGGAACTATAGAGTGCTTCTCATACTTGAAGAAGCATGAACTACAAAACTATGTCAAAGAAGAAGCTGCAGGCCCAGAGGGAGATGAAGACAAAGCACAAGAAGGACTTAGTCAAAGCCAAGAGGATTATTGCCGTCTCCATTGGATCTCACATGTATCATCCTTGAAGACTCCCAAGGATACATTCGATGCAATGGACAACTTGTGCAAAGGAAAGAACATCAATAAGAAGATTCTAATTGAGAACGCAACTCAAGGATGTAAAGATGAAAATGTCAAAAATCATTCAATCTTACTTTACAAGAATCTATCATATCAAGGAGAAACTAGAAGCCATTGGAAACAACGTTGAAGAATCAGAAGCAAAGATTACAACCTTGAATGGCCTCCCAAGTTCATGGGATTCATTCATTCAAGGAATATGTGTAAGAAGGACGCTGATATCTTTCAACAAACTATGGGAAGAATGCACACAAGAAGAAGCTCGATTCATTACAAGAGAGGAGAATATGGGAGCAACTATAGATCAAGCTCTCACAGTTCACTCCAGAAGAAATCATAGAAATAAGGAGGACCACCATCACAACAGAAGACAAAAAGAATTTAGAAGAGATCTATCCAACATTCTATGCTACACTTGTGATTAGAAGGGATACTACTCCAGAGATTGTCCCAGAAACAGAGGCTCCTTCAACAAGAAGTCAAACAAGAAAATACATCATGCTCACACCGTTGAAGGTGATGAACCAACTAATAAAAGATTCAAAGAAGAAAAGGAATATTCCTCAAGTGATGAGGAATATGAATTCTGCAGGTGAAGACAAAGACCATACTCTTATTCGTATCAGTATTTGGATAAGAAGGAATGTAGTTAGTGACACTCAAAACTAGTACGCAGGTTCATAGAATTAGATGAGGAAGTAGAAGGCTCTAGTTATTATTGCAAGGACATAAGGATCAAGAAGGAGCCCACCCACCAAACAAACAAAGACAGGTAGAAGGCTCCAGTTATTCTTACAAAGACAGAAGGACCAAGAAGGAGTCCACCCACCAAACAAACAAAGATAAGTATTTGAATTGTCATTTCCTATATATATAGTTGCTTGAATGACGTTGTTTATTTGTGTACATATATATGTTCAAGGAAATGTATTATGCATGATAGAATGTTTGCATTAATGAATAGTATACTACTGATATGCATGTGATGGGTAAGTGGCCTATTGTGCTATACAACATTCCATTGCTACTTATCTATAATGAAACCTCTTTGCTGACATATTGGGATTAGGGCACAATCTCAATAATGTTGTGGTAAAGATGGAAGGCATCTAGAATGTTTCCGTCTAAGCATTAGTCCAAAGCCATTATTAACTGGACGTTTTTCTGTATGGTAGTTGTTATGCTGACCTAAATGGTGGGTTCCCATGGATGGTTTCTTTAAACTAAACTTAAAAATAATAAATGGATTTTCTCAGTCTGCAGTCTATTGAAATTCATTCAGCATAGTGCATATCTGATCAAACCAGCATGATTCCAGACTGAGGTTATAAATGTTATGATTGGCATGAAAAGTTTTGTGCTATTGTCAAATTCACATTTTAATATGGAGGGATTACAGACTTAATCAGACTTTATGTCAATGGCTAACCTAGGATTACTCTTCGTAGTATGCAATGACCAGCTTACAACGTTTTTGTTGATGCAGTCTCTCTTTTATGTACTTTATTGGATTTTTCTGTTTTAGTGGTGCATCTTTTTCAGAGATGCCTTGTATTGTATTTGTTTCCCATGTTCGGGTGCCTACTACTGCCTCTGGTCACAATGCATATATTCATTCCTTGACAGTTAGGATTTTAGGTTCTATATATTCTATACTTTAGCTTAAATGAATCTAATTTAAAGACCACCAGATGGCAATTTTAGTCATCTGGTCATTGTCTAAGCAGTAACATTAGGTAGGAGATCTGAAAATAACTTGGGTGTGCTTGGTGGTTATCATTTTGTCTACTACACTGTACAGGCAGCCTAACAACCATCATTTTTGCAGACACATATGGTCAACTGTAGAAATCTCTTTCATTGTGATATGCTAAATCTCTTGCTTGCTTGTATTGGGAAAATGACTACAGATTTTGCCTTCAATAGCTTTTTGATGTTGTCTAAAGACATAACAGCAAGAAATGAAAAGCTCCATAAATGCTTATGCTGATGTGAGAGGAAAAATGAATGTTGAAATAAGTGCTTGTATTGGGAAAATAACTACAGATTTTGCCATCAATAGCTTTTTGATGTTGTCTAAAGACATAACAGCAAGAAATGAAAAGCTCCATAAATGCTTATGCTGATGTGAGAGGAAAAATGAATGTTGAAATAAGTAGCCGAGGGTGTATATATAGTACTTACTCTTTTGGACAGTCTCTGAGATGACTTGGAGCCGCATAATACTTCTATCCTTATTGATGTGGATCTATAATAGATTTCCTGGATTGCAGATCTAAAATTCTCACGTTGTTGTATTTACATTTCCCTATCTACATTCCAATCGATGTTTTAAAAACTCGCCAAACCGGTACTGGAATCGACCAGTTCAGCTGGTTTGACCATAAAAGATGGACCGGCCCTTGAATGAGTTTGGTGACTGGTTTTTCCACTAAGCTGGCTGGTTCAGTACAGAGCTGGTCAGATTGGCTGGTTCAGTACAGAATTGGTCAGGCTGGTTGGTTTGACTGCTTCAACGTTGATGTACATGAACATGTATATTTTTTCCATTTTTTGTATTTTATGTAATTTTTAGTCAACTGGTTCATAAACTAGGTCATTGGCTAATTTTGATCCTAGTCTTGTTTGACCCTCAGCTGGTTCTCAGTCCAATTCCAACTCCAATTCTTACTTTTAAAACATTGCTTCTAATAAATGAAAGTTTGAACATTTCAAGAGAGATGTCCAAAAGGACTTTCTAAAGTTGTCACTGATGCCGTAAGGAAGGCCAGGGAAAACAGTCTAATAATATGACCAAACTCAAGGCATCTAGAGAGTAGGCTAGGAGAGAACAATCCAAGAGTTCAACAAACATAAAATTCTTGAAATGACAATGTTTGCTCTGCAGAGTAGATAGGAGTATTGGTATGCATTTTGTTTCCAAAAGCTACCGATAAAAGGGAAATACGGAGATTTCATTTGTCGGAGTTCTTTTGCAACTTATTAAATTTAAAAATTGGGAAGCATTACGAAATTTTGGGTCCTCAATTAATTGACCATCGGGGTCTTTGCATTCTGCACATACTTTGTCTGTTTCTAAGCTATTTTATAGAAATCTTCAGTCCTGCGGGGGAGTGAGTTATTTTATGTTGGGGAGTTTGTCATTATTGCTTTCGAGAAGTACATTCTACAATTCAATAGAGGGAGTTGTACAACTTTTTTTGTGCTTATCTTAGAGCTGAGATGTGTCTTTTATAAAAAATAATAAAATATTATAAAAAATAACATATCCGCTCAAATTAGATTTAAAATATTTAGAATCACACATATAAAACTAAACAAATTACATAAATTAAAACCATAAACATTGCATTATATATTTCTTCAACATTTCCACTCTAAAAAAGGGTTTGCAGCTTAAGAGATTTGATCCTTCTCAGCCCTTGGTAGATCCCTTTTAAGATAGATATATACATATACTACATTTCCACTCTAAAAAAGGGTTTGCAGCCTAAAAGATTTGATCGTTCTCAGCCTTTGGTAGATCCCTTTTAAGATAGATATATACATATACTAGTACTTATAAATATTAGGTAATCGACAAAATAAACTACTTTTTAAAATCCATAGATTGTTTTCATCTAGGTATAATATTTAATAATATAAATCCCTAGCTTGAGTTTCAGACACGTCAAAATATAAAACTTGAAATAGGTGAATCCTTTGATTGCAAACCCTTTGCAATATTGTACTTGATGAAAGCCATTATCTTGAGCTAACCTTTGACCATTGTACTTAATCAAAGACACTACATAAAGACCATCATGTCTAGGTGCCTATTGTCTGGGTGTATAGGGTTCATGCTGTAAAGGACATTGGGCTTGTTGGGCTTGCTAGTTTGTTTTTTAATATTTGTAGTTAAATTAAAAGGAGTTAACTTTTGAACCGACCATTTGCACCGATCGGACGACCGCAGTCGTGTGAGCGGTCACGTCCGACGACTGCGGTTGTCCGATCGGTGTAAATGGTCGGGCAAATAGGTTTTGCCAAATTAAAATAGCTTCCGCTGACCGAAAAAAAAAAAAAATTTATTTGCGTTGTTCATTATGTTTTGAATGCACATTATTCTTGAAAAGAGTCTAACTCTATCTTGTTTTTTCAACTTTCTATACGAGGCCAAATGCAAAAGCCTTTTGAAGATGCCACATATCTTTTGAGAGTTGGCGAGATTAGTGATATTGTGGACACTGACAGCGGTGTGCACCTTTTCCTGTCTGTGTGCACATTATCCTGAGGACAACATAAATGGATCAGGAATACACTTACGTACTTTTGGCTACTTTATTGTCTATGATGATACCATGAGTGGCATCTACGAGAGATTTCTAGTGACTGCAAAATTTATACCAGAAAAAATTCAGTGGAGAACCACTTCAAGTAGTGGATGTATCTGCTATTATAATTGATATATGTATGTGTGTTTGGGAAAACTATCGATACTTTTGTTTAAGTATTAAAGTGGTACATCTTTTCTATTCCATTTGAGTGTTATGATGGTACTCTTTGCTTCTTTTTCTTCTATTCCATGATGGTACTCTTTGCTTCTTTTTCTTCTATTCTTTTCTTGCATTGAATTAACAGGAGCACTAATTTACAGTTGCTTTGCTACATATTTTTAATGTCTGGTTGATGTGTGCATGGTTTACTTGCTGTAATAAGTTGAATTCATTTATTTAATTTTTTTATCTTTTCTAGAAAAAAGTCATTCAAGGGATGGTTATATTTGTTCGCGGATTGATTTTAAACTGCACTAAAAACAAGGTTAACAATATTTTTGAATGTCCTTGTAGCGTCGAATCATCACTTCTCGACGTAAATGGCACAAGCTCAGCCTTCTTTGTGCCGTGGTAAACTTGTGCCAACCTTTGATCATGTAAATACTAAATAGTCACTAACTCTCTTAAAGTTCTTGCTTTTCTTGTGACCAACCGCAAAATTTCTGTAGGTAAAGTTACCAATTGTTTTGAAGTGAAGTCCTTATTTTAATGTCATCATCTATTTTACAAGATAAAAATCTGGTATAGTATCATTTTAATCTTTATAAAAATTTAATATAGATTCACAGACCTGTTTAAGGTCACCATATAAACAATTAATATTTTGTATTGATTTTTTTTCATTTAGACTTAAAATTTATGTAAAAAGAGTGGATTGCAAACCTTTAATCCTAACCATTAAGATTTATGTAAAAAGAGTGGACTGCAAACCTTTAATCCTAACCATTTAATTACAGTGTCTCAATTCATTATCACTTTGCTATATATTTTTTTAATTTTAAGTTTCATATATAGTATTTTTTTAATATGTTAACATGTTTGAAACATTTATACAATGTAAATATTTCTTACAAAGAAAGATAGTTTGACACTTTTATCTTTGGGTGGACCTTGTATGAGGAAGATCTTGTAAGGTTATCTTGTAATGTTTATCGATATTATGTTTGCTACTAACAAAATAATAAAAAATAAAATGTATGGGGAGATGTTGTAATGTTGGTTCCTAACAAAATAAAAATTAATAAAACATATTATATGTGGGCCATAAATAATATTAAATATTAATAATAAAAATATTATATGCCCACCTTAAATAAAAAGATGTGTCTTTTGGTTTGAATCAAATCAATGGCTATATATAGGACACACCAAAGCTCCCTTGAGTGCAATACTTAAGAAAATGTTTGCACCTAGAGAGATTTGATCCCTCTCGACGCTTGATAGCCTAGAATTTGGATCTATGCTAGTTATTTTAATTCACCATGTTATACAGTGTATATCTTTATTTTAATTCACGAAGAATGAAGAAAATACGAGACTTGTGTTGATGCAATTGGTGAAAACCATTTTTTTGTAAATTATTATGAATAAAGATATTATGGCTTATTACGCTATACATTGTACATCTTTATTATAATTTATTATGATTGAAGAAAATATGATATTTGTGTTAATGGAGATTGCAAGAGAGGTTGTCATCTCCCATTTGTCATTCGTCGACAATGTTTTCATTGTTGGTAGAGGGTCCATGGAAGATTGGAGTTTTATGCAGAGTATTCTAAAACTATTTTGTAATGCTTCAGGTTTAGAAGTTAGTGAGAGAAAATATTCTATTTTTTATCATAGCAGGGATCAAAGTATGACAGATTTAACGGTCAACCTTTTTCATTTTCGTGCTGACAAGATAGAGGATGGTCTTACCTATCCGGGATTTCGTTTGAAACCTAATGGTTACAACAAAAAGGATCGGGAATGGATCTTAAGAAGATTGAAGTGCAAAATTATCAACTGGTCTTATTGTATATCTCGCTGAGAGGTAGACTTCTCTTGATCTGTCGGTTTTACAAGGTATTGTTGTATATTGGTTCTCCTTGTTCAAAATTCCTGGTTCTATTCTTTCTTGGCTAAGAGCTATGATGTTTCAGTTTTTGTGGTCCGGGAGCTTGGACTCCTCAAAGTTCCACTTGGCTTCCTGGCAAAGTTTGTCGTTGTCTCGCTCTTTGGAAGGCTGGAGTTTAAAGCATCTAGAAAAATTCAATCTTTCCTTATGTGCGAAGTTAGTGTGGTGTTTCATGTTCAATGTTGTATTATGGGGTAATATGGTAAAAGCAAAATATTTAAGGTGATTGGATCTGGTCCATTGGTTCTGGGGCTACATTGGGAAGACTGCTCGTTCAAACATTTAGAACAATGTATTAAGTTTTATTCCTCTCATTTTAAAGGACTTAAGCTGGCAGGTCGGGAGAGGAGTACAAGTGTTCATGGGAATCGACCCTATCTGTGGAGTGGAAGATAATTATGTTCTGTCCAGGGAGCTTATCAGGTTTCTTCACCTAAATAAGTTGTTCGTGTTAAAACAAATCGAGGTGGATCGTTTCAAGGGTAGATGGACCCTATCATCTGATCTGGGGCTGGCTGGTGATATCGCGAAAGAATGGGATGATTATTTTTTGAACCTTAATCAAGGAAATATATTGTTGAACTCTGCTTTTGATAAGTTGGTTTGGTCCTTTAATTCAAAAGAAGGTTCAGTGACGTCTGGTTTGGCCTACAACTCTATTGTTGGTGATGAATATGATGGCAGCGTTGGGTCGTGGACAGTCTGGCTACTGAGAAGTCATATTCCTCTTAAAACTAAACTGTTGTGCTGGATTTGTTTGAATAATAAAATACTCTCTTGGGATCATTAGAGGAAATTTGAGGTCTAAAATGGGCCTCCTAAGGAAAATAATAAAATAATAGTTAAAATAATAAAATAATAGTTATTAATTTTGGAGGAAGAATGAAAAAACTACTTTTTGTGTTTGTATTTTCAACATATCTCCCTGTGTTTTTACTCAAATTCTGAGCAGGAGAGCTCGTTGGATGCAGAATTTAATTTTGCATCATCATCACGTTTTTTCAGGTATTTCTTGTTTTTGGGGTAGCAGGGTCTGTCCAAAGTGTATGCAGTGTGGGTCCTCGTTGGATGTAGAATTAAATTCCCCATCCAATGTACTCTCCCGCTTGAAATTTGAGCAAAAACAAAGTGAGATATGTTGAAAATACGAACAAAAAAGTAGTTTTCTTTTATGACAAATATGTCAATTCAACCATTATGGTTGACTCATTTTATTGAAATTCTATTGGTTCTTGAATTCCAACTCACAAATTTTATGTTGGCACGTTTTCTTATAAGGCCCATTTTAGACCCCAAATTTCCTCTAATGAATCTTTAAAAGAGAGGTATTTGTGGATTTGGAATTTGTGTTTTATGCAAAGCAGCAGAAGAAACAATTTCTCATCTTTTCATTAATTGCAAGTTTTTCAAAGATGTTTGGATTCTTTTAATGAATCATTATTTGCTAAAGTGTGGGTGGGATGGATTTTTGTTGGAGGAAAATTTTCATTCCTAGTTTAAGAAGAGATATCATGTCAACCAACTTCCATTTATTGTGTTTTGGAAAGTGTGGAAGGCCAGAAACCATCTTTGAGTTGCTGGGGAAAAAGGTTGAGATCATCTTCTCCAAGATTATTTCTTCTCTTGCTGAATGGAACAGTGTCAACTCTATTGGGCGTTCAAAGATCAAATTATTTACTTCTTTTCTACCTAAGTATATTGTAGGTTTCTTTGATGGAGCCGCGTCAAAAGGTTTGTGTGGGGCATGGTTATTTCTTTTGTTGGGTAGGGATACAGTTATGAAAGGTTGGCTGAAAGAAGGAGAAGGATCTAATACCAGGGAAAAATTAGTGGCTTGCTAGGATTTACTTTTTATGGCCAAGTGGTGGGGTATAACAGATTTGCAGGTATGGGAGACTCACAAGTTATCATACATTGGGCTATGGGGAAAGCTTAGATACAGCCTCTGGTGCTGTTTCATTGGATGGGAAGTATCAAGTGTCTGAAGAATGCTTTCTCTCCTATATCCTTCCATCACATTTCCGGAGTTTATAATAAGGAAGTAGATACTCTATCTAAAATAGAGTTGGGTCCTATGGATGGCTTTTAATCTTTCCTGGTATTTAACAAGGGGAAGTTATGTAGGGCTGGAAGACTAAGCCTTTTCATTTCTTAAATTTGGTCTGGTAACAGATTGGATCTTCTATTTGACTGTGAGGCTTCCTCACACTCTGTTCAACCTTCTTGGCAATCGATGATTGGGTTTTTTGATGTAGCATCTAGCTATTTGGTGTTCCTGTATGATTTTGTAAACAATTTCTTCATGAGAACTATCCCTTTGGGGTGAGTACTGGATCTTTCAGTCCTCGATTTTTGTAGTGATGGACTGTATTATTGAATTTTTCGCAGCTGAAGATAAAATTGATGAAGGTTTTTAGTATCTTTGTAGATATTGACACAACTTTTTTATTAATGAAAATTTGTTTTTTTTTGTGCTGAAAAAAATGTTGATGTAATTGTTGAAAATATTTATGACAATATGATTAATGTATGTTAGATTATATTACTCTCAAAAATATACAACATGGTTTTAGGTGGTTGTTGTGTCATATGGGAAATTAGACCAATCACAAAATATAGGATTCTTGTTATGAATCAATATTAACATGTCGGTCCTATTTGGAACCAGTTTTTTAACTTTTTTTTGTCTACAATATCAAAATTAATCGAAAACGTTATTACTTCGAAATATTATAAAAGTATAGTATGGTTTTTTCTTTAGAGTAAAAGAAATTAATTAATTGTAATTCAAAACTTAATGATAGCTGATTTCCAAGTTTTTTTTTATCCTTGTAGATTTACCTAACTTTTCATTTCCATTTTACCTTTGATTTGATTATGGTTTAAGACTTTTACTTTTCAAAAGAAATTATTCTACAATTTTTTTTTTCACAATAATGGATAGATTTTATATGAGAAAATGTTGTTGCTAAATTAAACAACAGTGAGGGGGCTTGGCCTAATTTTATTCAAAAACCCATTATGACCTTTTAGTTGTAGCTTTTATAAACCTTATAGGGATATGTCCTCACATATTGAAATAGTAATAGTAAAGGCATTGTTCAACAAAATATACCAAATATAATTAAAACTACATATTAAACACTTGAAAGGATTTAGTCATCATTGCAACATCCTTAATGCATCTTCACTTTGGGGGCTAGAAGATGTCCATATTCTCTTTGTTGGCTAGAGAAAAATCGTAGAGGGTGGAGTCTTGTAGGAAGTAGAAGGTGGGTTGAAAACTTTTCTAGCAAAGACAAACTTTACAAGATCATCAATACCAATTATTTATGATGATGAATTTGCATGAATACATTGACTTTTGCCATTTCCCTAAGTCGTAGACTGTATTGGGGACTTCATTGCATATTGAAACTTGACCTATTTGTTTTCCTTAAGTTTCCTATATGTTTATCTAACAATGATTTTAGTGGATGGTGGAGTTCATTACATTGCATTTCTCCTTAGTAGCCTCACAATCACAACATTTATCCTTTTTTTGAACCTCCTTTATGTTGCACAAAAGAAAGAATTACTTAATATTTAACCCCTTTTTGAACCTCTAGTGAGAGCATCCTAGCGTGATTCCAACATTGGTTCATTTCTAGAATCAAAAGTAGAGATAACAAGAATGCCATTGAACTAGGCTCCAAAGTGTAATAGTCCAATTTAGACATGAGTATAAGTATGGATAACATATGGTAGTAGAAAAAATGTCAATTAATAATAATAAAAAAGAAATAGGTGTATTGTGATTTACTTAGGTGCATGGATCACAAGTGTGTCATCCATGCAAAATTAAGAAATTGAGTAAAATTAAAAAAATAAATAATAAATAGGGGAAAAACCAAGGAAATGACCCTAGTTTTATTAGTTGATTTTAGGGCTTGTTGTTTGCGCTAGTTTTTTTGTTACTTTCGAGTGCACCTTTCAAGAGGGAGGATAAAGAGGAGGAGATTGTTGTATAGCGGCTTAGTAGAGAAGAGAGTAAGGTACCTTTTAATTTGGCATAGATTTTATTGTTGAAGGCTTAGGGGCCTCAACTTTTGTTTGGGGTTGGTTGGTTGGAGAGTTGTACCCCCAACCATTGTTACTCATAGAGGAGCTAATAACTGATAAAGGATATGGTATGCATGCATAGCTGGTTAAGATGATCATCAATTAGTTACGTAGAGATTCATTTTTTTGGGTTGCTAGTTATCTAAGTTGTATTATAATTGTTAATTAATTTCTTGAGGATAATGAATTGTCAGTCATTAGATACTTGATAAATTAATTCTTTTATGAAAATTTATCATAAAATATGATCTTTAATTAGGCTTAAACTTTGCTAAGAAAAAGAGATTTTTACATTTGAGAATTTTCTCCAGCAATGAGAATTTAACACATTCACCGTTGTGAACTTACTCTTGTTCCGCTTGCTTGCCCCTTCCTTGTTGGAGTTTTGGTCCTATGTATCTCGGGCGTTGACCTTGATTCAAGATTCACTTATCGGTGCCGATAGTAGAAAAATTTAAGAGGATTCAAGGAAAGCCCTCAATTTGCTATCTATAGTTAGAATGATCATCCCTTATATGAAGGTTATGCAGACATAAGTCATTAGGTAGTTTTTAGTTAGCCACTTGTTTCCCACAGAAGGAAGGGAATTCGTTCATTTTGCGGGCATATTTATTCTTAATTTTAGTCATTAATTTTGGTTCCATTGATGTAATTTATATCATCTCTTTAATGATCTTAATACAAAAATAAATTATCTTGCAAATATTTGACCAACGTTTTTTAATGTCAGCGCTCCATTTCTTAAGATAACTAGGAACTCCTATATATAGGAATTGGATCATGCAATACACACATGGATGGGTTCACAACTTGCAAACTAAAACCTAATTACCAAATGATAAATTAATTAATACCATAAATTATCAATCTTTTACTCTCCAACAAGACATTGCTTTGACAGAGAGTGGTGCATTCTACAACGTGCTCCATGAGATTCTGATTCAAAAATATATGAAGGTTCCATAAATATAACGACAATTACTAATTGTATTAATCCTCAATGCAATCATATAAACTCAAACGATTTTTGGGAAATTTAATCCTTGGAATTCTTAATTGTAGTCATTATTTTCTAGTCCACAAATGTAAGTTATGCAATCCATTTAATGATCTTAAAAGAAAATTAAATTATCTTGCAAATATTTGATAGTGGATTTATTGCTAGTTTGAATTGCTATATTTTTAGTTTCAATTTTAGAGTTTAACTGTGCAAGTTGTTCATAATTGTTGTTTCCAACCGATTTTTCTCCAACAATTAAATCTGGAACAACTCAGTAACATGACAAACATATACACGAATCCCCCTGCACGGATTCATGTATAACATTTCTCAATTTTTATTTTTCATTTGCATATGCGATCGTAATAAATTGTTGGAGTTAAAGAGAAAGTTGGAATTAGGAGAATTGACTTACAACATGATAGGAATGGATGGTGGTATGGCATAATTTACTATCCCTTTCTCTCCTGCAAAGTAATAACTCATAAATAATTGAACTTTAAAAAGCAATGATACTGGAATTGATCCCCTATGAAGAATCCGACCCACTCTCTCCATAGCATAAATAGTAAAGAAATAACCAAAGACAATCAAGCAAATACAGTTTTTGCGGAGGTAGCTAACTGGGAAAAGGGCCCCTTTTCACACAATCACAAACACACATCGTATATTAAATGCTACAACATAAATATCCAAGTTTACAGAATAAAGCTCGCTTCAGTTTTGATAGACAAGACTAAATTCATAAAACATAAAAATGGAAATATTGGATTTACTCCATTGAACCCACTCCTCCTCCATTCCACAACTATCTTAAATGACGTTATATCATAATGCACAATCACTCAATCACCGTAGTTTTGTTATTCACATATTTACATTAAAATGCGCTAAAAATTTAATTGGATTAATGTTGTGTGAATAATCATACCTTTCAGTGTTTTGTAGTTTAGTGGAGATACTTGTAAGTATAACTGTGATTTCCATTCATGGAAAATGTTTGAGGCTCTCGACTTAAGCTTCTTTCTTTCTTCCTTTTAGGATCCATATTGTGTTACAATGAACTTTTTAAAACTAGCCCCACTACCATCTCAGCTGGTATATGACAATATTGAAAGATACTCTAGTTTTAGGCCCACCATATCCTGTAAACCAAATTTCACGGAAAATCATTGAGGCTTTGAGGAATCCATAAGGAAATTTTCAACACATTCTACTAGTCTTGATTTATTCCAACTTGAATTTGGCTTCACTTCGAGTTTGCATAAATCACAGTAGTTTGGGACAACCCAACCTCTATTTAATCCATTGTCCCAAGTGAGCGGCCTATTGCTTAATGTTGACCATGGGACAATTTATGTTTTTATTGAGCCATGAATTTTCCATAGATGATTCTGGCACCAATTTTTTCTTCTACAAACTCAAGTTCCATTTTTATGTTGCAACTCAATTTCACCATGAACTACCCCAAAGAAGGATTCTTCGACCAACACAACGTGCGCTCCTCATTCTTCAATTTGATGATGTTGATTGAAATTGTCATTGATTCTAGCATGGACTTGCAGTGGCCCCACAGGTAGTTATTGATGCCTCCAAGTCCCTCCTGCAGTGCACAGGTATGGATGATCCCAATACCCTCACATACAGTGCCTTGAATCCCACACCGAGATGGGTAATGTCTCGTAGTACCTTGTATCCAATTGACAAGGTCCTTGTACACAAAAAGATGGATTTTGGAACCATTACCTTGTTGTTGATGGTGAAGACCCTATTGATGATTCCAAAGACCCTAGAGATTGTGTTGAAACACCATGTATCCAGTTGACAAGGTTCTTGTACCCACAAGATTGGATCTTGGAGCCACCACCTTGTTGACAATGCTGAATGCCTTGGTGATGATGTCGAAGACCCTAGTGATCATGCTGAAGACCCTAGAGATGGTGTTGAAGCCCTTATAGATGATGGAGAATCCCTAGATGGGTTGGAGAAGAATTAATGATCCATTATGTGGTCATTCCTGCTTTGATGGTGTCATGGTACCCTAGGAGAAGGTTTGGCAACCCCACAGGTGATGTCATGATGGATATTGACCCTTGGAGGTCCCCTTGCATGGTTAAGGTGGTTGAAGAAGCCCATGAAGCCTCTTACTTTATGAATAAGCCTTGAAGAATTTCTTGGACCCACACTTGATGAATTAATGGTCTTTGAACCCTTGAAGATGATGTGTGGGTTGATGGGGTCTTAGAACCCTTGGAGATGGTCCTAGGGAATGAGAAAGTATTTGTACCCACACACTTGGTGGTTTAATGACTCTTGTACCCTTGTAGGAGTGGTGAAATTAATATGGTCATAGCACACATGCCTTGGTCTTGAGGACAAGTGCATACCCTTGACTAAGGGTCCTTGATCCTTGATGAAGCCCTTGAGGCTTGTGGTGACCTAAGTTATTTGTGGACAAATGTGGAGCATACCCTAAGACATTGAAGATGACTTATGGTGAACAAGTTGGAGTATGGAAAAACCCTAAGGTTGACTATTGAAAGAAATAAAAATAAGTACATACACCAAACCCTAAAACGATGGTAAGATTGACTTTGAAGTTTGTACAAAGACACATTCACCCTTTATGACTTGTGGACACATCCCTATGCACTTTAATGATGTGGCAAAGAAGTGGTTGTAAACAAAATAATAATAAATAATAAATGAAATTTGTTTACCTTCCTTATCCTTGAAGTCTACCCCTAATTTGAGGAAATGGACAACGTTAAAAGACTATATAAACACAAGCATCCTCACTCCAAATCAATCCAGTGAAGATGAAGAGAGAGCTCGCTGGAGGAGCAATTGATTGTTAAAATTCGGTGGTCTTGGACTGAATCCATTCAAACTTCACTGAAGAAATTT
Organism: Pseudotsuga menziesii; assembly: GCA_001517045.1. Lineage (NCBI taxonomy): Eukaryota > Viridiplantae > Streptophyta > Pinopsida > Pinales > Pinaceae > Pseudotsuga > Pseudotsuga menziesii. The sequence continues at coordinate 213,960 of LPNX010531681.1, read as the reverse complement.
CGGTGGAGGATTTTAAGTCTGATTTTCATATACAATAGAGAGTTTTGGGTAATGGCTACTGCTGCCTTCTTTTACCAACGCTTGATGATGATTTCCTTGGGTTTCACAAGCATTCAAACAGTCCTAATTTGAAACCTTACACAATCATGAATTGATGAAGTATATACTGTCTGAGTTGTTACCTAAAAAATCCTTTTTTGCAGCAGTAGTATCCTGAGGTGGTCTCGATGGTCACTGAGGAAACTCAGTGGAAGTTACAACAGTCATTCTCCTAATTTTGTTTTGGGGTTTTCACATAAATTCTTCTTAAAAATCCAAGGCTGTGGGATAAAATGTCCATGGTTTTGGAATTTTAGGGTCCTCCCACAACACACATAGTCCCAAATTTTTGTAAGATGAATAGATTAGGTCTTGACTGAAGTTCGGTGAAGATAGCGGCAAGAACAGTCCCAAGTTTTTATGACATTCCAAGACTTGTCCTGGGGTTTTACTAGCACCCAAATTCTTGTTAAAGGTCTTTACACAATCACTTATTCACAGTGGTTAAGTATAATATCTTCTACAATGACAAGGTATGTATTTATGCAACCAATGAATATGTATAAATGTATGCACATGTATGCATAGTGAAATGTTATATAGTCAAATGTGTGAACAACAGTGAAGTACATAGTGATTTATAAACAATGAAGTATATAATGATTTATAAACAATGAAGTATACATTAGTGAGTCATACAATAGTGTTTGAATAGTGATGTATCCAGTGGTTGTGAATCAATGATGTGTGAAGATACTATACTATGATGATGGTGATATGTTGATGCATACTCCATTATGATGATGCTTTGATAATAATACAAACTATGATGATGTTGTCTACCTTATGATGATACTTGATGATATGATGATGAACATGATGATTTTAATATGATGTACACAGACAATGGTAGATGAACAATGACACAGACAATGAAGTATGTACAATGACACGTACATGGGTATGTATACAAAAGTGCATGTACATTGGTGAAGAATACCATTGTGTATAATAGTGATATATACACTATGATGAAGCATACTCCTTGATGTTGTATACTAGTTGATACTCCATGATGATGATGTGTACACTATTGATGATTGTTGATGGTGCCTTGTACACTATGATGCATACTCTACAGTGATGGTGATGCATACTCATACCCTATGATGTTGATGATGCCTTGTGCACCTTGACGATGTTTTGATAATGCATACATGATGCAAAATATGATGATGATTATGACACTACATGATGATGATTTTGATGCATGACTTCCCTAAAATATGACTGTATAGACATGACAAACATAATAGTGGTGAGCAGACCTTTGATAAGCAAAGAAGATTAAACAATGGTGTTGATGAACATATTGCAAAGAGTGATGAGTAGAGGTTGACCAACAAAGTTCAAAGTGCATAGGTACATGAGATGATATTGATGAAAGCTAAGTCTTACACTTGAGGATTGGACTCCTCAACACCTTCATAGTTGGAGCTAAGAAAACCAGGTTGGGTCTTGTTACAAGAGTTGGTTCTCTTTTCATCAATTGGTGATGATTGTAGTCTTCCCTTACCATAAATAAAGCTCAAATTACATATATTCTTGTGTCTCTCTTGATGTGATTATTGTGCTTATGACTCATGATTAATTTTTCTAATGCATATGATGATGTAATGGATAACATAATGCTTGATATACTCCGATTGATTAATTGAAGGAGAAAAAGATTAAAATTGATCTCACACTGATTCACCCCCCCTCCCAATGTGACCGTTGTGTCCAACAGATGAGGCCCAATCTTAAGTTGGGAATGAACCTTTCCCATTTGTTTTCCTAGAGAATTGTGAAACCAATCTCATCCACTACCTTTCAACCTTAGTATGAAATTCCTAGTTCTTGTTTAGACTTATCAGTTTGAGGCTAATGTTTTGAAATGCTTTCATAGAATATTATGATGAGCTCAAACCACTTGACCAAAATTCCCAGTTTCCATGTCCTAACCACAACAATTTTTTCTCATAAATGTTTTATTCTGTAGGTTATGTTCTAGTTGTTACAAAATAACAGTGCAAATTCTTAAGTCAAACCCAGCTATCCAACCCTAAAATCCGATCAGAAACATAAATAGAACAACTTATTTTAATTCGCAACATAGATTTACCCGACGTATCCAGATCCATCCATTTCTACATCAAATGTATAAAATGTTGAAATCCATTAATCTCTACACCAAATTTACGTAATACATATTGAGAAATTTCAAAGCCAAAACTCCAAATTCATTTATTTAATTACAACATTTATTTTGACACCAAATTAGATTAGAATTGTTGTACGTATATTTATTCTCATTTATTTAATTACAACATTTATATTGTCACCGTCTTAGATTATAATGGTTGTACTTATATTTATTCTCATTAAAACATAGAACACATGAATTCCGTTTTAATTATTAAATACTAGTTGTGTATGCATATCCATTGATTTCTATGTTTTTGCATCATATTTTTTTTCATGTGAATTATATGAAGGCCTGAGAAATAATGGAAGAATCATAATACATGATGACTGATAAAATAAAATAAAATCTAGATAAATGAATGTTGAAATCTTCTTGCCAATGAAGTGATTGGTTGAAAATCCTCATTACTACAAAATTGCTAGTTTGCTATCAAGTTAAGCTGCAACGACATGTGACAATGTTGGGGACATTGCCACCACATGGCTCTTGTTATATACTCTGTGTAGTATATTTATGTGACATTATTTCTTTATGTAGGTGTTGGTTTTTTTGGAATAATGCCTTTTTGCATTTGATACTGTCACAAAATTTTAACTTGATCCCTCACATATAGCAATAAAATTTGAGTAGAAGAAAGAGATGGGATAAGAAGGAATGGTGGATGGTATGAAGAGGTGATGGAAATGGTGGCATCCTGAATATGGACATGGGTGATTTTATACTATTTACTTTTCTTTGTTTTAAGACCAATGTTTACTTGTGGTTTTTTGTTTCATAATATTAGGCAACAAGGACTTCATCCTCTTATTTAGAACATTAAGACAATGAATATGTTATGAAGTACACGAAAAGACATTATGGATGCTTCTTTATTGTGCACGACAATAATTTTGCTTTGTTTTCATGGTCTTATAATAAAAGTATGTATTTTAATATGGATTAAGGAATTGGAAATGAATGGTTGGTGATAATGTTGCTTTGTAAATGGTAATAGTGTGGAATGAGTTGTGATTAAATATCAAGTTTCCTTAAATTTTTAATGAGTTAAAGAGTCTTAAATCTGTTTTACCTCAAGTTTACCTTTACTTTGGTGTGTGTTGTAGGTTGAAGTGGAAACTGTGCAGAACATGGTACATGCTGGTTGAAGCTTAAAAATGAAAATGAATTTAAGCAAGGATGAGAACTGGAGTTGATGAATTTTGATCTGAATCTGTTGAAGGAAGCTGAATTGAGAAGGATGAATTGGATCATGCTAAAGGAAGGAGGAAGGAAATGTAGTGAAGATGTTGAGAAGAATATGAAGATGTTGGAATAATATGAAGGTCTCAGTAAGAACTCCTCCACACCTAAGGGTTTGCATGCACTCATGCAAATGAGGTGAGGAACCGGTGACTGCTACTAAAAGCTAGATGAACATGATAAGAGGAAATAGTTGGTTTCTATCCAAACTGCTTCAAATGATGAAAAATCCATAAAGGAAGCTACAAGTTTTTTCGTACCATTTTTGGTACTAGTGTTATTTCTGGAGCAGTCTTTAAAAGCACATTTGATCGATCTTCTTGAATCACTTTCACAGATTTTATTTTTCCCCAGATACTTCAAAATATCTTACAATAATACCCTCAAAGAAAATTCAAACTTCTTGTACTTATGATACAAGAGCCTACAGGTTTCTCTGCCAGCAGCACCAAAACAAAAAGAAAATCAAAAGAACTAAACCGACAATATTATTTCAAGAAAAGTTAGAACTAATAAAATGAGTATTTATGACATGTTACAAAAGTAACCAAACTTTTATGCTTGTAAATTTTGAAAAATTCCGGAAAATAGTAACTTTGCAAAGTCTAACATTTTGACTAGATTATCCAGTATTGTCTAATATCAAGCATAGACAAAATTCAAATAACCTAATACATAGAGTTTCGTTAGTTGTGCAAATCTTATGCCAAAGAAAACCATTTAAATTGTGATGGAGAATTCTTCCTCTCATCCTTAAACAAGAAACATGAGGAGATAAGTGATCTATAACAAAATGAGAAGCCTACAGAAAACTAGTCACCCTTGTTTAATTTCTCAAAGACTTACTGTCATTCAAGTAATATTGATAAATTTCATAGTTTAACTTATTAGATTTCTACAATCATGGGTCCCACTTCTATGAAAACAACATCCTAAATATAGTATAAATTTAATGGTAGGGTCCTAAGGTCATCTTAGGGATATTCTCTAGTGGCAAGGGGTTCATTTAACTTTAGCTTAAACCCACACATGCTTCCTTTTGACTTGAATTCACAAGTGATAATGATTCACAAGGATAAATGATTTTAGGTTATTCATTACTTGATGTCATATGTTAGCACCCACTGCTAGCAGGTGTCCATAGCCTCGATGAGGTCACATCTTACACCCTATTTTACTCTGAAAGCTCTAGTCCCAAATCCCTTGTTTTAAAGTTTATATGGAAGGTGGCCCAAGAAGTCTCATAAATTTACTCAAGAGCATGGGATGACACCTTTTAGTAATGGCTTAAGACTACTTTCTCTAGTTAGTATTCCCCATTGCTAGCAAGCATCCATAGCCCCGATTAGTGCATTTGTAAATAAATAATAGTTTTTTGAAATTTATGTACCAAACTTTACCTTGATTCATATTTTATCAGAAGTATATTAAAATTAGCTTATTTTTAAAAAAAATTCTTCCACATATATTTCAATTAGTTTCACCATGCTCCCATCTAATGTAGAAAATAACAAGAATAACAATTAAAACATTTAAAAAAATTCGCTATGATAGGACTCAAGTTGATGAGGAGAGAGGAGAGGTATTAGGAGTATTTGTTACTTTGCGGATTTACTAAAATAATGAAATATGTATAAGTCCTATTAAGTAAGTTGCAATTGGCATTCCCTTTAAAGAATGATTAAAGTTCAACAAGGCCAAAGATTAGATTTTTCATTGAAAAATGGAGATTAACATAACCAACATGTGCTATGTTGAACATAAATGATTGCACACGTGCTATGCTGTACATAAATGATTGCACACGTTCTATGTTGAACATAAGTGAAGGGATTGCTCGATAGCTACTTTACCTTCACAACTATATCGAGTCCAAGTGTTGCATCAATAGGTTGAAATGTTTCATTTCTATCCTATTCCCATTAAAATGGAGTTGTGTTATAGATGAGGAGACACATTGGATTCCTCCATGTTTTTATAAATCTCAAGGGAACATGTCTTGGTCCCACTGTTTCTTGGAGAATGATAATGTCTAGCTTCCTAAACTCTATAAGTCTAGTTACAACCAACTTGAGGCATAATTACTGGGTGGGAAAGGATAGATTTATTCATTGGGCATTTCAAGGAAGGTGAAGCTTACACTACCAAACATGTACAAAGTGCGATTTCACACAGTCAGTTGTGTCTTATCCATATCATAGTTAGATTTTTTGATGTTCAAGAGCATGCAAAATATTTTCGAGTTAAATTTAGCATTAGCATATGAAGTATCGGAGTCCCATCTTGGTCAATTGACCTCAGCGTTAGATGGGGATATTATTTAAGGCATTAGTCATGTAGAGTTGTTGCGCATGTCCAAGGAGATAAACACGACCTTTCTAAGGCATGTCTTGTCTTGATTTTCTATTCAAACCTTATTTCAAAGGTTGATAATTTTTTTGACATGTAATAATTGTCAACCACTCTATTTAGTTACAACTAGTCTTATGTTTCTCTCACTTAGTGTGTATAGTTACATATGTAGATCAGATCGAGATCGAAGAGTTGAGCGAATAGTTGGAGTTTCAACTTTCTTAGGCAAAAGTCCGGATTGTGGTTCTAGATGCTACTAAAGATTTTATAGCTCGTATACTTTTATAGTACAACTACTGGTGCTTTTTCCACCTTAGCAACTGCCCTAACCCTTGCTACCAACTATTAACCTAGAAGGGATCCTTTAAATTTCCCTTCTGATATGTATTTGAAGGTCACTATACAAAGTAATGGTGTCTATTATTTGGTGTTTATTGGACCCCAACGATGGGAAAATGATTGTTCCTGAGTCAATTAGTGCAATGCCAAAAAAATGGTGCGCAACTTGTTACCTTATCTCCAAACACCTAGGTGCAAAATCATATTATTATTAGTCATTCTTTTAATCAATTGATTAATGAATATATGAGTAATCTCGATAAATTGTGTTTGTTGATAAATTAAACTAAATAGAGATATGAATTTTCTTAATGACTTTTCTTTTTCTTTTGCACCAAACACCACATTGTTAAAAAGAACAAGCAAGGGATCAATAAATATTAATGGTTAGATTTTGTGATGGTGCCATCACATAGAGGATGAATTGAAAGTTCAAGATAATCAACTTATGAACTAGAAGGTTGTGATGTCATGAAAAGAGGAAGAAAAAGATTAAGATTGATATTGACCACTAAATTTGAATTTGTCACGATTAGAAGAAAATGGGAATTTCCAATCCGAGTGCCAACTTTGTTAGATGGAAAAACCTTAGACTCCAAAAGTAAACATAGATAATTGAGATTTACCTCTAGCTTTCCCATAGCTAAAGCTATGTAATATGGTGGCACTTTTATAAGTATAAATAAAGAAACCTGAACATAGACACATATTATTCAAATGTATTGAATTGTTCTCTTACCTGTGATCTAGAGGTTGTTTATAAATGTAATTAATCCATTATCTTGCAAGTGATTGGCACCATTGAGCCTCTAAAAAGATAGTTTTGTTATATAAAGTGTAATGCATAGTTTTTTTACGGATATAAAGATCAATAAAAGGCCAATGAAGGGAAATACTCGAACTCATAAAAAACATGGATATATATCTATACGGTATAAATGTGTAGTGGGATCTTTCCATAATGTTGTAAATCATACACCAACAAAGAGACTTGTGTGAGACATACCAAAAACAACCACAACCCTCACACAAATCCAAAGTACTCTGAAACTAAAATATTTCCGGCACGATTATAAATATTTGATTTCAAGTTATTATTTCGAAAATGTTTTAGATAGTAAGTTTGTTGTTAATTGTCAAGCATATTTTCCAATATTTTTTGCAAAGTTAAAATCTAGTTTCCAATGTTTTCACATGGAAGATTTCCTTTTAATATTTTCAATCTAACTCATAAAAACCATGTACCATAATGCTAGCACAAAAGAAATGGAAAATCATATGTAATTTACAAAAAGCACATAGATTTCAATGCACTAAAGTTCCATGGCTTTGTGTGGCTCACAGAGGAACACACTTTGCTTAGTGGGTGACACATGATGATATAGAACATGCAAAAAGGGTTTCTATTGTAATACATGCAAGGGCTGACCGTGGACCAAGATTATATCGTGGCTGATCAACCAAGTATCCACCAAACTTGTCCTTTCCAAGACAACATTATACATCCCATCATTTTCATTTTAGTTGTATGGAGATAGGTTGCTTGAAAACCCGTCATCCAATAAAATTTGTCCACCATGTTATAAATTAAATATTGATTTTCAAACCCGTCATTCAATAAAATTGGCTTGGTGTTGCAAATGAATTTGAAGTTGCAGAGAACATCGTGATCAACATTGATTTGGTGGCCGTATAAAGAGAAAGCGGCTTCAACTTCTCAAGATTGCGGATAATATGCCTTGTCTTCATCATGGACTCCTCATCTCAGAGGCCATTAGAAGGTTCATCAATAAATAGTTCATGACATATTAACTAAAGTGCATATCATAGATACAAATCTTTTTCTGATTTCGTCATTTATGGAAATTCATGAATTTTATAATAATGCAGACTAAATGTGTGTTTTTGCTATGTGTAGGTAGACGCAATTTTGGATACCTTTGGAAATGAGATTTGGGCAATCACAACTCTATTGCCTTGTTTGAAAATTCAATGGGTTTGGCACTACCACTGGTTGAATCTAGTTAGTTATTAATCCTTAGATAAGCTTGGCACACAAGCATTGAGTTTTTATTAATGAGCTAGGATATCCATTCAGTGTAAAAGTTGTTTGTCAATCAAATTTTGGTATGGACACATTGAAGGTTTCATAAATTCCAATGGCCTCAAGAAATATCTGTGGATCTATAGCAATTTCCATGGAGCAGTGGATCTCGAGCAAAGCTCTGCATGCGCTCTTTGCTATATAACCATTACTATTGATCGATAGACTTGTTAATCATGAGAGAAAGGCAATAAGGTAAACTCGAGACTCGAGCTAGTTCCCCAACTTGTCACAACTATTACTGATGACTATCTATAAGGAAGGTCATGGGTGGATCATGTATGGAAATGCAATGTCAGGTGCACCTATAGGAATCAAAATGGACCAATTAACAAATCCACCTAAAACTGTAGGGATTTCGGCCAACAAATTGACCCGATCTACCCAGCTCAATAATTCTTGTTTATCCCATTCTCACAAAAATACCATTGCCTCAATATGAGGCCAAATAAGACCTCCATGCTAATGATTGGCCAAACACAATTTTTGTTAAAAAAAAATAAGTTAAAACATAATGTATTGAGAAGAATGACAAATAATAAAATTTCGATAATACCATTTATATAGCCCCTAATACTCTTATCAATGATTAATAACATTCATAATCAAGTAAAAAAGTTACATATAATAAAACATATTTATAAATAATTTTAATGAATCATTTTTATTTTCAAATAAACATATTATAACATATTAATAAATAATTTTAATGAATCATTTTTATTTTTAAATAAACATATTATTTAACTTTTTAAACCAAGTATTTTTTCCTTCTTAAAAATAATCAATAATTTGAAATTGTGAATATTATATCTTAGGTTTTACATTTTAAACGAAATATTATTTTTTTTGGCTCTTAAAAATAACTGTTAGCTATTTTATGAGTATACAATCATTTGAAATTTTAAATGTTTAAAACGCAATAAACACTCCTTAATACAACAATAAATACTAAAAATCACTGTTATGAGTATAAAATCATTTGAAATTTTAAATGTTTTAAATGCAATAAACACTCCTTAATACAACAATAAATATTAAAAATAACTGTTAGCTATTTTATGAGTATACAATCATTTGAAATTTTAAATGTTTAAAACGCAATAAACACTCCTTGATACAACAATAAATAATATGGCTGTAGGGCATACCAACAACGAGATGAAAAACTAAATTAAATCCAACAGTTGATATACCCCGCAACCACAACATCTACAAAATGCTTATTGCATGTGAGAATTACAAGCCTGCAATGATTTCTCACTACATTTCTTCGGAGTCAACTATCTACCTGACGATTTTTATCGGGGCCCACCTCACGTTGTCGAGTGATAACTTACTCCATGAGATCGAGACCCACCTGATTTTGCTTCTTTTCTGCATAGCTGCTGAACAAGTATTACCTGAAGTAATGGTTGTTTGGGTTTATATATGGAAATGAGGGACAACAGGTCGACGTTAAAACATAAACCGGTGGAACATCCATTTTGAACGTTACAGGAATGGTTTAATGCCTAGACATTCAACATAAACTACTACGAACTTTGGAAGGCATTCGATGGGAATCACACCAGACTACTTCAGTGTACAACGTTCCATGGGTAACTAAATAGATAATCGGCAATCATGCGATTAACAATTTATATTCAATATAAAACTGAACCAAATGTGCATAATAAATAATGGCATAATATTTAATACAAACAACAACATTCTGCGATACTTTCAACGAGAATAACCCAAAAATAACTATTTGTATAAACATAAGAGTTAAAACTAACTCGGCATTCAAGAAATCATTCAATTGAATGTGTAGGAATACTTACAATCAATCTAAAACTAAATCAATATTGCTATAAATCATTCAATCTGCATAGTTCAAAAAGATTCATTGTATATATATTCAAATAAAGCTAGAACAATATTGCTTACAGATCAATCAATTTTTGAGTTATTCTTGTTGAAAGTATTGCAATATGTTGTTGGTGTTTGTATTAAATATTATGCCATAACGTATTATGCACATTTCAGACAGATGGACCTATATAATGTTCATTTGGTTTTATTTTGAATATAAATTAACCATATGTTTTTCTATCGAAAGACCTGCAAAATATTGGTTCAGTTTTATATTTAATATAAATTGTTCCGGCATATTTAAACCGCATGATTGCCGATTATCCATTTAGTTACCCATGGAATGCTGTACATTGAAATATTCTGGTGTGATTCCCATCGAATGCCTTCCAAAGGTGATAGTAGTTTATGTTGAATGTCTAGGCATTAAACCATTCTTGTTATGTTCAAAATGGATGTTCCGTAGGTTTATGTTTTCTAATGCCCACCTGCTCTCCCTCATTTTCATATATAAACCCAAACAACCATCATTTCAGGTAATACTTCTTCAGGTAATACTTGTTTAACAACTGGCCCTAGAAAAGAAGCAAAATCATATGGGTCTTGGTCTTATGACAAGGTAACGAAGTAAGTTATCACTCGACAGCGTGGGGTAGGCCCCAATGCAAATTGTCGGATAGATAGTCTTCGTCTCTGTGCTTCTTTTTCTTTTACAAAAACATAGTTTAACTGACAAACTTCCCTATTACCCAACAAACTTCCCTTTATTGGTAATGGCGTTCTTGTTAACCGTTCCTTAGCTAGCTTGTTCTTTATTATGTATTATTTCCCTAACAACTAGCACATCACAACAACTAACACATCACGCTAAAGATTTACGTTATACCTTAACTTAGTACTAACATAAAAGAAACCTATACTTAAAAAATTTACATTATAACCAAACTTTGTACCAATATAAAAAAACCCTATACTTAAAGTGGAGAGACTCTCAATTTTTTTGTGTGCTAACTTAACTTGGTACCAACATAAAAAAACACTATGCTTAAAAGGTTTACATTATAAACAAACTTGGTACCAATATAAAAAACCCTATGCTTAAAGTGGAGTGACTGTCAATTTTTTTTTTGTGTGCAAAGTGGTGCTGCTTTAAGATGTCTCGTGCGAACCGTAAGACGCCAGGGATACCATTACAAGTTTTTCACCACGTGTCAATCGATCAATATGCTGTCGAAGCTTTGTTGTTCGCCCACGCTCTTTAATTCCATTTTGATTTTTGGGAATCTTAAAAGAAATCAAGGGCGGTGGATGTGAAAACACACACAAACAAAACTAAATATTCAGTCGGACGTCTTCACAAAAATTTAAACGGTCGGAGAGCTTTTGTGACGGTTTAAAAAGCTGGGATATAAAACCTGTGGAGACATGGAACACAGCTTAAATTCATCTCATCTTCTCTTTTCTGCATATGGCTTTGGCTTGATGCTGTGATTGTTTGTTTTGGTCATGTTTTTTACAATCCATTTTCTTGTCTGTTTTGGTCATGTTTTTTACAATCCATGGCTTTGGCTTGATGCTGTGATTGATTTCTGTTTTTCTTCGTTTCTTGCTTCCATTTTTTGAGCTTTCATTTTGTGCAACGTAGAGCAGAAGATGAAATGACTGGAATGGAGTAACAGACGCAGAAGCTGGTACAGATTTTTTTCATGAATAATTTTAATGTTTGAGCTGTAATTCTTCTTATCTCAATTGAAACAGCGATTCCAATTTCCTACTAGACCTCGGCCTCATTCTCTGTTTTTCAAAAATTGAGAAAACCCAATACGCGATGCGATGATGATTAAATGGTGTTTAAATAATGTTTGCAGTTAAATATGACGTGGCAGCTGTTTAATAATCGCCCTCAATTTGCCGCAGGCTGGTTAATGTTCGCCCTCAATTTCCGGGTATAGGTACACAGCACACACCGTGTCATTTTCTGTTTCCAAAAAATGAGAAAACAACGATGTATCATTTGACAGATGATGATGTTTCTCCATCAATCTCTGTAATGTTTCTAAAAGTATTTAAATGGTTTGCAGATAAGTATGACGTGTCCGAAAATGATAGTGGACGAAAAGTACGGTCAATACAAAGGAAGAAGCCATCGTTGCTGTTCGTACCTCATTCTTTTTCGACATTAGCGGTAGGGAGAATTTACAGCAGGTAGGCACACATTCTGTCCTCTGTTTCAGAAATATATTAAGAAAAAAGCTATCCGAGAATGTAAAGCTAACATTATTCTTATATTAAAGTTTACATCCACTATTCTTGACCCGTGCTAGGATTATCATTTAGAAAATCGATTCTGTCAAATGATTTTGCACCTCTTTTATCTTTAATTTTTACTCCCTTTTCTTTTATTCAATATTGGAACTAGATAGATTGCAAGGTTATCTAAAAGTAATAGATGATTGCTCGGAGCATTTGTTAACTTCTATGCTCTTAAATAATTTAGAAAACAGCTCCTAAAATTTACATTCAAAGTCCTTTTATCTTTTAAAATTAGTTTGTCGGTCTTCTATATATATTTTTTTCATTTTCTTTTATTGCTCTTTTATTATAATTCATTATTGTAGCTTAATATTGAAACCGTAGGATTGCAAGGTTACCTAGAATGAACAAATGATTAAGTCGCTGTAGTCATCAGCTTTATAGAGCATATATACCATCAACCCAATTGTGAAAACGCTACCAACGGACTCTGATTTGGATCTACCCAAAAGCATTTTGATGGGGTTTGACATATTGAGGGCATTGGGCATTTGTGCATGTGCACTTTACCCAAAAGCATTTTGATGGGGTTTGACATATTGAGGGCATTGTGCGTGTGCATTTTTCCATTGTGGGATAGGGCAGGGATGAATTTTGGAGCATAGAGACTATATTATGTTGACCACGCAGCCAGCAACACCTGGTAAACTCATTTCTTCTCCAAGGTGGGGCAGGGCTAGGGTGAATTTTGAAGCACTGAGAGTTTATTCTTTGGACGCTCAACCAGTGACCTAGCTACCTAATATAGCTTCAGCTTCTGGTTTCAACCCTATGTACTTAAAATAGCTCAATGATTGTAGTTTTTCAGTCCTATTCGAGACAATACAGATGGTGTCATTCTCTGTTCTCAACAGTTTTTTTTAATAGCTATTCGAGACAGTATACACTCTGTCATTCTCTGTTCTCAGGAATAGAGAACACTGTTAAACCACTAGGTGATGGTTGATCTATCAACTTCTTTTGTATTTTTATGTTAGCGCACATTCATTGATTAAGTCCTAAATTATTATTTAGAAATCACTTAAGTGAAAATAGTTGTCTCTTTCTTTATATGGATTTTTAATGTATTGTTTTGTTGCTCAGTCCAACATTAAAACTAGATGATTACTCAAAAATTAAAACTAGATGAATCAGAAATTAAAACTAGACGATTCAATGAGAAAGCTAAATAAATATAGTCACATTTTAATTTGCAATTAATTGGATCCTAAAATTATTACATAGAAATTGATTCAGACAGAATAATTGTCTCTTTACTTATATGGATCTTTAATATATTGTTTTGTTCATAATTCAAACATTAGAACTATGATGTAATGAGGAAGCAAGGTTTAAAGAATAGATGATTAGTTTGCAGGTATTTAGGCCCCATTGCTCTTTATTCTTATTATGTATGTGTGTTATAATTGATTTTGTTCATGTTGGTTAATGTTAGCTTCTTCACATTTTTCCCTTGCCCAAGTTTTGGATGAACTCTGGTTTCTTATCTACCACCCAGCCAGCTGGGTCAACTGAATTGCCCAGAACAACTTCCATCAATAGAGTGAGGAAGTACTTGTTTTTAGGGAGTTGTTTGGGATAGGTTTTTCCACTTTATCTTCTCATCTTTTCCAAAAATTTTAAAACTAAAACTAGTAAAACATACATGTCTAATCATCTATCTTGTCTCACAAGAAGCCTAAAAACAACAACGAAGTGATTAACTTCTAGTAGTAGAGGGAGGAAGTACTTGTTGCGATTTTCTTATCATCATTTTCAAGTATTGTAAATTAAACTAGGAAAAATACATGTCTAATTATTTATCTCTTCTTACAAGAAGCTTAAAAACAACAAAGAAGAAATTAACTTCCAATAATAGAGTGAGGAAGTACTTGTTTGCAATAGGCTTTTCCACAACTAATACATGTCTAATCATCTATATCTTCTCAGCAGAAGCCTAAAAACAACAATGAAGTAATTAACTTCCATTAATAGAGTGGGGAAGTAGTTGTTTTTACGTGTTTTGGGGTACTTGTTTTTTCGAGTATTGTAAATTAAAATTAGGAAAATCATCTATCTCTTCTTACAAAAATCCTAAAAACAAAAAAGTAAAAATTCTAAAAACAACAAAGAAGTAAAGAAGTAATTATAGTTGAAAAATGTTGGCACACTTCTTTGTGCACCTAAAAACTTACAAAACCAAGACATTCACAAGAGAAGGGAGTGTAATCGTTCCTAGCTTCAACAACATTGACTTCCAATATCGACAATGTTACAAGAGTAGAATTTCACTTCTCAAACAGGATTCAAGTTAAACTCAGATTATCAATGTTTAATACACAATCTCATTCAACATTTAGCAACTACAAATGAAATTTAACTCATAAACAGTTTTGAACCTAGAAGCACATGAGAACTCTACCAAAAATACTAAGAAAGGAATTAAAACAACAACCACACATTTAAAAGTTTCAGACTCATAATTTTAGCCTAATGGCTCAGGAAAATCCCCTAGAGGGAAAACCTATGAGAGAGAGGAGTATTTACTATTTCTTCTTCAAAAATATACAACAGTACATAAAATCAGCAATTATGAACCAACTTATTTCAATCTAGAAGATACAACAATTTCTAACGAACAATCATAAAAATCGGCCTTGAAATTTGTGCCATATTTCTTCCTTTGAATGTACGGAATCTCCCCTTATACATTTGAATGGAATGGCCTCAAAATTTGTGCCCTCATCCTAGGAATGCATGCCAAGCTCCGGGGTGCAATTTATTCTCAAAAAGCATGTTGTTAGTCTTGATTTTTGTGCTACCCACTAAGTTGTACAAAATCACTCCAAAATGTATGGACCAACATTAATTACAGTAATCTTGAATGTTGATAAAACTCCTCGAAACTTGTGCTAGCATTTTGGGAATGCATGCCTAGATTATCTCCTCAAAATTTGGGCACACTCTCTCAATGCTTCTAGAAGCTCCTCTTAATTGTTGTTGTATAGTCCTCGAACTGCATGCCAGAGTTTCTCTGCTTTCAGTAGTTCGAATCTCCTTGGAAATCATGCCTGCTATCTCAGCCTGCTTCTCTCTCTCTCAAACTTTACCTCTCTTCTCCTCAAGGAAAGTTGACTTGCTCCAACTCTCTTGGGTGTGTTCAAATGAGGAATGAAGTGCCTTTTTAATCTTTTCCCTTGTCTTTTCATTTCACCCTCTAGGGCAGTCGAATAGTCACTAGATCAAGGTACCACATTTAATCTAGTGATTTATCATCAATGGATGAGAAAAATCAATTTTCTCTCCATTAAATATTTTTTGTCTCAACCCCAACTTCAAATTTATTTGAAAAGTCACTTTATAACTCTAAAGTGACATTAATTGCTTTTCTCAAGCAATTAATGCAAAGGTCATGTAACGTGTCCCTTTTTAGTGACTTGTGCAAAAATCACTAGCGGAACACTTAGTACAAATTCAACACACCCTCTTACTAAGGAAGGTGTTTGCCATCACTTCCAACTTATCCCTGAAGAAGACAAACTGCTACTTCACCACAGCCGAAAGTCTGCTCATGTGCTTCTCACACAATGTAAGAATGCCCATCCTCTCTAAACTCCTCTCTAGAAAGGTCAAATTTAATGTCCCTTCATGTTAGGTATCATCGCATGAAGGATACCTTGAGTTGCAACACTCATCACTTCCGCTTTGCGCGAGAATTCCTTTTGGCTTGTCCTCCACCAGAATCACACTCCAATCTCACACTGTCTGCTATAGAAGCTCCCTCCATCTCTGGAAACTGCCCCTCTACAAATCCTACACTCTACACTGGTGTGACATGTTGAGAAGTCTCACCTCGCTCATCCACCAGTGACAAGTTATACCAGTTGACCCTCCTTCCGGCACTGGAAGAAGTAGCCTCTCGTGTAAACCCATGAATTGAAGACTGAATACTCGGTACCACTTCAGTCTCCGGAGCATCTCGCTCTCCCTTCTGAATTATGAACTGACTTCTCGCTCTCCATTTGTCTCAGAATCTGATCTTGTCATCCCCCTAGATCCTCCAAATGTAGGCTGGCCACGCACTACATACTCACCATCTCTTCGATGAGCTATCAACATAGGATCAACCGGACCCACTCCCACTGGGAAAATGAATATGTGTTCCTTCTTGAACACCATTCAATACCCTGCACCTTTCAAGGTTGGAATAAAGAGTAGTCTATGTCTCAACCCTAGAACATAGAGCACTCCTGATACCTCCAGAAGATCTCTAAACTCTAGTTGGAAACGTACTCGTCCCACTCCTCTAATTGCAAACACTATGCCCTTTCCATCGTGTGCGAGATGCTCTGGAATAGTCTCTATAGTGAAGAATGCATCTCGCATCCTAGTCATATTATCACAATATCCACTCTCAACTATCCACTTCCCTATATCCAAAGGTCTACTACTGCCGCAACTCGAAACAACTGTGAAAAGAGAGAATTCTTTCTCAACCTTTGCAACATATCTCTTTATCTCGACTGTAGCTACAACTTGTTCCCCCTTCTCTTGATTTCCCCTCTTCTTATTAGGACATTATACAACATAATGGCAAAACACATTGCATGCATAACACCTGAATCTAGTCAGGTCCTTCTTCTGCTCATCTCTCTACTACTTAGCCCCCCCCTTGGGGTCCTTCGTGGACTTATTTTATGAGGCTAACAAGTCAACATTAGCCTCTTCATCCTTACCATTTGATGAGCTATCCTGCACATAATTTATTTATTTGGGTGTCTTCTTGCACAAACTCATCCCGGAGACGATCCTAAGAAGGCATGTTCTCTTGTGCAACAAATTCCTCTACAAATACTTCCCACTACTTGGTTACTCAAAATAGTGCAGTCCTCACAAGGTCGTTGCCCTGCATAGCCTCCTTAATAGTTGCAAACTCATCTCGGTGATCCAAGTAAAGTAAGAGGTCACATCTTTAGATTTTTCCATCTTTATGCCCTTCAATTTTTCTCTCAGTACCATCTTTCGATTTTCATTCGAACTATGGTACAGATTGGGTAAGGCATCCGACATTTAGTAAGCACAGTTCTTACCAGGTACGTGTGGGATCGCATGGTCTTTCAACGCATCAAGGATGATCCTTTTTTCCTTGATGTCCTTCTTGTTGAAGGCTACCAACGCTGTTGCATTTGTGGCTGTAGGAACTTGCACTGGCTTTGCTTGAGTGTTATTCACTACTTCACAACTCGTTCTCCTACATAATGAGTACTATTTTTGCTTTCCAAGGAATGAAGTTGGCTGCCTCGTCCAACCTGTCCTCTAGCCTCAACCCAGTGTCCATCACACTGAAAATGTAAGTCCAAATCTACCTTTGATGAACAAAAGAAAAAACCCTCGGAAGTATGAAAATCATTGATTGTAAATCTTCCCTTCTCTTGTCAACAAAGCTTTGATACCATGTAGAACTTTATTTCTCAAACAGGATTTTAAGTTACTCATATTATCAATGTTTAATACACAATCTCATTCCATATTTAGCAGTTGCAAATGAAATTTAACTCATAAACATTTCTGAACTAGAAGCACATGAGAACCCTACCAAAAATACTGAGAGTAAAATTAAAACAACGACCACACATTTAGAAGTTTTAGACTCAAATTTTTAGCCCAATGGCTCAAGAAAAAAACCCTAGGGGAAAAACCTGTGAGAGAGAGGAGTATTTATTATTTCTTCTTCAAAAATATACAACAGTATATAAAACCAACAATTATGAACCAACTTATATCAACTCAGAAGGTACAACAATTTCTCACAAACAGTCGTAAAAATCAGCCTTGAAATTTGTGCCAAATTTTTTCCTCTGTATGTATGGAATCTCTCCTTATGCAGTTCTACAGAATGGCCTCGAAATTTGTGCCCTTAGCCTAGGAATGCCTGCCAAGGTTCAAACTACAATTTATTCTCAAAAATCGTGTTGTTAGTCTCGATTTTTGTGCTGCCCTCTCAGTTGTACGAAATCACTCCAAACTATATCGACTAACATTAATTACTGTCATCTTGAATGTTGATAAAACTCCTTAAAATTTGTGCCAGCATTCTGGGAATGCGTTCTCAGATTATCTCCTCAAAATTTATGTCCACACCCAAATTTCGTGCTGCTGGTAGCTCCTCTTAATTGTTGTTGTATAGTCCTCAATCTATGTGCTAGAGTCTCTTTCCTTTCTTTGTTCAAATCTCCTTGGAAATCATGCCTGCGTTTGACCACCTAACCAACTAGGTGGGCATCCACGTACCATGTGCCTTGAAGATGAGAAAGTAGTACCTAATAAAGTTTTTTCAAGCGAGGCGACCCTTCTTCTTATCTTCTCTCCATGAAATTGTCGCACCCATGCGGGGGATATTGTAATGATATGTCAATATGAAGGTCTAGTTTTGTCTAACTTAGTTGCCTAGGACCTTTTTATTAGGGAATTCCTTTCATTAAGTGTTTTTCCCTTTGATAATTAAAATTCCTTTTCAGTGTTTTCAATTATCTAAGTTTTTCACTCAAAAATACCTCCAAAGTGGTGAAAGGCCTTCTAATGATCGATTCCATGGGGTGACTAAAGCCCAGGAATGTTCTATGTAACCATGCTAGACACTATCTAGAGTCTTGCGAAATTTCATTCGGATTTACTTAGGATTTTTTAAATTTTTGGTGATTAAAAAATTGCCCCTTCGCATAAAAATGTTGTAATAAAAAGATGGTTAAATGGCATCTAATACCCATAGATTGGTGTATGGGTACTCAAAATCAATGACATGAGTCTCCCTACTTCCTTGGGCAAAGTTTGATGTCATTCGGACAGGTCTTGCTAAGGTTTTGGTCACATTGTCCAAATTTAGTCAAGGAAATA
>LPNX010531681.1:153099-194355 GCA_001517045.1 Pseudotsuga menziesii | reverse complement strand
GGGGATGATGTCATCTACTAGAATGTAATTGGTTGATTTTTATAGTACATTTTGGTCCTTTTGAGGCCCATTTTTGACCTCAAATTCTCTCTAATGAAGGAAAATTGGCAATTAATTATCAAGCCAAATTTTGGAAAAGTGCCTAAAGTCACTTGAAAGGAGAAAATTAAGTTTCTAAGTGTTATATTATGTTCCTAAGGTGACTTTAGAAGACCGCACCCCAATAAAGTGTTTCACAAGAACGAAGATGTCGCCAAAGGGGGGACGCACTCTCTACCATGGGAAAATCAAAATTCATGAAAATGAGGAAAAGAGGGGTCCCACCACCATGGGACCCCCTCATTTGACCTAGAAACATAAACAAAGGCTTAAGAGGGGGGTTGGGTTTTCCTCCCCTCTATGTTTTGATTTCTTACCTTAGGAGGCGCTTCCTCAAGGAGGTGCGCCCTCCTTCATGGGCCCCTCTCTCATGCAATGCCAAGTGTTGGGCATACAAGAGGGGTCTCTCTCGTGTTTTTCCTACTTAAGGAGGCCATTCCTCCTCATTTTGGTTACACTTTTTCATACTCTTGCTCTCTTTCCCTTGCTCTTGCTTGGTCCATTGTAATTTTCAACCATTTGGCTCTGTTAATCAAAATCTTTGGAGGAATCTTGTGTCTATTGTTCCTGTTGCCCGTCGAGATGCACACCACCAGCAAAAATCTTTCGAAAGATGTCTCCTCACTATAAGTGGGAGAAGTGTGGCCTTGTGGGCAAGCACTGAGCCAAGTATTGTCACCTAAATCCCAACTCCTCCGTTTAGGCTAACTCCTAACGAAGCCAAGGGGGGTTGTCCCTAACAAAGAGTTTTCTATGGCTCTATGTTCTTTTAAGTGTTTTTATGATTGCGGATGCGGATGGGTGTTGTTTAGGAGTTTTTAATGAGATCACATTTTTTGTAATGAATGAGATAAACACAAGATAAAAAGCAATCCACGTTGCGATCACAAGACACAAGATTTAGAGATAAATAATACAATGAATACTTGTGAAATAAGATAGCATCCACAGATAAATAACTAAGACAAATTCCAATGGACAAATGGCCCAGATTAATGGTGATGCATAAAAGTTCAAAAAGACCTGTGCCAAATGGAGTCAAATATACGAAGTGCTTGGGGATGCTGAAGATACAAGTCTCAGAATAATGTTGGTGAGAAGGTTGTGCAAATTATCTTGGTTGATTTTATGAGTTTTAGTGATCTTAATTATTAAGGCTAAGAAAGCAAGGTATGAGTCTGTTATCCACCTAAATGGCACCTCTCCGTCCGAGTGCCGACATTCACTATGTTGGCACACAAAAGGACATTTATGGATTGAGGGTTTCCCAAAACACTATAGATGGGCTTATTATGAACTACATTTATCATTCATCCAGCTGGTTATTTTTACTTTTTAGTTTGAAAATTCATTCAACTAATACCATATTTCTTTATGCTTTGGAACAGGTTTTTCACTATTACAAAGTGTTGTTGTTCCAATAGGGTGGTTTTGTCATTTCCAATACATTTTTGGCATCTTTATTCAATCCACATTAACCTTAGCAATCAACCTTTTGCCGTGGACTATGGTATCATAAACCATTAGTTCCCTATTTTTTACCATTGTTCTTCTGTGGATAGGACCCTTTTTCATTGAGTACCTTCCTTTTACGCCTATGTTGTTCTTTGGTACTCATGCCGCAACTTTCAGGTACAGTGGTATCCTCTTAGCTATTTTTCACGCCAAATAGAGCTTCTTTTGAATCTCTTTTTACAAGCTATCATTTTATAGGACTCCCCGCCCTTATGGAGTTTCTTTAGGCCCAGGTCTGACTCCTTCAAAACAAACTTGACTGCCGAGTTAACTCGTCTGTTCAAGCTCGTTAATAATATGTGAACAGGCATCCGCATTGGTGGTAGGTTCTCTCTTTCTCGGACCATGCGGAATAATACGAGAAAGGATCGCTCTCTTTTCTTTTTGAATTGAGAAGAATATTCTCAGGTATAGGTTTATCACTTTTTCGGACCTGAGGGACTAAATTTACGGAAAAGGAACACCTGGTATGAGCTTAGTTTTCCCTTTTTCGTGCTCTGGACCTAAACATGAAAAAGATTCCGAGTGTACTTTGTGTCTTTGTCATGCTCGTTAAATACTTCAGAACAAAGCAACGAGTTTATTGTTGTAAGCCCCATTTCTCGTAACCAAATGGATCTTTCCGAGTGATCTTTCTTTCCTTCACACTCGTAAAACTTAAGCTATTCTATGCTGTTTTGGAAGGAGCGTTGGGTAGGTGGTAATTTAACCTTTTTCGAACCTCCCTGAATAAGTACGAAAAAGGTTCACCTTTTCTTCTTTGGAAGTTAAGAGAGTTCTTCTGTGGTATGTTTTATACTTTTTTGGCCTCAAGAGACTAAATTGGACGAAAAAGGACCCCCCTGGAGTCTTCTTTGGAGTTTTCAGACTACAAGTGGGAGAAGTGTGGCCTTGTGGGCAAGCACTGAGCCAAGTACTGTCACCTAAATCCCAACTCCTCCGTTTAGGTTAACTCTTAACGAAGCCAAGGGGGGTTGTCCCTAACAAATAGTTTTCTATGGCTCTATGTTCTTTTAAGTGTTTTTATGATTGCGGATGCGGATGGGTGTTGTTTAGGAGTTTTTAATGAGATCACAGTTTTTGTAATGAATGAGATAAACACAAGATAAAAAGCAATCCACGTTGCGATCACAAGACACAAGATTTAGAGATAAAAAATACAATGAATACTTGTGAAATAAGATAGCATCCACAGATAAATAACTAAGACAAATTCCAATGGACAAATGGTCCAGATTAATGGTGATGCATAAAAGTTCAAAAAGACTAGTGCCAAATGGAGTCAAATATACGAAGTGCTTGGGGATGCTGAAGATACAAGTCTCAGAATAATGTTGGTGAGAATGTTGTGCAAATTATCTTGGTTGATTTTATGAGGTTTAGTGATCTTGATTATTAAGGCTAAGAAAGCAAGGTATGAGTCCAATCGAAAAAGTATACCTTCAGTGGCTCCCCTTGGTGACCTGACGGACCATCCAGTATTCTAGGCTAGGTGTCCAAGGAACTTAACCAGCAAGCTAGAACTCTATGACAACGGTGATTTTTGATGCCACCAGTAGGAATTTCTCCACTACCTGAGTATTTCTCGAAACAACGTCGGTTCGTTGGTTTATGGCGGTGAAGATTTAATTATGGTTATCACTTGTAAGATTAACAAATCCAGTCACCATTTTGAGTAATCCAACCCCTTAGGGAAGGCAGAGCATACTTGGTGGTGGAAAGCAACGAAATAAATTTTAAAAAAAAAGGGGGATGTGAGGTTGAAGGTTTTATTAAGAGCAAAAAAAGGGAACTCTTCGACAGAGAGCGCTCTTGACTTCGTCTTATGACAATGTTCAAGAGGCTTATGATGCACAGAATTAAATAACTTTACTGGAAATAAATTCTAATCTACCCAAGAATCTCTTTCATGTCAGAGACCGTACTCGGGAGAGCATGGGGGTAAGTAAAAATTGAAATAGAAACAACTCTCCGACAGAGAGCACTCTTGATCCACTATTGGAGAGATTCAAGAGATTTCTAACTTAAGCAATTGTATTACTTGAAAAATGAAACCTTTTGATAAAATAGTAAACAACTAGCAACTAAAGATGCTAAAAAAAAGAACTAATCTAGCAATTAGTGATCTAAATGCAAAAAGGAAACTAACTAACAACTCAACAATGGCTTCAATTTTCATTCACATTACTTACAACCTATCTTTGACTTGTTGTATCATTAACTGTAAAGAAAGCTCAATCGATCATTTTAGTAAGTGGTTACATTGGATCTATCATTTTACTTAGCACTTGCCTATTTGGTTAGGTTAGAGTAGGTAGGGTTGAATAAGCCTTTCCCGACAGTAGTATAGAACCTAGCACCCTTGTTTGAAGCTCACCTTTGAAGCTCTTAGTGTAGTTTTGATTTCTGCAAAATAAAAATCAAACTTTTATTAGAGTAGGTAGGGTTGAATAAGCCTTTCCCGACAGTAGTATAGAACCTAGCACCCTTGTTTGAAGCTCACCTTTGAAGCTCTTAGTGTAGTTTTGATTTCTGCAAAATAAAAATCAAACTTTTATTGAAAGTTATGGTTACAGATTAAGATTTATTTTCTGCTTTACAGTTTCATGCATCTTTATTTTCAGTATTTTATATATTATCCACATATCGTTCTGACGACCGGTCTGTGAGTTTGGTATGGCTGTGGACATGCTGTAGGTAGTCAGTGACATTGTTGGTAGCAGTTGCAGAGATGGATGGATTGATTGAGTATGCGAGAAGCAGAGTGTTGCCAACTTATTTGTACCATAGCTGGATTATTTGAGGAGTCGCCAGTTGACAAACATGATAAATGTTTGTTTCCAGTGTATTAGATGATCCGCCTTTGTGTGTAGCCAGCTTTTGTTTTGAATAATTATGACCATGGCCCTGCAGGGTTTGTAATAAAATGTGCTAGTAGGATGTTTTGAGTGGTTCGGTCTCCTAAGACGTAGAATTTCAACTAAGGTATTCCAGAGAGTTTTTTGCCCTTGACAATTATGCTTTGCCTATAGCCGAGTATAATTGACAAGGTTTTCTCCCACTTCCTCCAAAGCTGGAATGCCCGATTTTAAATTCTAGGCCTTGGGGGGTTATTAGAGCCCAACTGAGTATGTATAAACCTACTAGACATTATTAGAATAGACTACAAACATGTCCTAAGTCACTAGGACACTCAAAAAAAATTCCGAAATTTTTTTACCGGACGCGTCAAATTTTTAATTTTTTAATTTTTCCTAAGTTTTTAATTAAATTTTTCCATAATTTAAATGGAAAAATTCAATTTGTAATAAGTCAGCCATCCGGGGTCTGTTTTCAATGATTGAAGGCTCTAACCTTAAGCCAAAAATCATTCATGATCAACCAACCAGCTAGCTCCAAGTTTCAGATCATCATTCAGCCACATAACTCATATTTTCTCAAAAAAGTCAGTTTTGGGGAAAATATTGATTAAATAATAAAAATGATTATTTTGGAGAAAATCCAAATCTCTCCAAATTAATTCGAATTGAGCGAAATGACATGCAGAATGACATGGCATCGGGCATTAATGATGATTGGAGTTAATAGAACTCGAATTTAGTCAACATTCAGTGAGCATTGAGTCCTCATCCACTTGGCGAATTCGCCTCCTTTAGTGATGACCATGCTTGGGTGAGTTGGAGCTTGCTCATTTGTCGGTTGATTTGATCGAGGTTGGATTGAGACATGTATTGATGAGTGTTAGGTATGGGCTCCTCCTTACCTAGCTCTGAGCCTCTCCAAGCCTTCACGCCTACCTCTTCCTCACCCTCACGTGTGCTCTTCTCCTCCTTCACGCCCCAGCCTTGGAGACTCACGTTTTTTATGAGGGTGGGCTCATATGGCATGGAATTTGGTTGGTTAGAGTTGGAGTGGGGGCGCCTTGCCTAGGTGGAGGCCTCCCCTCACTCCTTGCCTCATTATCTTAGGTTTTGGCTCATCACATGGCTGGATGATTAGGTTTTGCACCCTCCCTGCGTGGTGTGGTGTTAGGGTTTTGAGCTTTTTTTCATTGTATAAATAGAGGCCTCTTTAGCTCTATTCGGATGGAACTTTTGTGTTGGAGTCACTTTGTAAAAATTGTACCAAGCTTTGCTTGCTTTTGATTAATAAGAATTTCGACTTTGGAGGTCCATGAGCTCTTTGCGTGTGGTGAATGTTCCATGGTTGAGGTGATACTGCTTCTAACATATTACTCTTTTTTACTTGAATGAGATCAGTTTATGTGTTAAGCTCAAGAGGGCCACTGTTGGCACGGTAGAGTAATTGTTTGTAGTTTCAAATCAATTATTTATGCAAAGTAGGTTATAATCTTGATGAATATGAGTAGTTAGTTATACATAATATTGATCTTGATTGAACTATCTTAGCATACTTTTCATGTGATATGATCTCACTTGTGTTTTGAGTTTTGGTATTAGCAGGGTTCACAGGTTGAAAAAGGGTGCAAGTTCAGCTACATCTAGCCCAAGCTTCAAGGAACCGGTTGTTTAACACTTTGTGATTGCAGGGCCTACAAGGATCGTGTTCTTCTCATTCGAAAGAAAGCCGGAGTCTTCCTCCATCTCTTGTGTTCCATCCACAAGAAACTTCCTTCTCTACCCTTCTCTTTAAATTTTTGCATTGCTCAATAAGTAGATCCAAGCTTTCAATATTCATTATTCAGATCTATATTTTAGGGCTTTGTTAGATCTAATTTCATTCATTAGATCTAGGGAAAATTTGTGCTTTGCATGTAAAATTCTGAAATTTTTTCTAAGTATAAAATTTTTCCAAATTTTTTATTTTTGCTTTGTCTTTCCTACCATCTTTTAGTAATATATGCTTGCTGATTTTTTATTTTTGTGACAGGTACAGCGAAAATGCTGACGAAATTCTGAAGAGTCAAGCTTAAAAAGTCCCATAATCCCCCTTTCTTCTTTCCTCTTTCTGCAGCTTGCTCCAAAGGCCTTCCAAGAATAAGAAAAGAAGCAAAAAGCCATAAAAAAAAGCATTGTAAACAAATTAATAAAGAGCAAGTGGGATTACGGCTCTCACACCCCTCTTCCCCCATTTGGGGGAAGCTTGTATCGTCTCCTTATTTTCATGTTTGGTTTAAATATTTTGCTTAAAGTAGAATAGGATAGAATAGTTTCAAATTTTTAGAATTTTGTTTTTCATTGAAGTTAGATAGCAAAGTTGATTAGTTCATCTTTTATAAAGTAGAAAAGATAAAAAGTTTCCTGTTTTATTGTTTAGTTAGTTCAAAGTTTTATTTACCTTTTTGATATAATATTGCAAAACCTAAAAAATACCAAAATATTTGAATCTCACTTTGTGGATCAAGAGTGCTCTCTATTGGAGAGTTGCTTTGCTTTTGTTATCTTTTGTTTTGTTTACTTACCCCCATGCTTTCCCGATTAGGGCCTAAAAACCTGAAAGAGACTCTTGGGTAGATTAGTTCTTTAATTTTTCTTAAGTTTAATCAATTAATTGCTAAAGTCTCTTGAACTTGCCATAACCCAAGTCAAGAGTACTCTATCGGAGAGCATATTTAGACTTGCATTTTCCTTGCATTAGGCATGTTGCCGCCTAATACACACTTTATGACATGGGGAAGTCTACAACCTGCTTTGTGTGTCCTTGGGGGCAAGTTAGAGCTGGGGGCAAGTTAGAGCTGGGGACCACTTTCACCATAGTCTACCAACTCCTCCGTTTAGGCCAAATCCCAACAGAGCCAAGGGGGGTAGTCCCTACATGAAGGTTTATTAACAATTTAGTTAAAGGGATTTTATTTTATTAAGGTTACAAAATTACAAGATCAGTGCCTAGATTAAATGGAGTCAAAAGATTACAAGTTACAAACTTATAAAAGAATTAAGAATGATTATCCATAGTTGTCTAAGCTAAGCAAGATCTACAATATTAACAATATGAACAAATGCTAAAGAATGGTTAAACAAATATACAATGATACCTGAAAAGAAACAAGATATACACCGGATGAACAAGTTATTATGTCAAAGATCAAACAACAAATTGCTTTCAAGTTACAAGATTAAACAATGTTTTACTCAAGCGTGCCACAGTACTTTAAAGATATTATACTTGAAAGTGCAAGGTACTGAAAAGAAATTGAAATGCTTGCAAGATGTACTTGTAAAATGAAAGCCTTGAAAAGCAAAGACTTTGAAGCAAATACAGAAACTAAAATGTGGGTAAGACGTTTTGAAATGTCTCTTGGTTCGTTTTAATAAATTTTATTTAAAGTTGAAGTCTTTGATTAAGTTTTAGATCCGGTGGTGTGACTACCCCAATCTAGTATTTCTCAAGTCAAAGAGGGAATGCTGGTGCGCTCAAAACAGTGGAAACAAGTCCACCTGTAGCTCCCAGGTCAAACCCCAATGCCTCGGTGCTCAACAAGGAGGACGTAGAATGCCTAGAGACCCCCCACGGTCTTCTACTCCAACTAGCTTCCGAGGTCACTGTTTTTAATCAACCGAAAAAATAGCAAGATGGATGCCTATTAAACTAGAGCCCCTAAGCCTCTTCGCTTTTCATACCCTTACTTGAGTTCCCTAAAGGGAGATAACAAGGGGGCAAAGCATACACGAACAGTTTAGGTTGTATATTTTAAGTAAATTGTAGATTTGTTTTTACAGTAAGCAAAATAAATTACAGAATTAACAAGTTAATAGAGTCAACCTGAACGTTATCCCTTATGGGAGGTGCCAGTACTTGATCTTTGGACAAATGAAATTGTTTTGCAGGAAAGTAAAAGATTACAGAAAGTAAAGTGAGCTAATTAAGGTTTCCTAAAGCCCCCAAACCCCTCCGTTTTTCATACCCTTGATCCAAGTTCCCTAAAGAGAGATAACGGAGGGCAGATGATACACGGACGGATGTTAGGTTGTATATTCCTTCAAAACAGTAAACTAGGTGACAGAAAGTAAAGATCTAACTAAATGCTTTGTTTGAAAAAGAAATGCTTGAAAGTAAACTAATCTAAACAAAATATACTAACCACACATTAATCTCCCTAAAAGAGAAGGTGGGTAAAAAAAAAAAAGGCTGAAAAAATATTAGATCTACTTGAAAATGAAAGCACAACTATTTATCTACTTCCTACCTAATTACAATATGATTACAAATTACTTTGAAAGCTTTTAGAGAATACCCACGAGGAGATTCTCCCGAGGCTTACAAATAGCTAGAACATAGATTAAGAAGATAAGAGGTTGAACCCTTTTGAAACCGGTTGCAAGTTGAGGTGTTTTAGATGTGATTTGGGCATAACCTCCCCTTGTAAACTGTAAAACCTGCTAAAAACCAGCAAGCAAAGCTTGCTGAAAAATGACAGGAAACTCAAAAGGGAGTTAGAAAATGTTAGTATAAAAATACAGAAATTTTACAGTAAAAATATGGATTTTAAAATATCAGAAAATTGAATATTAGAGGGTTGAAAATTGCATTTCCAGCCACCTAAAACACAGTAAGAAATCAGATCTGAAATATATCATAAAAATATAACATGGATCTATTAAAGGAAACTAGATTTTGCTACTAAACAATAACAAAACTACTAGTTCCTAAAACAGAAAACAAGATTAGAGATTAGGGCCTTGGAGGGAGAACTTTTCCAAGCTTGGATCCCTGCAAAGAGTTTAGTTAAAGCTGCAAAACTCACACATAGAGATGAGAACACCATAAATCATGCAAAAACCTTTGCAAAATCTTACAATGTTAATCACAAGTGCAAATAGAAAAAATTCTACCTACAAGTCTCTCCACAAAAACCTTTGTGGAGAGCTTCTATGATAAATAATGCAACAATAACCAACCATAAACAGTTACCTCACTCTTCAAGCCACAAAATGGGTGCACCAACAAATGTATCCTCTAAAGATTGATGTATTGTAAACCCCAATAGGGCAACAACATTACAATAGCCAAAGAAAACTTGAGAGAGAAGAATAGAGAAGAGAGGGAGAAGAGGGAGTATTTTGGCAGCATAACCATGCTCCAAAGAATGATGATAAAATGAGAGGAGGGGTCTCTCTTTTATAGTTGAATAGATCTCAAACCCACTCCCAAATCAAGGGTCCAAAATATAGATCTAAACTCTAGCTCTCTTCCACCCTTAGATCTAGGTTTGTTGACTTTGCAAGCCATCCACCAATCATAAGCAAGGGTGCCTTTTCAAATCAATGGTAAAAAAGATAGATCCATGTCACAATGAAGCTTAACCCTTAGATCTAGGGTTTCCATGACTCAAGTGGGGCCCCCTTTGACTCAAATTTTAATTTTTATTATTTTAATTTTTTTTATCTTTTTATTCTTTTATTTTTTATCTTTTATCTTTTATTTAATTTTTTATTTAATTTTTGTTTTTATCTTTTATTTTTCTTTGTTCTTTTATTTTAATTTTAATTTTTAATTTTTAATTTTTTTGTTTTTATCTTTTATTTTTTTTTGTTCTTTTATTTTAATTTTAACTTTTAATCTTTTATTTTTTTATTTTTAACTTTTTTATTTTTTATTTTTTATTTTTATTTTTTAATCTTTTACTTTAAATCTTTTATTTTTTATCTTTTATTAAGACAAGAGGGGCACCCCACTTGGGAAATCTTCAAAAATTTATTTTGGCCAGGGGGGGTTTATTTAAATAAAATTTAACTATGATTAGCCACCTCCCAAACTTAATTATCGTGGCCTTATTTGATTTTTTCCTTCAAAATCAAATAATTTAATTTTTCACCCTTAGAAATTAAATTAATATTCTAGGAAAAAATACCTTGTCTTAACCAGAATTGGTCTAACTTCCCAACTCCTTGCCAGAATGACATGGGACTTGAAACAATGGCTTAGGGGGTGTCATAGCATTTTCATTTGCATTCATAGCCCCTATTACAAAATGCCAAGGTTCAAGAGATTACATTATTACATCAAAACTTAATTAATTAACCACCAAATTGTAAAGTTAATTAATTAGGAAAAATAAAAAATTAAAATTAAAATCCTAACGAAATTCCGCAAGACTACAAGATATGGCTAGCATGGTCATGGACAACAACTTGAAACCTTAGCCACCTCATGGGTTTGATTATCAGAACGCCAATTCACCACTTTGGAGGATTTGTGAGTGAAAAACCCAACCAATTAAAATTGTTAATTAACAAAATTAATTGGAAGGGAAAAAAAACACTCGGTGAAGAGGACTTCCCTGATAATAAAATCCATGGTGACATCCTTAGAGGAATGACCCATGCTAACATATAAAGTTAATTAATTGTCCCACACAGGGGAGCGGACATTTCGTATACAAAAGGGGCATAAGTGCCCTGCTGAGTGAAAAATCCCCAGAATTTTTCCATGGTACAAACTGCACATAATGTACATAATGTACATCTTCAATGTACATGAGGCTGCCACCTAGTCGAAATAGGTGGGCAACAAGGCATATAGAATAGATAAGTCTCTTGAACATTTGTCATAAGACAAGGTCAAGAGCGCTCTCTGTCGAAGAGTTTTAATTAATTCACTTAATAAAATTTTGCAACTCACATTCCCCTAATTAATTAACTTCGTTGATTATCCTTCACCTAGTATACTTTGTCGATTTTCGAGTTGGGCTCGTACTCAGAATGGTGAACGGACTTGCTAAGTTCGCAAAGAAAAACATAATAAAATTTAACCCCATAACCAACGCACCGGCGTTGTAGAAAATTTCCTAAGTTCTTCTTAGTAGAGGCGTTGGAACTCCCCGCTGTCTAAGCTTCTCAACTAGCTGGTTAATCTTCGCGATACCAGCCTGGGATACTGGGCGGGCCGTCATGTCTCCAACGGATTAACTTGGAACATTTTCCCAGCTATTGAAAACCTTTCGCTGAAACCATAAGCAAGATCACCTAAAATTGTTAAAATTAACCAATATTAAGCGCTATAAACATTCACTGGCATCACTTTGGGATTCACATCATATTTACGCTTGAAGCATCTCTGATAAGTTGACTCCATAGGCACTGGTTCTATCTTTTATGTACTGTTGATAATCTGGGCCATTTGTCCATTGGATGTCTTGATTATAAGTTATATCTGTGAATGCTTTATCATTTCGCGAGTTCTCAAATTATTGTCTATCTTTTAATTCTGGTGATAGCAACGTGGATTGCTTTGTCTTGTGTTTAGAATTCATAATAAACAAACATATTTCATCATAATAACTCCTAAACAACACCCATCCGCATCCGTAACCATTAAAAACACTTTAACAACTTAAGAGCCATAGAAACTCTTTTGTAGAGACTACTCCCCTTGGCTTCGTTAAGAGTTCGCTTAAACGGAGAAGCTAGGAGTAGGTGACAGTACCTAGCTCTGTGCTTGCCCCCAAGTTCACACCTCTCCCACTTTCTCAAGTGAGGAGATAGCTTTCAGAAAGTTTTTGCTGTTGGTGTGCAATCGGCGGACAACACAGAGTACGAGGAATGAGATTCTGAGGTTCTCAAGCGCTCTTTTTCAGCAGAGCACTTGTCCCAGCTGGAGCCAGATGTTATCACATATATAGTAGTCGAGCTACCATATTCTATTTTTTAGATACAGTACATTTTTCAGCCAGATCTCTTACATATGAGATGCTAAGATGAGTAGTTTTGACGGATCATTATTTTATTTGTGAACTATTGTACTCTCCCATGTCAACACTGAGTCTCAGGACACTCAGATTTGAGGACCGATGTAGCCATTTAGTCATTTTACAGAGCAGTTATTGATGCCCATCTTTATATCAGTTTTTTCTCATTGGACATATGATGTTTTAGATGGATTTTATGCATGATTATGACTCAGCTTTTATTATATTGTGTTATGGTTATCATTGTTCTTATACTCATCTTTGTGACATATATTAACATGTAGTGTCATGATCTGATGGTCATAATTATATGGAATTGGATGTATTTGTATTATATATTTATGTCCCTACTCTGACTTTGAAGTTCCTGATCTATACTTATTGGTTTTACCCTCCTTAGGGAGAATAGAGGTAGTCATTCCCACCATTGTTTTGTCTTGCTAATGTTGGCTTCATCATTCATTGTCTCCACCCATCCATTACCTTCCATTTTTGTTTTCAACCCAGTTGACTTCTTGACTTATGGCATGGAGGACCTTTTTCCCTGCTAGAACCTTTGTTGGACAAACCTCCATGTTTATAGTGTGTATTGGCTCTGAGTTGGTGACAGAACTTGCCTTTGGTGAGTTGGAGTGTATGCCTAAATCATTCTGGTCGGTTGTCCCGATGTTTAGCACTGT
The DNA here is from genome assembly GCA_001517045.1 of Pseudotsuga menziesii. Classification (NCBI taxonomy): domain Eukaryota; kingdom Viridiplantae; phylum Streptophyta; class Pinopsida; order Pinales; family Pinaceae; genus Pseudotsuga; species Pseudotsuga menziesii. The sequence continues at coordinate 181,413 of LPNX010531681.1, read as the reverse complement.
GCAGAACTTCCCCTGGTCACTTGAGATATTGTTGGCTAAAACTGAAAGCTCATGTACTACTTATATTGGGAATGTTTATATGCGCCCATGGAAAATGAAAATGCTAAAACTGTGTTTCTTAACATATGTAAAAAAGGGCAAAAGCAATGAAATGCTAAAATACTCCTCGAAGGGTATAAGAAAAGGTCCAAAAAAGCAATGGTTAAATATATTTTATATCCAAATATTGCTGACCTTATAAATGTGAAAATGTCCTAGATGAAAGCTGCAGTTAGCTGCGCTTTTAAGCACTGGTGAAGTTCCCAAAAGGACTTATAGGCCAAGAAGGCCATGGAAATAAAATTGATGGGCCTAATTAAACTGGATCAAACTCGATGTAGACACGATGCCTAAGTTGAATAAGCACTCTCGAAGCAACTCAACCATTTGTGAGGCACTGCCATTACCTGTGTTGTTGTTTGTTCGGCATTGGTTATAGTGAGTATTCCTCTTCCATCCAAAGTGTCATGATGTTAAGTAGGAAGTCATCCTTTGTCGTAGCCTTGTCAATTTTATCCTTCACCCTTCACTAGCAAATTGACTACAACTATGACGTGAGTATAGTCCTGAAAGTCTAGTCTGAGTAATAATAAATAAAGCCTTATATATGTATTTGGTTGATGTACCGTCAGTGAAATGACTTCTACTTGTTGTGATTGTTGCTTAAATGTTTTGTAGAGCATGTCTTAGCCTTGTAGCACTTGCAGCAGATGGATGATAGTCTGAGTTATATTATTGGTATCTGGTCATTTACAGGTGATTATATTGTTTATTGGATGTTGTTGATGATCAGGCAGAGACCTAGAAAGGGTATGGGTATACACCCTAGATGGATTTGGACTCTCTGAGTCTAATGAGACAGTTTATTTTCAGTTCTGGGCACTTGCAGAGATGATCAGGCTCATTTTACCTTTCTGATGCAGTTTTGCTTCACAGGATGATGTGTCTGAGCAGGGAGATGTTTCATTTGGATCTCCTAGGGAGGGTCCAGCCAATTGATTGCACCATAATACCCCCATCCCAAAGAGCCTGGTGGGCTCAGTTTGACAATGCAGGCACCCTAGGAGGCTGTTTTGGCAGGTTCACGTTTCCCGAGGCAGATTAATAAATGATTAAATGGCTATTGAAGAAATCGATTTGGGCTACTGAGGCAAGAAAATGACATGGAATGAGTCATGATGATGAGAGTGATGTCCTCAGCACCTTCTCCAGCAGTTGCAGCACCTGATTGGGCCCACACTTATTTTTTGGGCATTTTTATATTATTTTCCGGAGCTTTTGGGAGGCTCACAATTTCCTCAAGGAGGCACAAAGTCAAAGAATTAAAATATTATATTTTATTGTGCCATGGGGCACCCATAGGGAGTTAGTTAACACCATGGACCCACCATGTGCTTCATTTATTTTTTGTTAAGTGGGGTACCCTCTTTATGGGTGACTTAGTCCACTTTGGTACTTTATGATTATATTGATCCATGTATTATATGTTGAGCTCATCTCAACCATTGATTAAAATATTTTATCTTTTAATCTTAGCCACTCGTTTTGAAAGTGGTTAGGATTTTGGTTCTCTCATTTCTATTTAAAGGAGAGAGCTTCTCATTTGTAAAGGGTCTTTGCCTCTTGGATCTGATTAATATAAATTTTTTTGTGAATATTTTCTAGATCTGTTTTGCATCTGGTATTCTTCGGTGGTGATTGGAAAATCTTTTGCTTCCTCGCATTCGGAATATTTTGTGAGATCTATACTCTTTTTTCGGAATCTTTGTCTTGTTTATAGGAGGGCGACTTCATCTTGGGCGTTTTTGTAGGGGGACCTCAACTCGCTTGGACTGGTTTCGTTTGTGACAGGGGGTTTTCATTAGTTTCATTGCGATTTATGATTGCATCTTGTTACTTTTCTGTAGATATTTCTTTTCTTTCATGATACGACAAATCTGACAATGTTGATGTTTGCTTGTGCAGGAGAGAGGCGCATTGGTCACTTGGAGCACATCGTTGGTCTTAGAACTCATTCATATCTTCCAGAATTGATCGGGATGGCGGAGATCATCATCAACAAGGCATCTGCAAGCATTTCCAGGTAGGATCTAACAGGTAAGTCTCTTCTCTTTCAAATCTCAATCTATTGTACCTTATTTTCTTCAATTTTCTGATAAACTCCTAAATAATAAAAAATCCAAAAAATATTTAATCAGGGAAGTGCTTGATCTTTGAACAAACCATTTCTGGGTTTTGTAGATCGGGCCTCCCCCTCACTAAATCATCCTCAACGCTACCCTAATTATGACTGGTTTGCCCTAGATCTAACTTTTTGACTGCTCAAACCTCAACACCCCACTGAAAATTTGAATTTTTCCAGAGTTGACTTTTTTATGGAAAATAAGTACATGGGTGTGTAGATCAGGTCTTCCTCATTATAGAACACCCCCAACGTTGAGCTAGTTTTTTCCAGGTAGCCCTAGATCTGAAAAACTGACTTTCAGCCTCCTAGCCCCCCTCATCAGATATTAACTTTTCCAGATCTGATTTTTCCTGAAATTTTCTGATTTGGGTTTGTAGATCGGGTCATCCTGATCTCATTTCCACCCCAACGCTGAGCTGATGGTTTCTTGGTGGCTCTAGATCTGCAGATCTGCCTCTCCAAACCTTAGCGTTAGCCCTCCTTCTGTTGATTTCCATGTAACTTGAATCTTCTCGGCCAAATCCTTTTCTGGGTCCATAGATCAGGGCATATCCCAGGTGGGTTCACTGAAACACTGTGCTGATAATGACTCCATTACCCAAGGCTGAAGATGCACTGATCTCCAAGCATAGCGCTAACCCTTCCTCACCTCTTTCCCCGAAAAGTTAACCATTCCTTGATAACTCAGGTAACCTGATACTTTCATATCTTTCATTGAGACTATCTCCTTGGTACTAGACAATCCCAACTCTGTCCTTGCTCACCCTGTCCAAGTTACATTTCCCAAGACAGTGGTCATCTTCATCGATTGCTAGTAGCTAAACCCTAGAGCTAGGGTTTCCATTTACCTTACACCTTATGTACCTTGAAGCCACCTTTGATCTGTTCTGGTGTCTAGGTCTGATCTCTCCTGTTGGGAGTAGATCTGGGTCTCCCCCGTTGTTGTGTTGGACTTAGATAACATAAAGCGAAGACTGCTTTGATTGACGTGAAAACCATCCATTTGGGAGTCTAGGCAGTCTTGGTTCCACCTCCCTAGTTGCTTTCCCCTCTACCATCCATCCTGGATCCAACATAAATAGGCAACTGCAAGGTTGGTGATAACAGTCCTCCTCCCTTAAAACTTATTTCTCATCCCTTTCCTCTCCCTGCAAGACCCCTTCTCTATCCTCCTTTCGTTCTTCTTCTCCTAAGCTTCCATTCTCCCTTTCGTTTTTCCTTTGGACTTGTTCAAACCTTCTCCCTTTCGTCCCTCCTTGAGCACTTAACTTAGATCTTAGTTTTGATCTGACTAATTCTAATGGGCTATTGAGTTCATCATTGTGATAGGTATTTGGGAAAGAGAAACTCAAGAAATCTTGAAGCGAGAATAAGAGAAAAAGGTCTAAACCAAGAGGAGCATCAAAAACCAAAGGATGATCGAAACCAAGAAATCATTAATCATTATCCTTTGTAATAGCTCTTAATAGCTGGTTTCAAGTATTTTCAAAGTTTATTTCTCTCAAAGTCCTTCCAAGGGTTTTAATCCCGAAGGCATTTGTACTCACATAATAAAGTTTGCAATTGGGTTTTTTTAAGCCCCCACATTCACTTCCCCCTTTTGGGGAAGCCTTGTAGTCTTGTTTGTTTGGTTGAGTTGTTTGTTAGTTTCTTTCTTTGCTTTTAGATCACTAACTGCTAGATTATTTCATTTTTTGGCATCTTTAGTTGGTAGTTGTTTACTATTTTATCAAAAGGTTTCATTCTTCAAGTAATACAATTGCTTAAGTTGGAAATATCTTGAATCTCACCAATAGTGGATCAAGAGTGCTCTCTGTCGGAGAGTTGCTTCTATTTCAATTTTTACTTACCCCCATGCTCTCCCGAGTATGGTCTCTGACCTGAAAGACATTCTTGGGTAGATTAGACTTTATTTCCAGTACAGTTATTTAATTCTGTGCATCATAAGCAAGGTTACAAAAACCGAACCGGTGGATGAACCGGTCGACCCTCAGAACCGGAACCGGTCAAAAACCGGGTCATAAAACCATACCATTGTGGGAGTATTGAAGGAGAAGGAAAGGGTTGCATGAGACTCCCACTATGTGGTGTTGGAATTTGGCCACTTCATTTCTTAAGGAATTACACATTCAGATCCCCACTTCCTTGTTTTCAGCCAAAGTTCATTGAAGATAGCAGTGACTGTTCTTGGCTTGATATAATTGTTTGCATACATAAAGTCCTGATTATTTTGCATTGTTGGCTAATTGTTGTGTATAGACTTCACAAAGAACAGAGGCAGTGAAGCCATCTTGGTGACAGAGAGAGGTCTTCATTTTGCTCACATCACCTAAATGTCAATAGCGTGAGTATTGCATCCTTTGATTAAAAGGTTGATTATGTGTGCAGGCTATCTGATATTTCTACTTGTTTGGTGTACCTTTCTTTTGGATGGTCGTGAGATCATGGATTTTCTTTCCTCCAGAGTCAATAGCATGGTGTAATAGTTGAAGCTCCATAGAATAATTAGGGGCATCCTGATCTGGTAGCTTAGTTAGTAATCTAGGATTTCTCCAGAAAACATTTTTTTTCCTTCTAAAGTAGAAGATGTTTCATTTAATCATGTTTTTCCGATTCTATTGCAATATTGACCAATAAGAAGTAACCACAGCAGGTCCCTTTAGTCATGTGGTTGCAATTACTTTGCATTAGTGCACATTCTATTGATGCTAGTGGGATCCATGGTTTTACACAACGATTTTCTATTTAGGTTATTCTCACCATGCACTCTTTTTCAGGCTTGACCGCCCAACCGGTTTGATGAAAAAACCAGTTTTGAACCGGTTCGATACCGAACCGGGTGGTTCAGGGACCAACCTGGCTGGTTCGGTATCGAACCGGCCCAAAACGGTCAAATGTCCTGGTTCGGACTGACCAGCTACTAAAACCAGGTTGACCGGCCGGTTTAGCCGGTTCCGGTCCGATTTTGACAACATTGATCATAAGCTTCTTGAACATTGTCATAAGACGAAGTTGAGAGCGCTCTCTGTCGGAGAGTTTCTTTTTTTCTTGTGCTCTTAATAAAAACTTCAACATCACATTCCCCTTTTTTTTTAAATTTATTTTGTTGCTTTCCATCACCAAGTATGCTCTGCCTTCCCTAAGGGGTTGGATTACTCAGAACGGTGACTGGATTTGTTAATCTTACAAGTGATAACCATAATTAAATCTTCACCCCCATAAACCAACGAACTGACTTTGTTTCGAGAAATGCTTAGGTAGTGGGGAAATTCCTACTAATGGTGCCGAAAATCATCATTGTCATAGAGTTCTAGCTTGTTGGTTAAGTTTGTTGGACACCTAGCCTAGAATATTGGACGGTCTGTCAAGTCACGAAGGGGAGCTACTGAAGGTATACTTTTTCTGGTTGGACTCATACCTTGCTTTCTTAGCCTTAATAATCAAGATCACTAAAACTCGTAAAATCAACCAAGATAATTTGCACAACTTTTTCACCAACATTATTCTGAGACTTGTATCTTCAACATCCCCAAGCACTTCGTATATTTGACTCCATTTGGCACTGGTCCTTTTGAACTTTTATGTATCACCATTAATCTGTGCCATATGTCCATTGGAATTTGTCTAAGTTATTTATCTATGGATGCTATTCTATTTCACAAGTCTTCATTGTATTGTTTATCTCTGAATCTTATGTCTTGTGATCGCAACGTCGATTGCTTTTTATCTTGTGTTTATCTTACTTTTATAAACTATGATCTCATTATAAAACTCCAAAAAAAACACCCATATGCATCCACAACACCCAAAAACACTTAAAACAAAAGAGCCGTAGAAAACTCTTTGTTAGGGACAACCCCCCTTGGCTTCGTTAGGAGTTATCCTAAACGGAGGAGCTGGGATTCAGGTGGTAGTACTTGGCTCATTGCTTACCCCCAAGGCCACACTTCCCCCACTTGTAGTGAGGAGACAACTTTCAAAAGATTTCTGCTACTGGGGTGCACCTCGGCAAACAACAAGTTGCAAAGACTACCTCAAAGGATTAACTTCAAGGCCATCACAAGAAAGGGTGAAAACACGGTTTTTCCCACTCCTTCCCTCTTTTTCTTTATGTTGAAATTTCAGCCATTGTAACAAGTCCAAGAGAGTCTCTTGGACTTGATTTCTTATTTTGCATTTAAAGTTAAATTGAAGTTTCCCTTGTTGGACATCCCTTGCATGCAAAAAGAGTTGGGCTTTTCTACCTTTGCATAAGCAATTGTTGATTGGATTGGTTGACTTACTTAGAATTTGATTTTGTTTTTTTTCTTTTATTTTTCCCCACACCTTGCAATTGATTTGGCTATGCCATCCTTGCAAAATCGTGTCTGCTAGCATTATATTTTATTTAAATCTGATTTTTCCCACACCTTACAAGTGTTTGGCTATGCCATCCTTGCAAAATCGTGCCGACTAAGCATTCAATTTTCGTTATTTCCAATTTCCCACACCTTGCAATTGAGTTGTCTACACCACCCTTGCAACATCGTGTTGGATTGCAATGTTAATAATTGTTAATTCTTTATTTCACTTAAAGAAAAATCAACCTTGCCCCAATCTTTGCCCCGTATTCACTCCCTTTGTCGGTTGGTCCGACCCTAGGTGATAAGAAAGGGAGAAGATTCAAGTTGGCTAGAATAATAGGCATTTCAATCTTTTATTGCAAGATTGAGAAAAGAGGATTTGTTTGTGGAGCTAGAGAGGTAGAGGTCGTTGGGGTCCTCGTGGCACTCTGTGTCCTCCTGTTGAGCACCCTACTTTTCCTTGGGATTGGTTTGTAGAGCTAGGAGAGAGCCTTGTGTTCTTTTGTTGAGCACCCAATAGTTTTTCTCAATTGAGGGATAAGGGTTGGAGGTAGACAACTTAGTTAGTTCGCATTTTCTTGTACAACACTCTAATCCCCCTAATCACAAGTGAGACCTAACATTAATTAAAACATACAGGACCATTCGCAAAACATTACATCCTTTACTTCAATAGCACTCCATTGCAAATTCTTTATTCAAAGCATTTTTTATTCCAAGTTCTTTATTTGATTCAGCATAGTTGCAAGCAAGTTCCACTTACCTTTGGTTTTATTTGTTTAGTGTATTTTTAGTAATTTAATTTGATGATCGATTATTGTAGATTGTGAATAGTTCAAATCGATCTATGTATCTAGTGATTTTGTCAAGATTAATTTAGTTTATCTATGACTCCATAGTCTTAGCGAATTAGGCACTAATTTAGCAAGCAATTGATCATTATTCTTTCTTATAGATTTATTTGGTTAAAATTTCAGAGCAGAGTTTGCTTGTCATTTGAAATTATTGCATTTTTGCATGATTGATTGCTATAAATCTTAAATTTATCTAATCATTTTTTAACTCCTAAAACACAACCTTTGAAACATAGTAAACAAGGACTACCTCCCTTGACCTGTTATCTCACAAAGTGTAGCTACCCACTAGAGATATCCTATCTGAGACAGTTGATGTGAGTTAGCTAACCGATGACACCACAAAGGCCTCGTCCACTACGGATGAAAGGTAGTTGTCACACCAGATGGGTTCTTGTCGCGTTAGATCAATCCAAAGAATGATCAAGGGGGATACCCTACTAGCCTATGAGGGCTAGCACACCTACTCAAGACACTCCTAAAGGTATGCGATAAATGAAAAAGGAGAGATAATGAGTGAGGTAGTTTATATCTATGGAATAGATGTGGTGTATAGGTTAAGGAAAAGTTGGGTAGGCTTAACAAATAGGGAAAACGACCCAACTTTGTTGAAAAGGTAGCACAAAGAGTTAAATAATGTAGATCTAAAGACATCTAGCAAAAAATAAGGAAATCCTAATGGGACTCACCAGTCTACGTCGAAAAACGTGCATGTACAACCCTCATTTAATGTTGTACCTGTTGTTGTACGGCCACCTTGAAATTCGTGATGTACAACCTCATTTAATGCTGTTGTACGAATTTTCTTCACACCTTGGGAATCATGCCTCGCTGAAACTTCTCGATTTTTCTGTAAGGGTTTGGCTTCTTTCTCTCTTAGAAAAATGACTTCTCTCTTTTTCTCACTCTTTTCTCTCAAAAAAATCTACCTTGGAAAATGTGAATAATGAATTAGGTTTTCCTTTCCCACCTTTTTGTTTGAGTAACTTCCATCCAAAAATCAATGGCATAGATTAAAAGCCAACTAAATGAGATCTATGGCTCATCTCGTTTCCTTATTAAAAATTATTTTTTAAATATTAAATGAGAATTTAAAGCACACCCACCTTTTAATTCTCATAAAATCACTTTTAAAATAATTATAACTCAATTTCATTTTAAAATGTCACTTTTTTAAATAAAGTCATTCTCACCTTTTAAATATGCTAGGGACCACATCTAAAGTGTCCTTGTCCACCCCAAGGCATGAATGGAAAAACACTTCCTGGGTAAAATTTCAACACTCCCTCTTATCGAGGAAGGTGTTTTTCGCCACCCCATCTTGTCTCTAAAATGAATATGTTTCTACCTTCCCAAAGACTTTGTGAGAATGTCTGCTACCTACTTATTAGTAGAAATGTACTACAACTCTACAACTCCTCTCTAGACATAATCTCTGATGAAGTGGTATTTGATCTCAATGTGCTTTGACCTTCCATGAAACACTGGATTATTAAAAATCCTGATGCAACTCTGATTGTCACACTAAATAATAGTAGGCCTCGGATCCTGACCAAATGAGTCTACCATCAACTTGCGAAGCCACAATGCTTCACAACTAGCTTGACTGGATGCCATGTACTCGACCTCTGCAAAACTTAAAGCAACAGACTTTTGTTTCGACTAAACCACAACACAACTGTCGAGCCCAAATTGAAACAACAACCGGAAGTGCTCTTCCGACCCGAAGCACTGCCTGCCCAATTTGAATTTGTGAAACCAACCAAGCCCACTCCACCTGACCTCCTGTAGTCCACGTTATTGTAAATTTGAGCGCATAGATCTGTAGACAAATACACAACTCACAAAGTAGATCACACAATTTACTCAGCAATTGAAGAATGAAACAGTGCAAAAATGACTTGCAGCTGTGAATGCTTTCATTAATAAAAAAGTAATAAGATGATAATTACAATGAAGTAAAATGGCTTTAATAGTCACATGAAATTTGAATCCACATGAGGAAATTCAAATTGATAGACTCTACTTGACTGTAGGTAACTAAGATCTTGTCTAAATCACTATTGGAGGACACAATAGTTAACTGACCTTGCCTAAACCATAACCGGAGTTCATTGGAGCTCTAAAACACAACTCAAGTGTTACATTCAATGTTGACTAAGGTTAACTGACTGTGGTAGGTGAGAAATGCGCCCCACATGAGTGCAGTCAAGTAAACCTAGCGCTAACTGAATGTAGAGGACTAGAATTGAATGTAACTGACTCCTAACTTAGCTTGACTAGTCATCAACTGAAGTGAACTGACCTTGGTTGGTTTCGGCACTCCCAGTGGCTTCCTAAATTGTAGGGATTCCTCTAGGAGGCTCCTAAACTGATGCAATCAAGTGCAATCAGTGGCAGTGAGCCTCAATTAGTGTTCCCCACACTTTAGTAACTGAAACATGTGCCCCAATTAGGCCAAGTGGACCCAATGGTGTTAATGACTATAAATAGACTAGATGGACTCTCGATTTAGACATATGACCAAATTTGGACAGGGGAGGATTAATAATCCTAACAGTTATCACCTATTTTGTACAATAGTTGAACCTCCATTGAGCCGCTAGTGTTGTAACACCATCAGTGTTCACTTCTAGAGTATCAGGGGTTTAGATTGAAATAATTAGCCAACTTTGGCTAGCCAATTTTTTTTTTCCAATCAAAATGACCATGGCCCCATGGGGTTTGTAATAAGTGTGTTAGTAGGATTTTTGAGTGGCTTGACTCCCCATGACTTGGTTATGCAACTAAGACATTCCAGAGAGTTTTTTCCCTTGTCAATTATTCTTTGCCTATAGTCGAGTGATAATCGATGAGGTTTTCTCCCGCTTCCTCCAAAGTTGGAATGCCCGATTTTGAAAATTTGATCCTTGGGGGGTTATTAGAGTCCAACTGATGTGTATAAGCAACTAGACACCATGTATGTCTTAGATGGTCATTTTGTAGGGTCCTTGTCCAATAAAAACATTGTCTAAAAATTTTTTACCTGACGCGTTGGATTGAGTTTTTATTTTTATTTTTTTAATTATTTTTCCAAATATTTATTTGGAGAAAATCTAATTTGTAATATGTTAGTCATTCGGGATCCGAATTCAGAGTTTGAAGGATTAAATCATAAGCTAAAAAATCATACATGATCCCTGGACCAGCTTGTCCTAAGTTTCGGATGTCAATTTAGCCTCATCATTAATAATTTCTCAAAAAACTCATTTACAGAGAAATTATTAATTAAAATATAAAAATGAATATTTTGGACATAATCCAAATCTCTCCAAAACACTCCAAAAATAATTAAGTAAAAGGCTAAATCACATGGCACAGGGTATTCATGATGATTCCAATCAACTCCACTTAGCTTCAGTCAACTATCTAGTCAGCACAAGTCATCTTCAATGGAGAAATTTGCCCTCCATGGGATTCACGAATTGGGTATGTGGCACTTGGTAAATGGGTTGTTGAGATGTATTTATTGCCAAGGTGGGCGCCCTCCTTGTTTTGTGGCCACCTCATGGGCTTGGCTCCGATTGTACACAAGTTGCATTGATTATAGATCAAAGCCGTATCTCCTCCAAAAGCTCACGTATATCTCCCTTGGATCATGAGTATTACACATGGCCAATTCGTATTTGATGGTTGATGGTTCCAAGGAAGGGATGGGGGCGCCTTGCCAGGGTGGAGGCCACCTCCCCATCCACATAGATGCAAACTCAAGTTGTTTGTTGGAGTTTGCACTCCAAGCCACCCTTTGACATGGATTTAATTGGATGGAGATTGGAATTCGATTTGATAACTCATGCTATTGGCTCCTTCCTAGCCAATTCGAATTAGGGCATCCTGTGGTCTAGTATTTTGTATAAGTAGAGGCACTTGGAGCTCTATTCTTCATGGATATTTTGGGCAAACTTACTTTTTCAAATTGTAATTGTGTTATATCTTTTTGCTATTGGAAATAAAGTGACTTTGGAGGTCCATATGGTGTGTCGATTCTTGTCATGGGAAGTGCTTCATCTGTATCAAGGTGATTTTGTTCTTGTTTATTACTTATATTTCACTATTTTGATCAAATTGTTAGCTTAGAAGGCTTTATTAAGTCCATAGGGTGGGCATTTGAGTTCAATTTGTCCATTTATGCTGGGTTTTATGTGATTTGGAAGGAGTATGTAGTTGGAAATACTTATACTCTTCTAATCCCGTTTTGCTTTGCATACAATATTTGATCAAGATGTGTTTGTAAGTAATTTCTTGTGCAGATCTCCCAGGTTTGAAGAGAAGTTTGAGCTCGGTTGCTTCCCTCATCTCTTCAAAAGACCTATTTTTTCTGACATTGTGTGCATTTCAGGGCCTCCTAAAGTCGCTCTCAAGCCTCAAAAAATTTTGGCAAGAGGCACTAGTTCGAGGATCCATCTCTCAAAACTACATCTTAAAACTCGGTTACTTGCTACCTTGGAAGCCCTAAACCTCCTCCTTTCGTTTTTGGCTTCCTACCTTCTCCTTTGCTCTCGTCTCCCTCCTTCTAGCTTCGTTTTCCTTAGTCTTTCGTTTTTCCTTCTAGATCTCCTTTCTCCTAGCTCTCTCAACCCTTTCGTTTTGCTCTCCTTGTCTTGCATTTATCCCCTTCCTTTCTCCTTCATTTCTCTCTATCTTCCTAGCTCTCGTCCCTCCTCAAGTTTGGCCTTCCATCCCTTTCGTTTTACCTGTAGAATTGTTCAAGCTTCCTCCTTTTCGTTCCCCCTTGAGCATTTCAAAAAAACCACAAAAAGGAACAAACGTTATTTGGTTAAGAGTTAGTTTTGTCTCAATTTTAAAAGATTAAATAGTTAGATCTCTTTCCATTGTATGCTTTTTCCATTCGTAGATCTCACAATCACATTCCTTTGAAAAGATGGCATTAGATTTTATTTGTTGCAATCTTAGAATCTAGGGTAATTTCATTTCTTTTTTTTTATTGATTTTTAGCTAATGCCTAATGGGTGCTTTGAGATGACTTGTCTTGTGTAGGTATTGCAAGGTCATGAGAACCAAAAGGCTAGATACAAGCAAGTTTTGATTCCAAGGAGCTAGATCTAAAATAAAGAATTATTTCAAGAAGAGAAGCCATTTACACCCAACAAGGAACAAAGCTTCACAAATACCAAGGAAATCCAAAACTCAAAGTCCAAACTCATCTTTCTCCTTTGCTATCATCTCTCAAAAGGCTTTAGCTTCATTTCATTAGTTTCATTTCCATTTTAAGGGTTGAATCCCCTCATTTTGTACTTGATTAATTAAATAGGGCTAAGTGGGATAAAGCCTGCCATAGTTGGTTTTTCTTCCCCATTTGGGGGAAGAGTGTCTTGTGTGTTCTTAGCTTAAATTTGCTTTAAGTATTTAGAATAGTTCCTTTTGTGCTTAGAACACTATTTGTTAGTTTAGTTTGTTTTTCTTTCCTTGGCTTAGTTTATTTTTACAAGTAGCTTAGCTTCATTTTTATTGTAGAATACTAAATTGCTAGATTAGTTCATTTTGCAAGTAGTACATTAAATATTGAGGCATTTGTTTATCATTTATTTGAGCTATTCACTTGTGTTTCCTTGTTTAAAATTTATAAATCTTTAAAAGGAACTAAGACTCTTGAACTTTGTCATAAGATGAAGTCAAGAGCACTCTTTGTCAGAGAGGTTCATTGTGCTTTAATTAAAATTTGCCGCTCACATCCCCTTTCTAAAATTTATTTCGTTGCTTTCCATCACCAAGTATGCTCTGCCAACCCTAAAAAGTTGGATTATTACTCAGATGGGTGATTGGATTTGTTAATCTTACAAGTGATAGCCATAATAAAATCTCCACCCCCATAAACCAACGAACTGACATTGTTTCAAGAGATACTCAGGTAGTGGGGAAATTCCTATTGGTGGTCCCGCAAATCACCGTTGTCATAGAGTTCTAGCTTGCTGGTTAAATCCATTGAACACCTAGTCTAGAATACTGGACGGTCCGTTAGGTCACCAAGGGGAGCCACTGAAGGTATACTTTTTCGGTTGGACTCATACCTTGCTTTTTTAGCCTTAATAATCAAGATCACTAAAACTCATAAAATCAACCAAGATAATTTGCACAACATTCTCACCAACATTATTTTGAGACTTGTATCTTTGGCATCCCCAAGCACTATCCATTTTGACTTCATTTGGCACTGGTCACTTTGAACTTTCATTTATTAATTAATCTAGGCCATTTGTCCATTGGGAATTAGTTTAAGTTATTATCTATTTGTGGATGCCATTTTATTGTACAAGTCTTCTTTATATTGTTTATCTACAAATCTTGTATTTGCAACGTGGATTTCTCTTATCTTGTGTTTATCTCATTCATTATAAAAACTGTGATCTCATTAAAAAAATCCTAAACAACACCTATCCACATCCGCAACCATAAAAAAACTTAAAAAACATAGAGCCATAGACAACTCTTTGTAGGGACTACCCCCCTTGGCTTCGTTAGGAGTTTTCCTAAATGGAGAAGCTGGGATTCAGGTGACAGTACTTGGCTCATTGCTTGCTCCCAAGGCCACACCTCTCCCACTTGTAGTGAGGAGACAACTTTTGAAATATTTCTGCTGCTAGTGTGCATCTCAGCGAACAACAGTCCAGACCATAGTTTACAGTCCCAACAAGGTATCTAAAAATGTGTTTTGTGGCTGTCCAATGCACTTTCTTAGGCTCCACCATGAACTAACTGAGAGTGTTCACCGCAAAACTCATATCTAGTTTGGTGTTGACTAGATACATCAACAAACCAATAAGCTGACGATACAAATTAGGATCCACCAACTCTCCCTCAGAAGCATGAAGCTTCTTCTAGTTGGTGATCATGGGTGTGGACATCGGCTTGCACTCCATCCAAAATATCTTTAGAATATCTGCAGCATATTTCCCTTACCTCAGGAAAACATGTCCATCCTCTTGCCACACCTTCTGTCATCTCAAACTCTGAAGTAAGATATTTCTTACATGCTTCAATCAGGTGCTCTCCTCCTGTAATGAACAAATCATCAACATATAGCTGAAAAAAAAGCAAAACATCTCCAACCACAATGAAGTATAGGTTGGGATCAACCTCACTCTTCTAAAACCCAATTGAAAGCAGATACGAATCAATCCTTGAGTACCAAGCTCGAGGGGCTTGCTTCAAACCATACACAGCCTTTTTTAGCTTGCATACATGAGACTCTCTCTCATGAATCTCAAATCCCCGTGGTTGCTCTATATATACCTCCTCCTGTAGAAGACCGTTGAGGAAAGCGGTCTTCACATTCATCTGATGAATCCTCCAACCCATCTCTACCACAATGGAGATCACTGCTCTGATCGAAGAAAATCTAGCAACCGACGCAAAGGTCTCATCATAATCAACTCCCTCTACCTGTGAGAACCCACGCGCTACAAATTGGTCTTTGTACTTCTCGATGTTGCCATATGCAACATGCTTGATTTTATAAATCCACTTGGAAGTCACAACCGACTTCCCCTTTGGTCTTGGAACCACCTCTCACACATCATTTTTCATTATGGAATTGTACTCTTCCATCATGGCATCTCTCCAAACATGATGTGTGGATGCCTCCTCATAAGTAGCAGGCTCTGACTCAACCCAGTTGGTCACCTGTGCTAAATAGCTGGAAAATATCTATGGTGCCCTGCTTTCTCTGACCTCTATCATGGGTGGCCCCACGGACTCCTCTACTTCCTTCACAAGCTCCTTAAGCCAACTTGGCTTTCTCTTCTTGGAAGTAGCATATTGTGGCAAACTATCCTCTACATCCTCATTTGACGAATGCCTCCCTAAAGAAATACCCGTGGTATGAGATCTTGTGCCTGGTGAACCTGAACCATGTGTTCCCGAATCACGAGGGTGAAACCTATGAACCTATCCCTATTGGCGTAAAAACACACTTAACTATGGAAAAGTCTTCCAACCACTAGGTGTGTTCCCGAGGGAAACTATGAGTTTAGAACCCATTGTCACCTCGATTCCTAACTCCTCCATTTAGACCCTACTCCTAAAAGGGTCTAGGGGGCAGTTCCTATTTACTATGTTTCAAATGTTGTGTTTTAGTAGTTAAAAAATGATTAGATTAATTTAAACTTTATGGCAGTCAACCATGCAGAAATGCAATAATTTCAAATGATAGGAAAATCTTTTTTTATTCGTAGACCAAATATAATTGCAAGAGAAATATAGTATTACCAAACTAGTGCCTACCTAGATCGGGCTATGGAGTCACAAACAAATATTACAATGAAATTGCCAAAATGCACAAATTGCTCTAAATCATTCGTTCACCACAATAATCAAAAGACCAGATTCATCAAATGTAAAATACTAAGCTAATGAACTAAAGTGTACGAGATGAGCTTGAAGTAGAACTGAACCAAATAAATGATGATTGTAATAGTAAACAAAATGAAAGATTGTGATGTTGTTGTTGTTGTTGTTGTATTTGTAACTTAAGAAGATATTCTGATGTATATTATCATTGTATTTTGTTGTACTCCCATTGGGGATGTGTGTTACCTCTTTACGGGATGTCATCATTGTGTATGGTCAATGAGGTAAACCCTCCATTGTAAGTTGGGGAGATATTCCGCATGTTAGATAAAGTAAAATGTATTTTTGTGTATTTTTAGGTAGGTAGATCGGCCCCACAAGTAATCTAGTCGACCTAGTGGTTGAGTTAACTAACTCAATGACAGAATCTAAATAGAGAGGCGCCCTCCTCATTTGTCACACACTTCACTTTCTCTCTCATGTGCGCTTTAGGAGAGAGAGGAAGAGGAGGGACAAAGAGCTGTTGCATAGACATTGTTCTTGGGTTATTTTATCTCGTCATCTTATCTTTGTGACGGAACTATTCTGAGGAAGTTTGCGGGGTTTTCTTCTTTATGGTTTTCCCGATGAAAATCTCTGTGTCTTGTGTATCTGATGCATCTTTGATGTATTGATCTTCTTGTTATTCTTTCAGATATAGATTCTAAGTAAATTAACTTAGAAAAGCTAACATGGTATCAGATCCACCCTAAAAGAAGGCACTGTGTAGCCGAAATACAACTACAATGGCTGCTAATGGAAATTAGGGTTTCATGTTTGAAAACCCTAGAAGACTGAATTTAGTCATCTTAGCACTTTCTCTATAACGTGAAATTGGACAAGGATTAGAAGCTGAAACTTTTACAGATCGAAGAGGAATTTTGGCTGTAGGTTGTGTAAAAGTTTCAGCCTCAGATCCATTATACTTCTGGAGATATGGTTCCTCCAAATCAAGGTTCCAGCCTCCTCCAGAATATAGTCGTAAACATGTGACCTGGGGAGAATTGCTGTATCTCAGGCTAGGATGGTCCAAAAGACATTTCGCAATATTTTTCAGGTAGGGAATGGACTGTAGTTTCTGTGGTCCGCTTTTCAGACCCATAATGTGAAACAGTGACATGGGGTAGTCCGTACAAGTTCGCTATGCAGAACAGTCTTCAAAATAGTCACCTTGGGAAACTCGGCATAAGTCCCACTTGGAGAATCCATTTCTGTTCTAACCTTTGGGGTTGGAAAGAAAACATATTAGAATATCTCAGTGCAAAGTTTCAGACTATAAGGAGTCGAAACTTCGAAGATACAACAGAAGCAATATTAGATAATTTTGCAGAAGAAATTGGAAAACTAGGGCTTCCTGTTCCGGGAGCTTCCCACCACTGTTTTCAGAAAATGAGTACATTGAACAGATCGCCTTGAAGAGGCCCATATTTATATTCAATCAGAAGTTTGAAATTCCAAGTTTTAGAAATTACGGTTTTTTTTAACAAACCCTAGATCAACCAGCTCCGGAACCAGGTCGGACACTTCAAATCAGTAAGATCTAAATCTTTGCTATTTACATTTGAGATTCTCATTTCAAAATGACTAATCACACTCATCAAGCTTGGTGAAGCTGACAACTTTCGAGTATGGAAGTATAGGACCTTCGTGATCCTTGAAGAAAATGACTTGGATCAACATTTCTGTAAGGAAGTTCTAAGAGCCCGAGGGAGATGAGGCCAAGGCTAGAGACAAGAGAATAATTGTAGATTCTATTAAAGATAATCTCATCCCTCATGTGTCATTCTTGAAGAAACCAAAAGGAAGTGTTCGATGCTATGACGAAGCAATCAAAGAAGAAGAAGATATTGTTATAACCACCTTGAATGGCCTCCCAAGATCATGGGATTCATTCATTCGAGGAATGTGTGCCAGAAGGAAGTCTATTACCTTCAACAGACTCTAGGAAGAGTGCACACAAGAAGAAGCTCGTGTCATAATAAGAGAAGAGAAGATGGGAGAAACCGAAGATCAAGCTCTCACGATTCAAAGAAGATTGCTCAAGTGACGAGGAATATGAAGGACTCAATTCATGAAGAACCTCTTATCCATCTCAGCATTTGGATAAGAAATGATGCAGTTGTGAATGAAGAATATGATGAAGCTGAAGGCTCAAGGAGGAGTTAACCCACCAAACAAATAAAGATAAGTATTCAATTATCATTTCATGATATTTTTTTGTTGTGCACTTGTTTATATTCAGTTGATGTATTATGTATTTTTGAGTGTTTGCATTTATACTATTGAATTGCACATGAATGGGTAAGAAGTCAATGACATTGTACAACATTCCATTGCTACTTATCTAGATTAAAACCTCTTTGCTGACATATTAGGAGTAATACACACTCTTAATGACATTGGGGTATAAGGCATCTAGAAGTTACTGTATGTGTATGAGATATGGATGAATGTTGTAGCATTGGCTAAAGATAGTTGCATGACTATGTGAAATATATTTGTCAATATTAATATGTTTTGGAAATTATGAGATGTTTCTAGTTATGTAACTAAACTTGACTTGTAGATCATTCCGAAGAACAAGTGACAACAGTTCAGAAGAGGAACCCGAAGCTTCCCAGGTCAGAGACACAGTGGCGAAAGAAAGAGCTTTAGAAGAATATAAAGAGAACGATAGATCCACCTCGAGAGATGAAGACCATCTTGGGCACGAGAAATCATCCAAGATGAAGAATAGAATGACGAGACTCCCAAAGAAAGCAAGAGGCCTCAGTGACACTCCAGTTATGTGACATTGTTGAGCGACATCATTGATACAGATCCTTCCAGTTAGGAAGAAGTAGCCAAGAAGAAAGGGAAGGAGACTATGATCAAAGAGTACAAATTGATAAAGAGGAATGATGTATAGGATGCAGTGTTGAGACCTGAAGGGAAGTCCGTAGTGTCTTCCATATGGATTTACAAGATCCAGGATGCAATAGACGGCAACATCGAGGGATACAAGGCAAGAGTCGTAGCATGAGGCTTCTCACAGTTAGAAGGCATAGACTACGAGAAGACATTTGCACCAGTTACAAGGCACACTTCCATTAGATCCATATGTGCAGGTATGAGATGGGAGATAAACTAGCTAATATCAAGACAAACATTCTTGAATGGTGTAATCAAGGAGGAAGTGTACGTAGAGCAGCCACTAGGAGTTGAGACACATGTCATGAAGACTCATTTGTGAAGATTAAAGGACTTGTACGATATTAGAAGGTACCGATGGGATAGCACATAAAGTTATATGAGGATCTTGAAGATCACCTAGAGTGATGAAGATCTTAACCTTTGCTACAAGGTTGAAGATGAAATCCTATAGAGGATGACAAGCTCACAGATGGGTGTAAGAGAAACTTTTCAATAAAGTTCAAGAAAGAGGATTTTGGTATCGAGTGACCTTAAATGGATACATAAAATATCAGTAGCAGAGGAAGCTACTTATCACTCCAATGTAGAATGTTTCGATACATGGAGTACAAAATACACAGGGAGGATGATACTCCGCTTCAGAGGGAGTGACTGCAGAAGATCCTCAAGTTCGACATGGAATAGCAGGATGGATAGCTTACTGATGGCCCTAGGCTTTATTGAGAATAAAGTAGATCCCAACCTTTGCTTCAAGGTTGAAGGCAGAAGACCAATGATGCTCCTACTATATGTCGATGACCTGCTCCTTACAGGAGAAGAGGAACTCATTAAAGATGTGTTACCAAATTTTTTGTACCATAGTTGGGTTACCTGAGGAGCCGCCGGTTGACAAACATGTCCAATGTTTGTTTCTAGTGTATCAGTTGATTCGTCTTTGTGTCTAGCTAGTTTTTTATTTGAGTAATTTTTACCATGGCCCCGTGGGGTTTGTAATAAAATGTGCTAGTAGGGTGTTTTGAGTGGTTCAGTCTCCTGAGACGTAGAAT
This sequence comes from Pseudotsuga menziesii, assembly GCA_001517045.1. Classification (NCBI taxonomy): domain Eukaryota; kingdom Viridiplantae; phylum Streptophyta; class Pinopsida; order Pinales; family Pinaceae; genus Pseudotsuga; species Pseudotsuga menziesii. The sequence continues at coordinate 161,648 of LPNX010531681.1, read as the reverse complement.
CTCAACTAAGGTATTTTAGGGAGTTTTTTGCCCTTGACAATTATGCTTTGCTTATAGCCGAGTATAATTGACGAGGTTTTCTCCCGCTTCCTCCAAAGCTAGAATGCTCGATTTTGAATTCTGGGCCTTGAGAGGTTATTAGAGCCCAATTAAGTGTATATAAACCTACTAGGCATTATTAGAATAGAGCATGGTCATGTCCTAAGTCAATAGGACCATCAAAAAATCTTCGAATTTTTTTTACCGAACACGTTAAAAAATTATTTTTAAATTTTTAAATTATTTTCCTAAGTTTTTAAATTAATTTTTCCATAAATTAAATGGAAAAATCCCGTTTGTAATAAGTTAGTCATCCGGACCCCGAATTTAGTGATTGAAGGCTCTAACCTTAAGCCAAAAATCATTCTTGATCGACTAGCCAGTCAGATCCAACTTTCAGATCATCAATCGGACATATAACGCACATTTTCTCAAAAAAGTCATTTTTGGGGAAAAATTGATTATTTATTAAAAAATGATTATTTTGGAGAAAATCCAAAACTCTCCAAATTAATCCAAATTCAGTGAAATGAAATGTAGAGTGACATGTCAATGGGCATTTATGATGATTGGAGTTATCATAACTCAGCTTCAGTCAGCATTCAGTGAGCAATAAAGATATATTCAGTTAATGGTCTTGTCATCTCCAGCTAAACTCCCGAATTGGATGAGATGGAGAGCACTCATTGGTTTGATGATTTGATCGAGGCAGGGATTGATGTTTACATTATGATCTATTGGCAGTGGCTCCTCCAGACCTAGCAGCAGCTCCTTACCTAGCTCACGTCCTCTTCAGCTTGTTCACGCCCCTCTCTTCATCCTCACGGCCCTCTTCCTCATGAAGGCATTGTCACACGTGTGGGGTGATCTGTGGCTTGTTTTTAGTGATTAGGGTTGGAGTGGGGGCGCCTTGCCTAAGTGGAGGCCTCCCCTCACTCTTAACTCTTCAGTTGCAGTCTGGAGCTCTTAGTTATGTGTCGATCCGGTTAGGTCTGGTTTTTTGGTTTTAGGGTTTGGGTTCTTCTTTCATTGTATAAATAGAGGCTTCTTTAGCTCTATTGGGATGGAACTTTTGGGTTAAAGTTACTCTGAGAAAATTGTATCAAGCATTTGCTTTGGAATTGTTAATAAAGATATTCGACTTTGGAGGTCTATGGGCTTTTGATTGTGGTGAATTCCTCATGGTTGAGGTGATATTGTCTTTAACTTCTCTTTTTTAATACTTTTATGTGATTAAATATTTTGCTAGCTCAAGAAGGCCATTGTTGGCACAGTAGAATATCCATTTGTTGTCTCAATTTGGTTATTTATGCAAAGTAGATTGATATCTAGATGGACATGAGTAGTCAGTAATACAAAATGTTGATCTTGATTTGATTTTCCTAGCATACTAGCATATAATTTTTATCTCACTTCTTGTATTGAGTTTTGGTGTGATTCAGGCTTCACAGATTGTAGACGGGTGTGAGCTCAGCTGCTTCTATCCCATGCTTCAAAACAACCATTTTGAGTTTAACACTTTGTAATTGCAGGACCTACAGGGTTCGTCGTCTTTTGCTACAAAAAGAAAGCTGGGAGTAACTCTCTCTCTCTTGTGTTCCATCCACAAGATAAAGTTATTTTGGTTACCGGTTATTTAGGAAGCCCTAGTTTACCTCTTTCCATCCTTTGGATTCCCTTCCATTGCCTTGTTTGGCTTGCCTTTCCTCCTTCCTCTTCGCTGCCCTCTTTTCCTTTGTCTTCACTTAGTTTTGCAGCCCTCTTTTTACTTAGTTTGCACCCCTTTTTCTTACTTTGGACAGCCCTCTTTTTCACCTTTTGGACAATCCTCTTTTTACTGTTTGCTGCCCTCTTTCTTACTGTTTTACAGCCCTCTTTTTCACCTTCAGGACAACCCTCTTTTTTTACCTTTTCTCTCTCCCTTTTATTGGTTTTTATCCTCTCTTTTTTCTCCTCTTTCACCGCTGGTTTTTACCCCTCTTTGAGAGTTTAGTTTGTAGTTTTATGTCTTTAAATTTTTAACACATAATGTTTGAATTGTTTAAAGATCTTATTTGCAGGAAGAATCGAGAAAAACCCAAAGGCTAAAAGCAAGCAAGGGAGCAAGCAAGAAGCAAAAAGACAAATTTTCCCTCTTTTCTCCATCCCTTTCTCTCCCTGTTCTTTCAGGAAAAGGCAAAAGCAAAGTCATCAAAATTGTAAAATATTAATAAAAAAGCGAGTGGGATTACGACTCCCACACCCTCCTTCCCCATTTGGGGGAAGCCTGTATCGTTCCATTGTCATGCTTTTTTCATTTTTATTTAATAAAGTGCTAATGGTAGAGTAGGATAGGATAATTGCATAATCATAATTAAGTTAGTTTATGTTTGAAAATGAAGAAAAATATTGATTTGATTGTTTAATTAAACGTTGCATAATTTCTTACTGTACACTTACCCCCTTGCTTTCCCGATTAGGGCCCTAAAAAGACTGAAAGACTCTTGGGTAGTTAGATTTTTATGTTTTATTTGTTTTTCCAGTTTAACGAATTAAGTAAGACTCTTGAACTTGCAGTAACACAAGTCAAGAGCACTCTCTATCGGAGAGCATTCATAGAACTACATACCCCTGCATTAGGCATCTTAGATTAGCCAAGTCTCTTGAACCACTGTCATAAGACGGGGTCAAGAGCGCTCTGTATCAGAGAGTCCTAATTAATTGATTTAATAAAACTTGCAACACACACCCCTTAATTAATTAACTTCGTTCTCTCCTTGCCGGAATATGCTCTGACCGATCTCAAATCGGAGTACCCAGAAATGGCACTGGATCTTTAATCTTGCAATAATAACTTAATAAAATTTAAAACCCCATAACCAACGCACCGGCATTGTAGGAAATTTTCTAAAGTACTTCTTAGTAGAGGCGCCCAAACCCCGCTGTCTAAGCTTCTTAGCTAGCTGGTCAATCTTTGCGATACCAGCCTGGGATACTAGGTGGGCCCGACATGTCTTCAACGAAGTGAACTTTGAATATTTTCCCGGCTTTTGACAAACCTTCGTTGACACCCTAATCAAGAGCACATAAAATTCTTAAAACCTACCAAGAGCACTCGCACAACTTAATATTCACTAGTTTGATTTCTAGACTTATTATTTTCTTTGCGCATTTCAGTATTATTGACTCCATAAGGCACTGGTCTTTTTTAATCTGCATAATTATTTTATTTTGATCAATTGTCTGTGGCCTGTTATAATTTCTATCTGTGAATGCATAATTAACAAACTCTGGAATCATTACTTATCTTTTAATCTCTTGTTAGCAACGTGGATTGCTTTGATTTATGTGTCATACTCATAATAAATAAACACCTTTAATCATAATAACTCCTAAAACAACACCCATCCGCATCTGCAACCAATTAAAACACTTTAACCACATTGAGCCATTTTGTTAGGGACTACTTCCCTTGGCTTCGTTAGGAGTTAGCCTAAACGGAGGAGCTAGGAGTAGGTGATAGTACCTAGCTTTGTGCTTGCCCCCACGGTCACACCTCTCCCACTTTCCTAAGTGAGGAGACAGCTTTCAAAAAGTTTTTGCTGCTGCTGTGCGATCGACGGACAATAAGATGCAAGAAGATGACTTGCTATAGAGTTCAAGATGAAATACCTAGGGATGATGCACTACTTATTAGGCATGGAGGTGTGGCAGAATGCGGATGAGATTTTCCTTGTTCAAGGAAAGTATTCAATGGAGATTCTGAAGAAATTCAGAATACTAGATCGCAAGGCAATATCCACATCTATGGAATTAAACTTGAAGCTACTGTGTGATGCTTCATCAGAGTCGGTTGATGCCACGATGTATTGTCAGATGATTGGCTCATTGATGTATCTAATGAATACGAGGCCAGACATATTCTTTATTGTGAACGCCCTGAGCCAGTTCCTAACGGATTTGAGACATGTTCACCTGGTTGTTGCAAAGCATGTAGTGAGGTACCTGAAGGGTACATTTGAATATGGGCTCAAGTATGATATGAATCAGAAGACCAACCTACACGGTTATGTTGATTCGAATTGGGCAGGTAGCACCTTTGAGAAGAAGAACACTTTGGGTTGCTTCCTCAATTTGAGATCAAGTATAGTTTACTGGTTTGGCAGGATGCAGTCCTGCATGGTACTGAGTACAACCAAGGCAAATATGTTGCCACTTGCTCGGCTATTTGTAAGGTAGTATGTTTCTTTTGAAAGCTACTCTCTGGTTTGATTGATCTGACTTGCATTTTTTGTATGATGCATAGAGGAGCAGTGAAGCTCTAGTATGTGATCTAGATCGAGACCTCTCGAAAGAGGGAGTGATGAGTTCTAGCATAGCTGGTAAAACAGGGTGTTTGAGCGTAAAATCTTGGAAAAGCTCGTAGGTTTCTCAGACATAATCAATCTTGTAGGTTGCCCTCGGATGTAATCAGTCCTGGAGAAGCTCGCAGGTTATGCTTGGATGTAATTAGTCATGATGTGATTTTATGCTAGAAATATCTATTACCAACCTTTTTATACCATAGTTGGGTTACCTGAGGAGCCACCAGTTGACAGACATGTTCAATGTCTGATTCTAGTGTATCAGTTGATCCGTCTTCATGTCTAGCCAATATTGGCTAGCTAGTTTTTCATTTGAATAATTTTGACCATGGCCCCGCGGGGTTTGTAATAAAATGTGCTAGTAGGGTATTTTGAGTGGTTCGGTCTCCTAAGACGTAGAATCTCAACTAAGGTATTCCAGGGAGTTTTTTGCCCTTGACAATTATGCTTTACCTATAGCTGAGTATAATTGACGAGGTTTTCTCCCGCTTCCTCCAAAGCTGGAATGCTCGATGTTGAATTCTGGGCCTTGGGGGTTTATTAGAGCCCAACTAAGTGTTTATAAACCTACTAGGCATTGTTAAAATAGAGCATGGTCATGTCCTAAGTCATTGGGACCTTTAAAAAAATTTCGAAATTTTTTTTTCGAACGGGTTAAAAAATTATTTTTAATTTTTTAATTTTTTAATTATTTCCCTAAGTTTTATTAATTAATTTTTCCATAAATTAAATGGAAAAATCCCGTTTGTAATAAGTCGGTCATCCGGACCTCGAATTCAGTGATTGAAGGCTCTAACCTTAAGCCAAAAATAATTCTTGATCGGCCAGCCAGTCAGATCCAACTTTCGGATCATCAATCGGACACATAATGCCCTTTTTCTCAGAAAAGTCATTTTCGAGGAAAAATGATTATTTTGGAGAAAATTAAAACTCTCCAAACTAACCCAAATTCAACGAAATAAAAGGCTAAATGACATCTCATTGGGCATTAATGAGCATTGGATTTAATGGAAGGTAGTTTCAGTCAGCATTCAGTGATATAAATGACATCTTCACTTAGCAATTGTGCCTCCTTCAGCTAGGCTCACGTGTGGGATGAGGTGGAGAGCATTCATTCGTCCGGTGTTTTGATCGAGGTGGAACAAAAGCTTGCACTGATGATGACTGGGTAGTGGCTCCTCCATACCTAGCATATGTGGTTTCCAGACCTAACAGATGGCTCTCCTACGCAGACTCACGCCTCCATCCATTCACGCCCTTCCTCAGCTTGGGGGCGCCTTCCACATGTGTGGGTGCAATTTTGGGTTGTTTTCAGTGGCTAGGGTTGGAGTGGGGACGCCTTGCCTAGGTGGAGGCCTCCCCTCACTCCCAGCTCTTCATTTTAGGTTTGGGCTCTCAGTTATGTGACCAGGCCGGTCAGGTTATGTGATTTGGTTTTAGGGTTTTAGCACTCTCTCATTGTATAAATAGAGGCTCCTTTAGCTCTATTCGGATGGATTTTTGTGTAGAAAAACTTTGCCCAAAGTCTGTAATGCTTGTTGCTTTATGCAACCGTGGAATAAAATTTTAAGGCTTTGGAGGCATACATGGTTTGTTAAATGTGGATGAATGCTTAGAGAATGAGGTGATAAAGTTTCAAATTCTTTCTTTTCATGCTTAGGTTGGATAATGATTCATGCTTTAGAAGGCTTCTATAAGCACGTAAGATTGATTATTTGACTTTTCAACTTAATCTTTTATGATTTTGCTCTTAGGAATAAAAAGTAGCATTGATTGTTCAGTTATATGATATGCTTTTTTACATTTTAATTGATAAAACATACATGATCTTATCCATCTCTTTGCAAGTGTTGAGTTGAATTTGTGTAGATTACCTCATCAAATCAAGTAGGAGTTTGAGCTCAGGTGCATCTTGTCCTCTTAAAGCCAAGGCAACTTCCGGAATTTTCAAGCTTCAAGGAATCCAAGCATCATCAAAAGGCCATAGGTTTGAGTGTTTGTTTTTATCATTATTCGTCCTTAAAAATTTATGAAATCTTCACATTCTTGGGTTAGGGCAAGGCTTGGGCTAAAGTGAACATTCATCCACCAAGCCTTATGCCCCAGTTGGCTGTTCTGTTTGTTATTTGCAGCCTTATTTGTCTTTTTATTGCAGCCATTTCTTCCCATATCTCGCTGTCCACTTTTGCCCTTTTTTTTTACCTTTTGGAAAGCCCTCTCTAGTCCTCTTTCTTCATCTTTTACAGCCATCTTTTAGTCCTCTTTTGCAGCCATCTTTTGGACCTTACTTTCAGCCTTCTTCATCACTTTTTGCAGCCCTCCTTCAGTTTGCAACCCTCTTTTTGCCTTTGTTTCCAGCCTTCTTTGACCTCCTTTTTGTTCTCTCTTCACCCCTCTTTCTCCTCTCTCACCTTAGCTTTTTTACTTCTTTTTTTCTTCTTCCTTTTTGGTAAAGATTGAGTAGTTTTTTTTTCACTTAGTTTGTAGATCTAGTTTCAATTTATGCTTTATAAACTAACATCATAACAAGTTTGTATTTAGAGCTCTTAGTTTTAGGTAGGTGAAGGAGAGCCCAAAGGCTACAAACAAAAAGGGAAGCAAACAAGAGCAAAAGACTAAAACATCTCCCTCATCTTTTCTTCCCTTTCTCACCATCTGCTCATTCAAGAAAAAGCTGAGCATAATAATCATGGTAAAAATTTAATAAAAGGGCTAAGTGGGAGCAAGTCTCCCATCTATTTTACTTCCCCTATTTGGAGGAAGTGTGTCTTGTTTCCTTTTCATGTTTCTTAGCATAGTTTCAACTTAGGAGTACTTAGTTTTCATTTCCACAAATTGCTAGTTGTTCTTTAGTATAATCACTAATTGTTAGATTGGATTGTTGCATTTTGGTATCTTTTTATATAATTGTCTTTTTTAAAAGAAACCAAAATCTCTTGAATCTCACCATAAGGTGGATCAAGAGTGCTCTTTGTCGGAGAGCTTGTTTAACTATCTTTGCTCTACTTTTATGCATCATATTGTTTTCTAATTCAATTAATCAATAAGTAAGACTCTTGAACTTGCAGAAACACAAGTCAAGAGCACTCTCTATCGGAAAGCATCATTAGTCTTGCATAATCCTTGCATTAGGCATCTAGATTAGATAAGACTCTTGAACTTTTGTCATAAGACAAGGTCAAGAGCGCTCTTTGTCAGAGAGTTTAATTAATTGACTTTGTTGATATCCTTCACCTAGTATGCTCTGCCGACTTTCGAGTTGGGCTCGTACTCAAAACGGTAAATGGACTTGCTAAGACCGCAATAACAACACAATTAAAACTTTTTACCCCATAACCAACACACCGCCGTTGTCTTGATAAAATACTCAGGTAGTGGGCAAATTTCAAGTGTGGGCGCCAGGCAACCCAGTCTGGACACAGTTGGTTAAGTTATTGAACACCTAGCTGTGATTCTAGACAGGTCCGTCATGTCTTCGAACGGAGCCACTGAAGGTATTTCCGGTTAGAATTTCCAGACACCTTGTTGCCGCCTAATTCACACTTGAAGACGCAGGAAAGTCACAACCTGCTATGTGTGTCCTTGGGGGCAAGCGAGAGCTGGGGACCACTGTCACCACAGTCTACAGCTCCTCCGTTTAGGCAAGATCCCAACAGAGCCAAGGGGGGTAGTCCCTATGGAAAGACTATGTTCCAGGTTTATTAATTAATTGAAGGTTAATTAATGGGATCTTTTATTAAGATTTACAAAACTATAAGACCAGTGCCTATACTAAATGGAGTCAAAGGGTACAATGTATCTTTATAAAAGAGAAATGTTAATCTACGATTAAATTATGGGTTCAGTGTTTAATAAAGAAATATAAGGATAAACAATATGATTATAAACAGCAATGAAATAAAACAATTGTATGGACAAATGAGATAAACTTGTGAAATGGCGGAAAATCGTTATGAATACAGATTACTAAACCAGCAGTAAATGTAAAGTGTGAAAAAAGATTTAAATAGTTAACATCCACCACATGCTCATTTACGGAATCGAAAATAAATAAATGTGCTGAGAAAAATGCTGGAAGTAAAATTGTAGTATTGTATTGTAATAAAAGAATGCTTGAAATAAATGTATTGTAGTGCTTGCAGTAAAAATTGTAGAAAACGATAGTAG
>LPNX010531681.1:135385-152829 GCA_001517045.1 Pseudotsuga menziesii | reverse complement strand
ACAGGTTGGATGGGTTGTATGATTACTTTGACAGAAAATAAATTTTGCATAAGCAGGAAAAGAACTTAAGCAAAAATTACCCTACTTCCTACTCTACTTCTTACTCTATTTCCTACTCTATTTATTATAGATTACAAAAGCTTATAAGCTTTGCAGAATGCCCCAAGAGACTCTCTTTGGGGTTTACAATAACAGAAAAGTTTGAGAGAAAAAGTTGAGGAATGGAACCCCTTTTATGCCGGTTGAAACTTGAGAAGATTTTATGTCTTTTGGGGAAGCAATTCTTCTTTGAAGATGAAAAACCTGTCAAAAACCAGCGAGATACTTTTCGCTGCAAATCACATAAAACACCTAAAAATGTACTGTTAAAATATTAGCACAAAATTTACAATTTTTACAAAAAATTTCTGAATGAAAGTATGACAGAGATATGAATAATATTTGTCAAAGAGGTATGCAATAAGTTAATCCCAAAGGAACTTGCGTTCGGCTCTAGAGATTGGATAAACCAATTCAGACCGACTTCATTCACCGCAGAAGCGGATCAATTGATACCACAAGTATTTGAGAAAAGAGCTATTTTTGCATAGAGCTCACAGACTGACTGGAAACTGAGTTTCCAGCCACCTAAATAACACTAAAACAGCAGAAATAACAATTTAAATTAATATATATGAGGTTAGGGCTTTAAAAGAAGGTTTATATTCACTAAACAGTGAATATAACCCTGTTTAAAACTGGCTGAAAGTAGATGGCCGAATTGAAATTGTTGCCGGAATGAAGTCTCTTGAAGGAATTTCTATGCTTGGATAACCTGCAATACAAACTATGCCTGCAAAAAATTGTATTTCTAGAGATGAACCCCTAATACTTCCTGCAAAACACTTTGTAAGAGATATTAGATCATTCACAAAAAAGAATAAAAATACTTCTATTCTTTAATCTCTCCACAAAACACTTTGTGGAGAGCTAACTAGAAAATAACAACAAATGCAAACGAAATAAGTATAAGATTACCTCAATAAATATAGATCATGAAAAGCTGCAGCATAGTATTCCTCCAAAGAATTTTTATTAAAATGGCCCAGCTTGGGCAAATCTTCAATACAATGTAGCAAGAATATGAGAAAAGAAGAAGAATTCCGGCAGCATAACAATAGCATAAGAGATGGTTTTTAATGAGGGAGTGATACCCTCATTATATAGATGAGATAATCTCAACTCTTTAATGATAAACGGTTGAGATTAGACTAGATCTAGGGTTTAATCTCACCCATTAGATCTAGGTATTTGGCTTTCTATTTCTCTCAATTAATCTCCACCATTAGATAAATTTTAATCAAAGGCTAAGAGACTTAATCCATGTCTCAAATAATACTAGCCTTTAGATTTAGGCTTTGATTTAATTTTCCACCATTAGATGAGCTTTTAATAAAAATGGAAAAATCTAAAAAAGTAGAGTGGGCCAAGGTGGACGCCCTCCTCTAAATTCGGCGGATTCTCCAAATCAGGCGCTTCTCCATTGTAGCTAGACGCCCCTCTAAACAATGTAGTAGCGCCCTCTAAATTGGGCGTCCTCTTAAATGGGCTAGCGCCACTTTAAAATGGTGGCGCCCTCTATATTATAATGGCTAGCGCTCCCAAAAATAGCGCTCCACTAAATATGATGTGGGCCCCTTCCTTTAGCGCTCCTCCATTAAAGGCTAGCGCTCCTCTAAATCCATTAGCGCCACCTTTAATTTGGCATTGACTTTATGAAACGTGGGTCCCTTCTTTATAGACTAGCGCATCCTCCAAATTGAAGTAGCGCCCCTCCAACTTTGGCATTGACTTTTAGTGCGCCTCCAATTTGAGCGTGGGTCCCTTCTTTATGAGCTAGCGCCCTTCTAACTTTGGCATTGACTTTTAGTGCGCCTCCAATTTGGTTTGTAGCGCTCCTCCATTTAATATTGGTGGAGTCTTCATAAGGGTAGCGCTTACCTCTAAAGTTTGGTAAGGCCCCCAAACTGGCCGCCATCTTCAACAAAATAGCGCCCTCTTCATTAAATAGTGCACTCTTATTTGGTTTGGCGCCCCACTCAATACTTTAGCGCCCCTTCTCTACTTAGGTAGCGTGACCTCCAAGTTGGTAAAACGTGGGCCCTTTCATATAGCGCCTTCACCATATATGTCTCCTATTACATGGACGCCTCCTTAATATAGTTAGTGGCCCAATAATGTGGACGCCTCCATCCTTAATGAGGGTTTTAATATTTAACTTAGCTTTGACCTTGGTCATTAGCTCCATTAATATTATTTAACCTTTAGACATAGGTTAAATTTAAATTCACCTTAGATAAAAATATTTCAATTAAATTTTTAAATTTTCCTAGATTTGACTTAGGAAAAATTAAAAATAAATTGAAAATTTAATATCTAGGTCATGGGGGGGGTTTAAAAACTTTGGAGTAAGTTCTCCTAGGCTTAGAAACACCCATACTAACTTACCATGGCATTTCTTGATTTTTTACTTCAAAATCAAGAAATGTGAATTTTGACTTAGGGAATTTAATTAATCCCCTAGAAAAAATAGACCTTGCTTAGGCAAAAAATGGTCTATCTCCTTAACCACTCATCAGAATGACATGAGACTCGAAGCAGTGGCTTAGGGGGTTTCATAGCAATTTATCTTTGCATTCACAGCCCCTATTACAAAACGCCATGCTTGAGCAATTACATTATTACATCAAAATTGAGTTAATTAATCACCATGGGGTGAAATTAATTAACTAGAAAAAATAATTAAAAATACAACAACAACACGAAACTCCGCAAGACTTTATACAGATGTCTAGCATGGTCATGAATCACACTTTGAAGCCTTAGCCACCTCATGGAATTGACTGGTAGAACGCCCGTCACCACTTTGGAGAATTTTGAGTGAAAACCAAACCGATTAAACTCGTTTGTTCAACAAGGTCAATTGGAAAGGGAAAAACACTCGATGAGGGGACTTCCCTAACAACCCGTTCCATGGTGTGGCATCCATATCACATAACCCATACTAGCACATTAAATTACATTAATTTTCCCACGCAAGGGAGCGGACATTTCGTTTTACAAAGGGGCAATAGCCCTGCAGAAATGAAAAATCCTCAGATTTTTCTAAGGTACAAATATGTACATCCTCGTGTACATGGAGTTGCCACCTAGTCGAAATAGGTGGGCAACACACCTTAAGCAAGATCACCATTAAAAACCTTAAAACTTACCAAGAACACTCGCACAATCTAACATTCATCAGTTTAAATTTCAGACTTGTGTTTATTTCTTCAGCACATTTTCAGTTTCATCGACTCCATAAGGCATTGGTCCTGGTTTTGTTTTGCATAATTATATGATCAAATTGTCTGTGGCTTAATATAATTGTCATCACTGAATGCATAATTGCTGTCTAGAATTTAAATTTATCTTTTAATCTCTCATTTGCAACGTGGATTGCCTTTTTCACATTCATAATAAGTAGAACACCTTCTAATCATAATAACTCCTAAAAAACACCCATACGCATCCGCAACCTTCAAATACACTTTAACAACTTAAGAGCCTTAGAAAACTCTTTTGTAGGGACTACCCCCCTTGGCTTCGTTAGGAGTTAGCCTAAATGGAGGAGCTAGGAGTAGGTGACAGTACCTAGCTCTGTGCTTGCCCCCAAGGCCACACCTCTCCCACTTTCTTAAGTGAGCAGACAACTTTCAATTGATTTCTGCTACTGGCGTGAAATCGACGGACAACATTTTTGGCGCCGTTGCCGGGGACAAATCTTTTTGTTCCTGGACGACCTTTGTTCTTTTAGTTTTTTACCTTTTTCCCCTTTTTGGTAGATTTTTAGTTCAATCACTCTCCAAAATTAGACTTAAGTCCACCCGGCGACTCCATTGTCAATTAACACCTCAAGGCATTCTACTAGAAGAAACTCTGAAGGTTCGTTCGATTTCATCCTTGACCCTGAAAAAGTGTATAGAAGGAGACTGAACAAACTAGCTTCTCGTAGGATCCTTGCAGAACTTGGATCTGAGTCTGTTTTAGACATCCACCTTTTATTTCCAAAAAACATTAATACCTCTGTTTCTGACATAATGGGTGAGTATTTTACTCAGCTCGACTTTTCTCAGATACTAGGTCAACCCCACCGTCTTCCAGACAAAGCTGTCGAGAAGCTCCCGATGTATACAGGCATTGATGCCACTACCTCCGCCATGCACCTCAGGAACTTTTCTAGGTGCATCAATGCATATGTCAGTGATTCGGTCAGCCAACATGATGACGTATAAATGAAGTTATTTGCTCTATCTTTGGATGGAAAGGCCGGCTATTGGTATAACAATTTACCAGATAATGCTTTTAACACTCTAGCGGCTTTCAAAACCTCTTTCACCAACAAGTTCGGTGAAAAGAAAGAACCTCGGCATCAACTTGCGTCCTTGATCAACATAAAAAAGAAGGATACGGAAACCATGGACGAGTTCAATACTAGGTTCACTGAATTGTCAAAAGCCATCCCTACTGATTATGCCCCAACTGCACCAACCATTCCAGTCTATTACATTGAGGCACTTAGTGGAAAAATACAATACCAGATCAAAGACAAGGAGCCTGCTAACTTGCTCTAGGCTCAGGAAATGGCAATTAAAATTGATCTGAACATGCAATCATCTGGTTAATCTAACCTCCGCGGTTATTCAAGGTCTTCAACCCCTTTGAAAATTAGTGAACCTAAAGACAAGGATCCTTTATCAGCTATGAAGGATGCCTATGAAAAACAAATGATTGAAATGAAAAGGGAGATGAAGAAAAATATGGAGGAAGCATAATAGAAACACTTAGCGCAGTTGAAGGAGATTCAAAATAGGGTGATAAAGATGGAAAGAACTCAAACTCAGCCTGCTCCTAGAACCTTTCTAGCCAAGCCAACTTGGCAAAGAAAGCCTCCCAACCATGAGCAGAGGCCTCCCCATCAGCTAGAGGCCGCTAACATGGTTGAGCAGTATAAACCATTTTGTAGAGCATGTAGAGATTTCCATGAGGAATCTGGCTGCCACTATGCGTGCTATGTTCAGGAGCATGGTCACCCTGAAGGTTGTGGTCCGAATACGTCGACAAGCGAGCCTGATTTTATCAACAACATAGATGACATCCCTAGCATCCCCATAGGAAATTGGCCATAGGCCAATCGTTATGAAAAGAAAGTTGACAACTTAACTCAGTACTATGGTGAGATGCCTTCAGCCGAGCAGATCAACAACACTCGGAACTTCAAGGGAATAACTTATCAAAGAAAAGGGTCTTCTGCACAAAATATTCCTAAGGTAACAACTCCTAATCCTCCCTAAGAGGTAGAGACTAAAGAAATTGTTGATTTAAGTTTTGACTTAGGTAATTGGTTAGCAAACACAAAAGTCCCTGTTCCAGTCCTTGAGTTATGTAAAATCCCTGGCCAAATAGAGAGACTTTTGAAAATCCTAGATCCGTCAAGTAATGTTGATCCTCAAACTGAAGAAAGCCCTTCAAGTCTTGTAAAGCCCCTTACCCCTAAAAATGTCACTTTTTCTGATATCGTGGAGCGAACTTCAAATAATGTCTTTGCCGATCCACCTATAGTTCTACATACTAGCGACCCAAGAAAAGAAGATCATCCCCCTTTCTATGTATCATTGATGATGGGTGATCTTCTTCTGCACAATTGTATGTTAGACTCGGGATCTAGTTCCAGCATCATGACCAAAAAAGTCATGCAGCAGCTTGACTTGAGAACCACAAGGCCATACCAGAATGTTTGTGCCATGGACTCTAGACCGGTTAAAGTTGAAGGGATGATTGAGAACCAGTTAGTTAGATTGGCTAAGTATCTGGATATCCAGATCACCATGGACATCCTTGTTATTGATGTTCCGGACAAATGGGGTGTGTTGCTTTCTAGGAAATGGGGTGCCACTTTGGGAGGATCAATCCAGATGGATTGGACCTATGCCACCATACCAGCTTCGGAGTTTTCACTTGTTAAGTTGTATTCTGAAAAGGAAAAAAGACACCATGTTGAAAATCCTCAAAGACCATTGAATGAGTATGCTTACCACATTGATGAAAATAGTTCCTATCAAATCAACTCCACCTTCTTGGAACCCATCCAAGAAGAGATGAAGACCGAAAAACTTAGTGAATTATGGAGAATGAATTTTGATGGTGCTTACTCTAGAACGGGGAAGGGGGCTGGTGTTGTCATTATTTCACCAGAGGGTAAGGTTTTCAACTTTGCTTTCAGATTGGAATTTGAAGCAACTAACAATGTGGCAGAATACGAGGCACTTCTACTGGGCATTGAGGTTGCCAAGGACATGGGGATCAAGTTGCTTAATATTAAAGGGGACTCTAACTTAATTGTCCAACAAGTCAAGGGTCAGTTTGCATGTAAGTGTCAAAGACTTAAAAATTATAGAAATGCAATCTGGGATACAATGGAATTCTTTGATGCCCTTAACATAGAAGCAGTCCCTAGAGATCAGAATAGTGCCTCCAATAAGCTCGCAGTTTCAGCGTCAACTCTTCAGCCATCGGATGAGATGTTAGAGGGGGATTGTCCTTTAGAGATTAACTTCAGACCTTCTGTTCCTGATAATGTTGAACATTGGCAGGTCTTCAAAGACGATGAGCAAATTTTGAGATTCATTCATAATGTCGATGAATTCCTAAACTTTAAAGTAAATGATCAGGAAGAAAAGAAAGAATATTATGGAGAAGGTGACCAGTTTAACAATCCTGTCCCATGTGGTCTAGTTGCCTTAGAAAACATCTTTGACAGATAGGACAGAAGAAAAAGCAATGTTGAGCAGATGAAACCGGGAGATTACATTGAAATCAAGATTGGGACAGAAACAGAACCTAAAATTATAAAAATTGGAAAAGGTACTTCTGAAAAAGAAAGGAACAACCTCATAAATTTGGTCAAAGAGTATACGGATGTATTTTCCTTTACTTATGACGAGCTCAAAGCCTATAGGGAAGATGTATTTCAACATACTATTCCTTTGAAACCAGAATGTCAAAAAGGCAAGCCTTTCAGACAAAAAACTTAGGCAAATAAACCCTAAGTTAGCACCAATCATTAAAAAGGAGTTAGAAAAAATGCTAGCAGCAGGAATAATAGCTCCTACAAGACATTCAACATGGTGTTCTAACTTGGTCGTAGTTAGAAAGAAGAACAGGAGTATAAGGATATGTATAGATTTCAGAAATCTAAACATAGCGTGTCAGAAGGACAATTACCCCCTCCCCAACATGGAGACCCTCTTCCAACGAGTCACTGGATCAAGCATGATGTCGATGCTAGATGGTTTTTCTGGCTATAACCAGGTAGTCATTCAAGAGGAAGATAGGCATAAGACCACTTTCACAACTCCTTGGGGCACTTTTGAATATCTGAGAATGCCCTTTGGCCTTTTAAATGCAGGAGCTACTTTCCAAAGGGCCATGGATTATGCTTTCAAGGAGTTGATTGGCAAAGTCATTGACATATATCAAGATGATCTCACTGTTTTTTCAAAGGAAAGATCCAGCCACGTTTGTCATCTCAGGCAGATTTTCGAGCGATGTAGGAAGTATGGCATTTCTTTGAATCCAGCTAAGTCGGTGTTGGGTATAGAAGAGGGAAAACTCTTAGGACACATCATCAACAAGGACGGTGTCAAAATTGATCCTGAAAGAGTAGAGGCCATAAGTAAGATTCCCGTCCCTAAGAATGTTAAAGCCCTCCAGTCCTTTAATGGTCATATAAATTTTATCAAAAGATTCATTCCAAACTTGGCCGAATTGATGAAGCCCATGCAGGCCTTACTTAAGAAAAATGCCAAGTTTGTGTGGACTGGTGAAGGAAGGAAAGCCTTTGATTCAATAAAGAATGCCATTACTAGGTCTCCAGTCTTAGTCAGCCCACATTACGCAAAGGATTTTATGATCTTTTCATTTGCTTCTGAAGACACCATTGCCAGTGTGTTGCTCCAAAAGAACTTTGAAGGATTCGAGCAGCCCATAGCATTTATGAGTAGAGCCTTGCAGAATTCTGAACTAAAGTATGCCTTGGTTAAATATTTGGAACATTTTAGGAGTTATATTGGTTATTCTAAGGTCATTGGATACATTCCCCACACTGTAGTTAAAGATATCTACCGTGGGTTCCAAGTTGTATGGCTGATTGCCAGCATGGGTTCCAAGCTTTGACGTCACCATTACTCCATCACGATTCGCATGCATTAGGAAAGGTATGTTATATGATATGGTTTAGTTTTAATATAGCTACTAAGTGGAAGGGTCCACCTTAATGCCATTCTTTCCATATCAGTGTGAGTGTCACTTCATACCACTTCCACATAAACGTGGGCACTTCAAACCTCATGTCATCATCTTTTTTAAATTAATTCAAACCTCAAATTTAATCCAAACTTTCAACTCATGTATAGAGTCGTAACTTAGTATGGGACCCATGCCAAAACATCTCCACCACTTAAAAATTCAATTTTGACTTTTTAATATTTGGACCTTAGTGCCAAAATGTCCATTTTTAGCCTTTAAATGCCATCTTGATACATTTTTAGTCAAATACTGCTTCACGGGGTGCTTTGGCTACTCAACTGACGATGAAAGTGGCCCTTGGGGTAAAGATGCTGCTCCGGGATTGAAAATGAGCCCAACCATGCCAAAAACGGACTCTAGATGATTCATTTATTACATTTTGAAATTTTCCATTTAAACCATTAAAAAATGGCTTAAAAAAACAAAAAAAATATTTTTCTCGGAATCCAACAAAATTCTAGGGGAACCTAGTACATGTTCATACGACAAAAAACACTAACACGAAGGCTCTAATAACCTCTAAAGGCCAAAACAACAAGACAATTACCCCAGCTTTGGAGGAGCGAGTGAAAAACTCATAAATTATTGGTCGTTTGTTCAATAGGCAATAATAACCAAGGGAAAAAACACTCTGAGCTAGTCAGCTTGATGCCCAAGTCTGGGAAGCCGAGCCTTTTATAAAAATTTAAATGCTAGGACATTTTTTACATTTTCCCCAAGGGGGTATGAACATTTATTTTACAAAAAATAAAAAGTTCAGCAAAAAAACTGGCTAACTCTGCAACACACTGAACTTCTGAACTCTCGAGATGAGCATTCATCATGCTTGATAACTGGCGGCTCAATAGGAAGTTCAACTATTGTACAAAATAGTTGGCAACATCTGGTTCCAACTGTGGGACAGGTACTCGCTTGATTTATTGATTAAAGAGAGTGCCCGAGAATCCAAGAATCTCTGGTACCTGCACGTAAATAGAAGTGTCTTAGTCCCATGTATATGATATAAAAAATATGCCATGATGAAGTACCAGAAAATATTTTTGCTTTTTTTTTTTCAAATCAAAGTGCATGAAATAAAATCTTTTTTCTTTTTTAGCATATATAAGTGAAATATAATACAAATGCTAATATACAAAAATAAGAAACTTTGATACAACATTCTACATGGATATGATACATAACATATGATACAAAAAATAAAGTACATAAAAATACAACAAGGACGGGTTTAGAAAATCCCTGGGATGACCCCTTGGTCATCTTGGAGGTTGTTTCGATAAAAGGGCTTCAAGTGTTGGCCATTCATGGGCAAGTTTAATGTTTCTCCATCCATGGTGTTAAGGAGAAAAGAATTGGTGCCAGCCGTGTTGTAGATGATAAACGGGCCTTTCCAAAGGCTATCAAATTTTCCATGCTTCCCATGCTTCTCCCTTCTCTTATCCCATAAGAGCACAATATCTCCTATTTGGAAAGATCTCGGCCTGGCTCACTTATCAAAAGTGCCCTTCAAGCTTTCTTGATGTTTGAGTGATTGATCAAGGGCAGCTCTTCCAGATTCATCCAACTCTATGATCTGATTGATCCTCTGCTCTATTTCTGATTGTTTCATGCCATATTCACTTAACATTCTGAAGATCGAAATCTGCATGCTGACCAGAAGGGTGGCTGTGAGTCCATACACTAACTCAAAAGGTGACTTTCCAATTGAATTCTTCTTGGTAATCCTATCCGCCCACACTGCATACTTAATCTTGCTACCCCATGCTCTTTTATTATCCCCCATAGTCTTCTTAAGGATAGTCATCAAATTTTTGTTAGTGGACTCAGCAAGTCCATTGCCCCGTGGGTAATAATCTGATGAATGGGATAGGATAATGCCATATTTAAAACAGAAGTCATTTACTTCTCCTAAACTGAAAGCTTTGGCATTATCTGTTGTTATTTTAAGGGGAGTTCCAAATCTGGTGATAATTCTTTCCTCAATGAAATTGATAACAACTTTTTCAGTGGAATTCTTAGTAGGTATGGCCTCTACCCACTTAGTGAAATAATTGGTTGCTGTGAGAATCCAGCAAAAACCATTGCTAGAGTTATCCTTAAATTTGCCAATAAAATCAAGCTCCCACTGCTGAAAAGAAGCAAGGACCACAACCGGTGTAAGAGGGAGAGCAGCCAACTTTTTCTTCCCCATAAAAAGCTGTCACTCTTGGCAACACTTGACATGTTTATGAACATCTGCAAAGATAGTGGGCCAATAGTATCTAGCTCTCAAGATTTTGTGGGCAGTTGTATTTGCTGCATAATGGCCTCCACAAAATCCTGAGTGAAATTCAGTCAAGATTTTCTTGGAATCTTGTTCATTAATACATCTGAGTATAATGCCATCCGGGTTCTTCCCACCCAGACCCTCTTGGGTAAGGCAATATCTAGCAGTCTTGAGTCTCAAAGCCCTTCGCTTGTGACCTTTGAGGTGTGTTATCCACTAATTTTGCACTTAGTTGGATTAGCTGAGGAGCCGCCATTTTACAAACATTGATAAATGTTTGTTTCTAGTGTATCAGATGATCCGCCTTTGTGCCTAGCCAGTTTTGGCTAGTCAGTTTTTGTTTTGAATAATTATGACCATGGCCCCGCGGGGTTTGAAATAAAATGTGCTAGTAGGGTGTTTTTAAGTGGTTCGGTCTCCTTAGACGTAGAATTTCAACTAAGGTATTCCAGGGAGTTTTTTTTCCTTGACAATTATGCTTTGCCTATATCCGAGTATAATTGACGAGGTTTTCTCCCGCTTCCTCCAAAGCTGGAATGCCCGATTTTGAATTCTGGCCTTTGGCGGGTTATTAGAGCCCAACTGAGTATATATAAACCTACTAGACATTGTTAGAATAGCCTATGGTCATATCTTAAGTCACTTGGACCCTCAGAAAAAATATGAAATTTTTTTATCGGACGCGTCAAAATTTTTATTTTTTAATTTTTTAATCTTTTAATTTTTCCTAAGTTTTTAATTAAATTTTTCCATAATTTAAATGGAAAAATTCAATTTGTAATAAGTTAGTCATCCGGAACCCGAATTCAGTGATTGAAGTCTCTGACCTTAAGCCAAAAATCATTCATGATCAGCCGGCCAGCTATCTTCAAGTTTCAGAGGTTCATTCAGCCTCATAATTAATAATTTCTCAAAAAAGTCATTTACGGAGAAATTATTAATTAAAATATTAAAAATGAATATTTTGGAGAAAATAAAAAAATCTCCAAAATAAACCAAATTGAATAAAATAAAAGGCTAAATGACATGGCATGGAGCATTTATGATGATTCCAATCAATATCGGTTAGTTTCAAATCAAGTATTAGAGTGTAGCAGTTGAACTATCAATCAGAAATTTGCCCTCTTTGGTCAAATCCGTTTTTGGTTGAAGTGTGGGTTATCTATTGGTTGGGTGATCATTACGAGGGAGGATGAGCCACCTCATCCCCGCTCATTACTCTAGCACTTAGTTGCAGCTCAGTTCAACTCCAAATCATCATGTCGAGCTCATTCAGTTACTTCGGTGTTACTCTTAGTCCGGATTTTAGGGATTTGAGCCCTATTTTCTTTCCTTTTTGTATAATTAGAGGCTCTTTTGAGCTCTACAGGAGGGACTTTTGTGCATAGAAACTCTGCAAAAAATTGTAATCATTATTTATTTGAATAAAGCTTTTCGACTTTGGAGGTCTATGGGATTGTTTCTTCATTGGTGGATGTCTATCTTATGAGGTGATTTCTTTCCTTGTTTAAAATTTGTTACTCATATGGTGAATCAAATAACTAGCTTTAGAAGTCTATTGTTATAACATAAGATCTTCCATTTGCAGCTATCAATTTGGATTATTATGCAAAGTTTATCTTAACCTAGATGAGTACAAGTATTCAGTTATATGAAGTATTGATCATGGTTTAATATTCATAGCATACTAGTTATTTTGTTTGGCTTCATTGGGTTTCGAGTTTGATTGTCTTAGTAGATCTTTGTCGTTTGGAGAAGGGTGCGAGCTCAGTTGCATCAATCTCATAAGAACTTTTCTAACACTGTTGTCTTTCAAGATCTACAAAGTTTGGCTTTGTCCAAGAGGAAAAAACATAAGGAGATCTTACTCCAAAACTCTATCTTCAAACTTCTACCTCTACCTTTCGCTTCTTTAAATTTTTTGCATTTGCTCATGAAATAGATCCAAGTTTCAATATTCATTATTCAGATCTGTTTTTAGGGCTTTTGCTAGATCTAGGAAAAAATTTATGCTTTGCATGTCAATGTTCAAAAAAAATTTCAAGTATAAAATTTTTTTCAAATCTTTTTTAAATTTTTTTAATTTTTGCATTGTCTTTCCTACCATCTTTTAAGAATATATGCTTGCTGATTTTTTACTTCTGTGGCAGAGACAGCAAAAATGCTAGCAAAATTCTGAAGAATCAAGCCATAAAAAACCATAATTTCCCTCTTCTTCTTTCCCCTTCTATAGATTGCTCCAAAGGCCTTCCAGGAATAAGAAAAGAAGCAAAAAAGGCAGCAAAGGAAAGCATTGTAAACAAATTAATAAAGAGCAAGTGGGATTACGGCTCCCACACCCCTCTTCCCCCATTTGGGGGAAGCTTTTATCGTCTCCTCATTTTTATGCTTTGTTTTACAAATTGTTAAAAGTAGGATAGAATAGTTTCAATTGTTAGAGTTTTGTTTTTTCATTAAAGTTAGATAGTTTATTTCTGAAAGGTTCATCATGCATAAAATAGAAAAGAGTAAAAAGTTTCCTTATTTATTCACTTGGCTGGTTTTAATTCTGTTTACCTTTTTGATATAATATTGCAAAACCCTAAAAATTACCAAAATCTCTTGAATTTCACCATAAGGTGGATCAAGAGTGCTCTCTATTGGAGAGTTTTTTTTTGCTTTCTTTTGATTTGTTACTTACCCCCATGCTTTCCCGATTAGGGCCTAAAAAACCTGAAAGAGACTCTTGGGTAGTTTAGATCTTTATTTTTCTTTTAAATTTAATCAATTAATTAATTAAGTCTCTTGAACTTGTCATAACCCAATTCAAGAGCACTCTCTATCGGAGAGCATAGTTAGACTTGCATATCCTTGCATTAGGCATTTAGATTAGCTAAGTCTCTTGAACCTTTGTCATAAGACAAGGTCAAGAGTGCTCTTTGTCAGAGAGTTTTAATTAATCAACTTAATAAAATTTGCAACTCATTCCCCCATAATTAATTAACTTCATTGTCTCCTTGCCAGAGTATGCTCTGACCGACTTCAAAATCGGAGTACCCAAAAACGGCATCGGATTTTTAATCTTGCAAGAGAAACATAATAAAATTTAAACCCATAACTAACGCACCGGCGTTGTAGAGAATTTCCTAAGTTCTTCTTAGTAGAGGCGCCAAAACTCCCCGCTGTCTAAGCTTCTTAGCTAGCTGGTCAATCTTTGCAATACCAGCCTGGGGATATTGGGTAGGCCGTCATGTCTTCAACAGATTAAACTTGGAACATTCTCCCGGCTCTTGACAAACCTTTGTTGACACCATAAGCAAGACCACCTAAAAAGCTTAAAATATACCAAGAGCACTTGCACAACGTAATATTCACTAGCTTCATTTCAAGACTTGCTGTTAATTTCTTAAAAGCATTGCAGAGCTCTGACTCCATAAAGGCACTGGTCTTTTAATCTTTGCATAATTATTATATCTGGATCACTTGTCTTTGGAACATTTTAATTTCTCTCTGTGAATGCATCTTTATAAAGTCTTGAATTATTGTTCATCTTTTAATTCTCTTGATAGCAACATGGATTGCTTTATCTTATTCGTCAAGTTCATAATAAACAAACACATTTAATCACTATAACTCCTAAACAACACCCATCCACATCTGCAACCTTTTAAAACACTTTAACCAGATTGAGCCATAGAAAACTCTTTGTTAGGGACTACCCCCTTTGGCTTCGTTAGGAGTTAGCCTAAACGAAGGAGCTAGGAGCAGGTGACATTATCTAGCTCTGTGCTTGCCCCCAAGGTCACATCTCTCCCACTTTCCTAAGTGAGGAGACATCTTTCGGAAATTTTCTGTTGCTGTTTTGCAATCGGCGGATAACATCTTTTGGCGCCATTGCCGGGAACAAATTTTTTGTTCCTAGGCGACTTTAGTTTTTCTAGTTTTTTAGTTTAATCACCTCACTGATCTTAGACTTGAAATCCATCTGGCGACTCCACTGTCTTTAATTTTACCAATGTATTCAACCAAAAGAAACTCTGAAGGTTTACTTAGTTTTATCCTTGAGCCTGAAAAGGTTTATAGGAGGAGGCTAAATAAACTTGCTTCTTGTAGGATCCTTGAAGATCTTAGATCTCAGTCTTTATCAGACATCCATAGTTTATTTCTAGAAACTAATTCTCAAGAAAACACTAACACTTCTGTTTTCGACATAATGGGTGGGTATTTTACTCAGCTCAACTTTTCTCAGATAGCAGGTCAACCCCACCGTCTTCAAGACAAAGCTGTCGAGAAGCTCCCGATGTATACCAGCACTGATACTACTACCTCTGCCATGCACCTCAGGAACTTTCCTAGATGCATCAATGCTTATGTCAGTAATCCTCTTAGCCAACATGATTATGTATACATGAAGATATTTGCTCTATCTTTGGATGGAAAAATCGGGGACTAGTATAACAATTTATCGGACAATGCTTTTAATACTCTAGCTGCTTTCAAAACCTCTTTCACCAATAAGTTCGGTGAAAAGAAAGAATTTCGGCATTGACTTGCAGCTCTGACCAATATAAAAAAGAAGTATACTGAAACGATGGATGAGTTCAATACTAGATTCATCGAATTATCAAAAGTTATCCCTACTACTTATGCCCCAACTGCACCAACCATTCTGGTCTATTACATCGAGACACTTATTGGAAAGATGCAATACCAGATAAGAGACAAGGAGCCTGCTAACTTGGTCCAAGCTTAAGAAATGGCAATTAAAATTGACTTGAACATGCAGTCATCGGGTGAATCCAACCTCCAAGGTTATTCAAGGTCTTCAACACCTTTGAAAATTAATGAACCCAAAGATAAGGATCCTTTGTCAGCTATGAAGGATGCTTATGAAAAGCAGATGATTGAAATGAAAAGGGAAATGAAGTAAAACATGGAAGAAGCTAAACAAAAACACTTAGCGCAGTTGGAGGAAATACAGAATAGGGTGATAACTATGGAAAGAACTCAAACCCAGCCTGCTCCAAGAAGCTTTCCTACCAAGCCAACTTGGCAAAGAAAGCCTCCCAACCATGAGCAAAGGCCTCCTCATCAGCTAGAGGCTGCTAACATGGCTGAAACTTACACGCCATTTTGTAGGGCATGTGAAAGTCCTCCTCATCAGCTAGAGGCTGCTAACATGGTTGAAACTTACACGCCATTTTGTAGGGCATGTGAAGACTTTCATGAAGAATCTTCTTGTTATTATGCATGCTATGTTCAAGAGCATGGTTTTCCAAAAGGTTGCAATCCTAAAGCATCATCAAATGAGCCTGAGTACATCAACTATGTAGATGACATGCATGATATTTTCGGAAAAAGTTGGAGAGAGACAAAACAATATTCAAGAGAGCCTGAATACATTAATGCAGTTGGACAGCTCCATCCTGTCGCCACAGAAACCCGGGGTCAGGTTGAAGATTATGGTCAGCAATTGGATGACCTCACTAAAAACTTTGGCACTAATCCTACAAATGAGCATAATGATGATAGTTTGGAAGGTTTACTACCTTGTGACCCTTTTTCTGAAGAAGATGACTATGATCATGAGGAGGGATATAGCCAGGGATGTGATACAAGTGAAGAAGAATCCCTTACATCTGAGATGGATGATAACTTCGAGACTTTAATTAAAAATCCAATCTTAGAAGTTTCATGTGATGAGATTCCTCCATGCACTCCACCGGATGACAAATATTTGGAAAGTTGGGTCCCTTGTGATATCTTTGAAACTCAGCTTTTTGAAGAAGATTGTTTTGTGATATCTTAGCATTTTTCTTTATGTACTTAGGAATAAATAAATTTTTCAATGAAGTCTTGTCATTTCTTTGAATAAAACAACTTTTGGATCATTGGCCATTTTTCATAAAACTTGTGCTACTAAGGTTTTTCTTGTCAAGTTGAGATGTTCTTACAGGATATGGAAACCATAGATTCTGGTCTTCTCATATGCTCTCCTTGCATAAGAGATTAGATTGAGCACACGTCCCACAGTTGGAGCCAGATGTTATCCACTAATTTTGCACTTAGTTGGATTAGCCGAGAAGCCGCCATTTTACAAACATAATAAATGTTTGTTTCCAGTGTATCAGATGATCCGCCTTGGTGCCTAGCCAGTTTTGTGTTTTGAATAATTATGACCATGGCCCCGCGGGGTTTGTAATAAAATGTGCTAGTAGGGTGTTTTTGAGTGGTTCAGTCTCCTAAGACGTAGAATTTCAACTAAGGTATTCCAGGGAGTTTTTTTCCCTTGACAATTATGCTTTGCCTATAGCCGAGTATAATTGATGAGGTTTTCTCCTACTTCCTCCAAAGCCGGAATTCCCAATTTTGAATTCCGGGCCTTGTGGGGTTATTAGAGCCCAACTGAGTATATATAAACCTACTAGACATTGTTAGAATAGACTATGGTCATGTCCTAAGTCACTAGGACCTTCAGAAAAAAATTTACTGGACACGTCAAAATTTTAATTTTTTAATTTTTTAATTTTCCCTAAGTTTTTAATTAAATTTTTCCATAATTTAAATGGAAAAATTCAATTTGTAATAAGTTAGTCATCCAGAACCCTAATTCAGTGATTGAAGGCTCTGACCTTAAAGCCAAAAATCATTCATGATCAGCCCAAGTTGCCAGAAAACGTGGGTACGGGGACGGGCATTGGTACGGGGACGGGGACAGGGACGCCACTTTTTGAAACAGGGTACTTCGGTACGTCGGGGGCACTGTAGACATATATATGTGTGTGTGTGTGTGTGTGTGTGTGTGCGCGCGCGC
>LPNX010531681.1:121385-135165 GCA_001517045.1 Pseudotsuga menziesii | reverse complement strand
AAAATCCACGCAAGTACCCTATTTTCATACATGAAGTACCCGGTACGTGAGATTGGATTTGGGTACGGCTGGGGACGTACCATTGAAGTACCCAAGTACCCAGTACTGGTTCGTGTACCCGACACCCCGGTACGGGTACCCATGCAACACAGTGATCAGCCAACCAACTATCTCCAAGTTTCAGAGGTTCATTCCGCCTCATAATTAATAATTTCTCAAAAAAGTCATTTACAGAGAAATTATTAATTAAAATATTAAAAATGAATATTTTGGAGAAAATAAAAAACTCTCCAAAATAAACCAAATTGAATAAAATAAAAGAATAAATGACATGGCACAGAGCATTTATGATGATTCCAATCAATATCGGTCAGTGTCCCATTTGAGTCCGTTGTCGAGTTCCTTACTCATGGTTGATATTTGGTTACTAGTCTTTGTGTTGCTTGTTATGCTTGTACTTGTCTTAGTCTCTTGATTGGTTGTTGGATGGATGATGTGGCTCTTGTGTGTAAAGTATTTGATGTGTTGATGGTGAATCCCGTTGCTTGCATTGGATGGTCTTGAGGTTGTTAAGTTCTTGTGAGGTCCTTGAGTCCACAATCTTAGATCATGATACTCTTGCATGTGGAGACTTAGGTGTTGGAACCCACACTGATAGTGGTATATTGGAACCCATTCTTATGGGGTCCTTGGTGTCCTTGAAAGTTTAAGTCTTGAACCCACATAAATGTTTTGATGTCTCTTGGATGCTATATGGTCATTGCCATGTAGTAGCCTTGTGATCATGCATATGAAGCCCATAAGGTGTTGCAAACTAGTGGTGAGGTCTTTGTACCCCTCTTTTGGAGTGTTGGTACTCTTACAGTGATGAAGATATATAGTGGAACCATTGGATATGTTTTTAATGATATGGAGACCTTGAACCATGATGATGTATGGTCCTATTTGTGGTTATATGGATATTGGGATTTAGATGGAGGTAGAGCCCGTGGATGTGCCTTGATATGTTGAAGCAGACTTTGAAACTCTTTTAGTTGGTGGTATGGTCTTTTGCACCCTCATGTGTGGGGTCTTTGACATCCTGAACAAATTGAAGATTTTAAGGGTATTGGACCATGGGATTGCAAATAAACCCGTCATGGGGAGATAGCCCTTGTCATTCCATTTCCAACGGTAGGTGGCACGTCACGTGGCTCCTTACAGTTGAAGAGATATGAATTTTTTAAGTTGGAGTACTCCACCTTTTTGGGTGAGCCGACTAAACAAAATAGAATTTAATTATTTGTAATTTTGAATTGCATGTCGGCTCAAGGTAATATTTTTTCTCTACAACCCATATAAATATAATATCAAGCATTTCATTTTTCAATCGCCATTTCTCTTACGAATTTCGCACATTTTGGAGAAAAGTGCGAAATTGTGTGACAGAAAAATTTATGGGCATCTTCACTAAAATAGGCATAACTTTCTCATACAAAATCGGAATTACAAATTTTTTGGCTCGTTGGAAATCTTGTTACAAGGGCTGTGTGATGATAGGATATAGAGTTTCTTTTGGGTTTTCTTCTTTTTCTCCATCTTGTTATCTTCAAGGTATGGTTCGTGCTTCATGGTTTCTCTTGTAATGGCACATGTCTCTCATGGATAAAGTTCATCTTTGATCTTAGTATGTGAGGCTATATATTGGTTTCTCTTGTAATGGCACATGTCTCTCATGGATAAAGTTCATCTTTGATCTTAGTATGTGAGGCTATATATTGGTTTCTCTTGTAATGGCACATGTCTCTCATGGATAAAGTTCATCTTTGATCTTAGTATGTGAGGCTATATATTGGTTTCTCTTGTAATGGCACATGTCTCTCATGGATAAAGTTCATCTTTGATCTTAGTATGTGAGGCTATATATTGGTTTCTCTTGTAATGGCACATGTCTCTCATGGATAAAGTTCATCTTTGATCTTAGTATGTGAGGCTATATATTGGTTTCTCTTGTAATGGCACATGTCTCTCATGGATAAAGTTCATCTTTGATCTTAGTATGTGAGGCTATATATTGGTTTCTCTTGTAATGGCACATGTCTCTCATGGATAAAGTTCATCTTTGATCTTAGTATGTGAGGCTATATATTGGTTTCTCTTGTAATGGCACATGTCTCTCATGGATAAAGTTCATCTTTGATCTTAGTATGTGAGGCTATATATTGGTTTCTCTTGTAATGGCACATGTCTCTCATGGATAAAGTTCATCTTTGATCTTAGTATGTGAGGCTATATATTGGTATATCTATTTAAATTCATTCAATATGTTATGGAAGCTATGGTGATGGTTTTCTTGGCATATACCTTGATGTGATATTGATATAGATCTTGATGATTATCTTGGATAGATCTTGGTGATTATCTTGATTGTTGTATAAGTGTAGTATTGACTGAAAAGTTGACATGTAAGTATTAGATATTGTGAGTTATTTATTTGATCAACCTAAACGTTTTCTTTGAAAACTAGTTTTACAAGTGTTGATCATTGTGTCTTTGACCTAAGTGGAGTTGGATTGTTAATGACAACCTTTGACAGTGTTGTAAGTGATTATTTGCTTGATATTTGTTTGATTTGTTGACTTGATTTGAGTAGAGTGGAAAATCCTTTTGTGTCTAAGAGTTTATGATATTGATTGAGTTTGACATAGTTGGTTAAGTCTTTTATCTTATTGGTTGAGGTTATTTGGTTGAAGTATATCATGTTTAACTGTCAAGTATTCCTTGACTGTGATTGAGGTTGGTTATGGTGTCATTGAGTTGAGTGTGTTTGGAAAAAGTTTGGTTGACAGTATGTGAAGTCTCTTGGTTGCTCAAATGTGTCTTTTACTTGATGAACTAGGCCAAGTAAGAAGGGTTGGTTGAGTGTCAAAGCATTTGATTAGGTTAACACAAATATATGATTGATTTGGCACAGGTACACAAGCATCTTGGTACAGTTGTGAAAGATGGGCACAAGTTGCCTTATGTGCAATTGGTTCGACTCAGATTGGATGAGTTGTATGAGCAGTTGGTTTGACCCAGGTGGACTGAGTTTGGTGTGCAGACTCAGATTGACTGAGTTGGTTGATGTGAGAAACAGATTGATTGGTATAGGTTGATTGTACATGTTGATGAGTATTGTGATACAGTGGACAGTGATCGGTTGATGAGTAGTGATCAGATAATGAGCAGTGGCAGTTGTTGTGCAGTGTGGTACAGGTTGTGCAATGTGGTACAGATTGTGCAGTGTAGCACAAGTGTTGATTAACAGGTCCGCAGGGTCAGTGCAGTTTTGGTTCAGCTATTTCTATCTTCATATCAGGGTGGCAAGATGGGGCAAGGAAAGGAGGTCGTAGCCTCCTTTTGGTTGAATTCGGAAAACTAGGGAGTGGCAACTTCCTTCAGGTCGTAGCCTATAAATCAGGGGGTCGTAGCCTCCTTCCAGTTGAAGCTGAAAAATTGAAGCCCTTGTAATAAGGGGGTTGTTGCTTCCTTCCAGTTATTTCTGGAAAACTATTTTAAAAAGGCTTCTGTGGTTTTCCCCCTAGGACTTGGGTTTCCACGTAAAAATATTGTGTACTGTGTTGCTATGCTTTCTATGTGATGATGATGATATGATGATGATAACAATGCTGATGATGATATAATGATAATGTGATAATGCATAATATTGAATAAGTTGTTGATTATAAAAGTTGAAAAAGTAATAAAGACTGCACACACAGATTCACCCCCCCCCCTCTTTGTGTTCCTGGTGTATCCAACAATTGGTATCAGAGCGGGTCCTTCACAGAAAGCCTTATTAGCTTGAAGGAGATCTTTAACACACCATGGGGTTCTCGGTGAATGGAGTACCATTGTCGTGTGAGTCAAATTATTACTTGATCTGGAAAATGAGAATGCAGTCTTATCTTGAGGCAATTGGTGTATGGAAATCAGTTGTTACTAGATATACAACTCCAAAAAAAATGAAAACATAAGCTCAGAAAGAAGCAAAGAATAATAATTCCATGGCTATGGAAGCCACCCTTGAAGGCCTAGCAGATATCCAAAAGAAGAAGATAGGGAAGTGCATCTCAGCTAGGGAACTATGGCTCAAATTAGAGCAATACTACTCCAATAAAGAAGAGGAAGTAGAGGTTATGGAATTAATGCTTGAAGATCTAACAGATCTCCAAAAGGAGAAAATAGGAAAGTGCAACTTAGCTGAAGAATTGTCGTTCAAAATAAATCAGCTAAATGAAGAACAAGAAGCAGAAGACGGGTCAATACAAGATCCAGGTAAGTATGAAGGCATGTTCCCTAAACACTCTGTTTGTAATTCTTTTAAAGATATATGTTTATCAGGTATAGAAAATAAGAGCTATTCTGAATTAATTGAATGCAACACTTCAGATTATGATGAAAATCCTTGCTCTCCGATGAGTAATAGAAATTTAGCTGATATTATGATAGACAATGAAATTACTAATGTTTCACAAGAAGTGAAAAATCTATGTGAACAGAAACAGGTATTGAAAGAGCAATTGGACAAAGCCGAGAAGAAGAATAAAGAAGTATTTGAAAAGGCCACACAGACCATAATTAATTTGAAACTCCAAATTGAAGAAGCTACTAGAATCAAAGAAGCCATATCCAAATCTTTGAAAGACAAACTTGAGAAGTCAGCTACAGAAATTGAAAAGCACTCAGAAGAAATTGTCAAGCTCAAAAGACTACTAGAAGATAAGGAAAAAGAATTGATCTGCAAGCTACAAGACAAAGACAATGAGATAAGTTCCTATAAGGCTAAAGAAATATTGGAAGAGAAGTTAAGAAGAAAACAAGAACTTGAAATCAAATCCTTGAAGGTAGAGTTACGGAAGGTATGTCTGACAAACTTTGAATTTGAAAAAGACCTCTCAGAACTTAGAAAGGAGAATCTTATACTACAAGGTCAACTGCAAAAATTCCATGACGATGATCAGAATTCAAAAGGAAAGATGGAGGACAATATCTTTGCTCTCAACAAACAAGTAGAAGAAGTCAAGAAGATAGAAGAAGATCTAACAAGACAACTCCAAGAAAAGATAGAAATTTGTCAAAAGCGAGAATTGAAGATCCTCTCCTTGAGGGAAGACTTGGACAAAACAACTACTCAGTTAAAGACAAATTCAAAGATCGAGAAGAACATTGAAGAAAGTAAAATCTCTATAGTAAAAGAAGAAAAGGCTAACAGTAATACATGTATTCTTAGAAGATCCCATGATCAGCAAGAATCAAGAGAAGTTACTGCTCAGAGATATCCTATAAGGTTCCATGGTCACTGCTACAAGTGTTACAACTATGGTCACAAAGCCATTCATTGCAGAGCTCATGATAGAATCACTCCAGAAAGAAATAAAAGTACATTTTCGATTCAGTGTTACAATTGTTATCATTATGGTCATTTCGCAAAACATTGCAGGGTGCAGGGACAGGTTAAAGTTTGGAGAAGAAAGAAAGTTCAATCGAATGACATGAACAACCATCATCCTACCAAAGTATGGAGAATAAAGTTAGTAAATCAAAATAGAAATGATGAAAATCTTCAGAAAGACCCAATGTCATTTTGAAGACTATTGACTAGTGATATGAAGTGTACAAAGAATGTGTAAAAGTAGATATGTACCTGATTATCAGATTTGAGTATCGTATAGTAGTTGGTTCCAGAAGTATCTGTGTGACAAAATACAAGTCCATCGAATAAGCATCAATGATAAGGGAAGAAGTACTGCCAAAAGAAGTTTTTGTTGTCATTAATCCAAAGAGGAAGAAAAGTTGAAGTTGATGACAGGGGGTGCATGGCCTAAGGGGGAGCAGTATGGTCAAAGAAAAGTGCCTTTCCCATTGATGCCAAAGGGGGAGAGAAGTTTTGTTGACAGGGGAGCTTGTTCTGAAGAGGAGTTATGGTGTTGTCATCAATGACAAAGGGGGAGATTGTTCATTAATTTGTCATTGATGCCAACAGTGTATGGTCATTGATGCCAACTATTGAGTCCTTGGTGCCCCTTGTGGAGCCCCTGAGGGTTAGTGTTTAGTTTGTGGTTGTTTTGTGCAAGAGGAGCCCTTTTGACCTTGTCCAAGCCCAAGCTTGAAGCCCTTGGAGGCCTTGGAACAATGACAAAAGCCCTGGTTACCCATTGACTTGCTCAAGTGCCCCTAAGTTGTATCTTGGTCCCATTTGAGTCCATTGTCGAGTTCCTTACTCATGGTTGATATTTGGTTACTAGTCTTTGTGCTGCTTTTTATGCTTGTACTTGTCTTAGTCTCTTGATTGGTTGTTGGATGGATGATGTGGCTCATGTGTGTAAAGTATTTGATGTGTTGATGGTGAATCCCATTGCTTGCATTGTATGGTCTTGAGGTTGTTAAGTTCTTGTGAGGTCCTTGAGTCCACAATCTTAGATCTTGATACTCTTGCATGTGGAGACTTGGGTGTTGGAACCCACACTGATGGTGGTATATTTGAACCCATTCTTATGGGGTCCTTGGTGTCCTTGAAAGTTTAAGTCTTGAACCCACATAAATGTTTTGATGTCCCTTGGACGCTATATGGTCATTGCCATGTAGTAGCCTTATGATCATGCATATGAAGCCCATAAGGTGTTGCAAACTAGTGGTGAGGTCTTTGTACCCCTCTTTTGGGGTGTTGGTACTCTTATAGTGATGAAGATATATAGTGGAACCATTGGATATGTTTTTAATGATATGGAGACCTTGAACCATGATGATGTATGGTGCTATTTGTGGTTATATGGATATTGGGATTTAGATGGAGGTAGAGCCCGTGGATGTGCCTTGATATGTTGAAGAAGACTTTGAAACTCTTGTAGTTGGCGGTATGTTCTTTTGCACCCTCATGTGTGGGGTCTTTGACATCCTAAAAAAATTGAAGATTTTAAGGGTATTGGACCATGGGATTGCAAATAAACCCATCATGGGGAGATAGCCCTTGTCGTTCCATTTCCAACGGTAGGTGGCACGTCACGTGGCTCCTTACGGTTGAAGAGATATGAATTTTTGCAGTTGGGGTACCCCACCTTTTTGGGTGAGCCGACTAAACAAAATAGAATTTAATTATTTGTAATTTTGAATTGCATGTCGGCTCAAGGTAATATTTTTTCTCTACAACCCATATAAATAGAATATCAAGCATTTCAATTTTTCATCACCACCTCTCTTACGAATTTCGCACATTTTGGAGAAAAGTGCGAAATTGTGTGACAGAAAAATTTCTGGGCATCTTCACTAAAATAGGCATAACTTTTTCATGCGAAATCAAAATTACAAATTTTCTGGCTCATTGGAAAGCTTGTTACAAGGGCTGTGTGATGACAGGATATAGAGTTTTTTTTGGGTTTTCTTTTTTTTCTCCATCTTGTTATCTTCTATAAGGTATGGTTCGTGCTTCATGGTTTCTCTTGTAATGGCACATGTCTCTCATGGCTAGAGTTCATCTTTGATCTTAGTATGTGAGGCTATATATTGGTATATCTATTTAAAGTCATTCAATATGTTATGGAAGCTATGGTGATGGTTTTCTTGGCATATACCTTGATGTGATATTGATATAGATCTTGATGATTATCTAGGATAGATCTTGGTGATTATCTTGATTGTTGTATAAGTGTAGTATTGACTGAAAAGTTGACATGTAAGTATTAGATATTGTGAGTTATTTATTTGATCGACCTAAACGTTTTCTTTGAAAACTAGTTTTACAAGTGTTGATCATTGTGTCTTTGACCTAAGTGGAGTTGGATTGTTAATGACAACCTTTGACAGTGTTATAAGTGATTATTTGCTTGATATTTGTTTGATTTGTTGACTTGATTTGAGTAGAGTGGAAAATCCTTTTTTGTCTAAGAGTTTATGATATTGATTGAGTTTGACATAGTTGGTTAAGTCTTTTATCTTATTGGTTGAGGTTATTTGGTTGAAGTATATCATGTTTAACTGTCAAGTATTCTTGACTGTGATTGAGGTTGGTTATGGTGTCATTGGGTTGATTGTGTTTGGAAAAAGTTTGGTTGACAGTATGTGAAGTCTCTTGGTTGCTCAAATGTGTCTTTTACTTGATGAACTAGGCCAAGTAAGAAGGGTTGGTTGAGTGTCAAAGCACTTGATTAGGTTAACACAAATATATGATTGATTTGGCACAGGTACACAAGCATCTTGGTACAGTTGAGAAAGATTGGCACAAGTTGCCTTATGTGCAGTTGGTTTGACTCAGATTGGATGAGTTGTATGAGCAGTTGGTTTGACCCAGGTGGACTGAGTTTGGTGTTCAGACTCAGATTGACTGAGTTGGTTGATGTGAGAAACAGATTGATTGGTACAGGTTGATTGTACATGTTGATGAGTATTGTGATACAGTGGACAGTGATCGGTTGATGAGTAGTGATCAGATAATGAGCAGTGGCTAGTAGTGGCAGTTGTTGTGCTGTGTGGTACAGGTTGTGCAGTGTGGTACAGATTGTGCAATGTAGCACAAGTGTTGATTAACAGGTCTGCAGGATGAGTGCGGTTGTGGTTCAGCTGTTTCTATCTTCATATCAGGGTGGCAGGACGGGGCAAGGAAAGGAGGTTGTAGCCTCCTTCCGGTTGAATTCGGAAAACTAGGGAGTGGTAACTTCCTTCAGGTCGTAGCCTGTAAATCAAGGGGTCGTAGCCTCCTTCCAGTTGAAGCTGGAAAATTGAAGTCTTTGTAATAAGGGGGTTGTTGCTTCCTTCCAGTTATTTCTGGAAAACTATTTTTAAAAGGCTTCCGTGGTTTTCCCCCCAGGACTTGGGTTTTCACGTAAAAATATTATGTACTGTGTTGCTATGCTTTCTATGTGATGATGATGATATGATGATGATAACAATGCTGATAATGATATAATGATAATGTGATAATGCATAATATTGAATAAGTTGTTGATTATAAAAGTTGAAAAAGTAATAAAGACTGCACACACAGATTCGCCCCCCCCCACCACCTCTTTGTGTTCCTGGTGTATCCAACATATAACGCATATTTTCTCAAAAAAGTCATTTTTGGGGAGAAAATTGATTATTTTGGAGAAAATCCATAACTCTCCAAATTAATCCAAATTCAGTGAAATGAAATGTAGAGTGACATGTCAATGGGCATTTATGATGTTGGAGTTATCATAACTTAGCTTCAGTCAACATTCAGTGAACAATAAAGATATATTCAGTTAACAGGCTTGTCATCTACAACTAAACTCCCGAATTGGATGAGATGGAGAGCACTCATTGGTTTGATGATTTGATCGAGGCAGGGACTAGTGTTTACATTATGATCTATTGGCAGTGGCCCCTCCAGACCTAGGTGTGGCTCCTTCTTACCTAGCTCACGCCTTCCTTAGCTTGCTCACGCCCCTCTCTTCTGCTCATGCCTCTCTCTCTCCACAGGGGCGTCATCACACGTGTGGGCTCATTCTGGGCTTGGTTTTCAATGTTTAGGGTTGGAGTGGGGGCGCCTTGCCTAGGTGGAGGTCTCCCCTCACTCTTAGCTCATCTTCTTCAGGTCTGGGCTTTCAGTGGTGTGCCGATCTGGTTAGGTCTAGTTTTCTGGTTTTAGGGTTTTTGTTCTTCTCTCATTGTATAAATAAAGGCTTCTTTAGCTCTATGGGGAGGGATCTTTGATTGTAAACTTACTCTGAAATAATTTGTAATTGCTTATGCTCATATTTGGAATAAAATCAAGACTTTGGAGGTCCATGCAGCTCAGTACTTGTGGTGAATGAATTTTGTGAGGTGATTTCTGTCCATCTGTTTCATTTTAAATGTTCATATATGATCTGATCAATTAGTTTTAGAAGTCTACTGTTTAGAACGTAAAATTTTCCATTTACAGTTGATAAGTTGGTTGATTATGCTATTTTGTTTAAGATTCCATTAGCAAGACATATTCAGTTATATTAATGTTGATGAATCTTCATATTTTTTAGCATGATAGTTGATTGATCTCACTGGGTTTTTTGAAGTGTTTTGCTCTTGGACAGGATCTACCATCTTGGAGAAGGGTGTTAGCTCGCTTGCATCTAGCTCATCTTCAAGATCACAAGTTTTTCTTTTAACACTGGTTTCTCTGCAGGATCTACAATAACTTGGATTTTTCCAAGAAGGAGGCTTTAGGAGTTGTTGTTTGCTTCAAGTTCCATCTCATATAATCTTCTTTAAGTTTGTACTTTGGTTACCGATTACTTAGGAAGCCCTAGCTTACCTCTTTCCATCCTTTGGTTTCCCTTTCATTGCCTTATTTGACTTGCTTTTCCTCCTTCCTTTTCATTGCCCTCTTTTCCTTTATCTTCACTTAGTTCGCTGCCCTCTTGTTTACTGTTTTTTCAGCCCTCTTTTTCACCCTTTGGACAGCCCTCTTTTTACCTCTTTCTTGCTTTAGGACAGCCCTCTTTCTTACTGTTTTACAGCCCTCTTTTTGCCTTTGGACATCCCTCTTTTTTACCTTTTCTTTCTCCCTTTCCTTAGTCTTTCTCCTCTCTCTTTCCTCATCTTTCACCGCTGGTTTTTTACCCCTCTTTGAGAGTTCAGTTGTAGTTTCATTTCTTAAATTTTTGGTTAACATATAATGTTTGAATTGTTTAAAGCTCTTACTTGCAGGAAGAATCGAGAAAAGCCCAAAGGCTAAAGGCAAGCAAAGAACAAAAAGACAAATCTTCCCTCTTCTTTCCATTCCTTACTCTCCATGTTCTTTGAGGAAAAGGCAAAAGGCAAAGTCATCAAAAATTGTAAAAAAAATTAACAAAGAGCGAGTGGGATTACGGCTCCCACACCCCTCTTCCCCCATTTGGGGGAAGCCTATATCGTCCCATTGTCATGCTTTTTCCTTTTTGTTTAATAAATTGCTAATGGTAGAGTAGGATAGGATAATTGCATAATCATAATTAAGTTAGTTTATGTTTTGAAAATGAAGAAAAATATTGACTTGATTGTTTAATTAAACATAGCTTAATTTATTTTCTGTATACTTACCCCCTTGCTTTCTCGATTAGGGCCCTAAAAAGCCTGAAAGAGACTCTTAAGTAGTTAGATTTTTATGTTTCTATTTCTCTTTCAAGCTTAACGAATTAATTAAGACTCTTGAACTTGCAGTAACACAAGTAAAGAGCACTCTCTATCGGAGAGCATACTTGGAACTGCATACCCTTGCATTAGGCATCCTAGATTAGCTAAGTCTCTTGAACCACTATGACACTGTCATAAGACAGGGTCAAGAGCGCTCTCTATCGGAGAGTCCTAATTTAATTGATTTAATAAAATTTGCAACACACACCCCCTAATTAATTAACTTCGTTCTCTCCTTGTCGAAGTATGCTCTGATCGACCTCAAAATCGGAGTACCCAGAAACGGCACTGGATCTCTAAGCTTGCAAAAATAACTTAATAAAATTTAAAACCCCATAGCCAATGCACCGGAGTTGTAGGGAATTTTCCAAAGTACTTCCTAGTAGAGGCGTCGAAAACCCCGTTGTCTAAGCTTCTCAGCTAGCTGGTCAATCTATGCGATACCAGCCTAGGATACTGGGCAGGTCCGACATGTCTTCAACGGAGTGAACTTGGAATATTCTCCCGGCTTGTTTTACAAACCTTCGTTGACACCCTAATCAAGAGCACTTAAAATTCTTAAAATCTACCAAGAGCACTCGCACAACCTAATATTCACTAGTTTGATTTCTAGACTTGTTATTTAATTCTTTGTGCATTTCAGTATCTTGACTCCATAAGGCACTGGTCCTTTTTAATCTACGTATTTACTCTATTTCGATCAATTGTCTGTGGCCCGTTATAATTTCTATCTGTGAATGCATAATTAACTAAGTTTGGAATCATTCTTATCTTTTAATCTCTTTCTAGCAACGTAGATTGCTTTTGATTTAAGTGTCATAATCATAATAAATAAACACCTCTAATCACAATAACTCCTAAACAACACCCATCCGCATCCACAACCAATTAAATCACTTTAACCACATTGAGCCTTAGAAAACTCTTTGTTAGGGACTACCCCCCTTGGCTTCGTTAGAGTTAGCCTAA
The DNA here is from genome assembly GCA_001517045.1 of Pseudotsuga menziesii. Classification (NCBI taxonomy): domain Eukaryota; kingdom Viridiplantae; phylum Streptophyta; class Pinopsida; order Pinales; family Pinaceae; genus Pseudotsuga; species Pseudotsuga menziesii. The sequence goes on along the minus strand of LPNX010531681.1, from coordinate 123,063 downwards.
ACAGAGGAGCTAGAAGTAGGTGATAGTACCTAGCTCTATGCGTGCCCCCAAGGTCACACCTCTCCCACTTTCCTAAGTGAGGAGACAGCTTTCATTAGATTTCTGCTGCTGGTGTGCAATCGGCGGACAACAGCAAGATCTAATCTATGATATGAAAAAATAAACAAACTAAGCTTAACAAGTAAAGATCTAACTACTCTACTCTAAACACTAGATACAAAAGGAACCAAGCCTAAACTGAGCAAAAAGGGGAGGAGAAACAACGACAGAGGAAGTAGGAGAAATCAAAGGGCGAAAGCAAGGGAAAGGGGGCTAGATGAGCAAAAGGGAAAAAGATAAAGTCGAGAGGAGAAGAAGGTAAACTAGAGGTGCGAAAGCAAGTGGGAGAAAAAGATGAGGTAGGGCGAGAGCAGATGAGAGCTGGGAGATGAAAGTTGAGAGCAAGGAAGAAAGGGCTAGCAAGCAAGAAATCGAGAAGATCAAGGAGCAAACAAGAGAACTAGAAGAGGGAAGTTCGTAGATCCAAGTAACCAAATGTGTTTTTTGAAACATTGTTGATGGAGGGAAGGAGAAGCTCTAACAGCTATGTCTCTTTCTTGGATTGGGAAGTGCTTAGAAAGACCTGCAAGATGAAGGAGTTAGATGGAAAAAACCACTGGTTTATGAAGAAGAGCTTGATCTCAAGCTTGTTCTTCACCCCTAATGATCCTTGCAAAACCCTTACAAACAATATCAAATCCAAACAAAATACTCATAAACTAGATTGTTAGCCCTTCTAGAGTATATAATGAAGAATGATTTAATAATTGAAAAGGCAAGGTGAGAGAGATATCACCAAAGACAATGTGAACCCACAACTCCAAAGACTCATGCATGGACCTCCAAAGTCACAACTTTATTCCAATTTCAAACAAATATTACAATAATTTTGGCAGAGTGTTCATGCCCAAAATCTCCATGAAGAATAGAGCTCCAAGAGCCTCTATTTATACAAAATACCAAGCCCTAGGGGGTTTTTACTGAACCGAAGAATCAAGCGAAAGCCAACTGAGTTGAAGTGAACTGAAGACTGAGTTGAACAGAGCTAATCAAAAGTGGAACTAGAGAGGTAGATGCCACCTCTCTCACCAAACTCAAACAAGCACTACCAACCTGCCAACACACTCCACCAACCCTTCCACACGCATGAGCTTCCTTTTCCTCACGTGAACCGTACGACAATCCATGGAGTGAAGGAATAAATAATAGTTTGAAATAACGAAGTTTATTAACAAATGGGGAGGAGTCCACCCTCACCCATTCGCATCCCACTTAAGAAGCTAGCGTGGGTCCTCCCACTTAGAGTTGACGTCTATCTTCATTACACCACTCGTTACATCCTAAACCCTTAACTAAAGTTTACTCAAAAAATTAATGTATAAGGGAGGGGCCCACCCCAATCCAACTCACCTTATTTCCAACTAGCGTGAGTCTTCATTTAGCTAGCGTGAGCTTTCTCCTCATGCTGACGTTACCCATTCAATTAGCTAACATGAAACCTTGCTTTTGTAAATACATAATGAGCCAAGGTTTGATTTATATAATGAAATACCTTTTATGTGGAGAGGGGTTCCCACAATCCCACCTATCTCCCTCACAAAAGCATGGGCCAAAAAACCTCATGTCACTTTCCTTCCAT
>LPNX010531681.1:100518-118343 GCA_001517045.1 Pseudotsuga menziesii | reverse complement strand
AATCAAGTGTATTCATGCATTATTTTATTAGCATAAATTGATTACAGGTTTTTATTGCTCCTTATTGGAATAGAAATGTTTAGAACAGATTAACAGTTGTTTATTGTAAATTATTTTATAATACAGCCATTGAATCAGATATTTATATCCATATTACATTCATGTTATTTTCTGATTCATGTAATTAATGTATATTTGTGAATAGTGCAAATTTGTAATACATTTTACATGTTAATATTTGATCAACTTTTAATTATAAGTTAAGTTAATGGAATAGATTTAGTTTATAAGTTAATTTAATTATATTACTAATTTATTAGTAAGCAGATTAACTAGCTAATTTGTACATTCATTAACTAGTTTAATTTGTACATTTGTAGGTATTTATTAGATTTAATTAACCAAAGTAATAGCTTTAGTTTTTAGACTTAGTTTAGTTAGACTTTGAGGCTAACAGAGCCTTTAAACCTGTTGGGAACGACTATCCCAAACAGCTTGGAGCCTGTTCTAAGGATCCCGGTCTGGGTCGTTTTCCTCCGTTGCGGGCTTAGTCGAATACGCCCGTCAACAGGTACGTGTACCCTACCCCCGGGTACGGGTACCCTGGTAACTTAGATAATAACCAAGGAAAAAAACACTCTAGGCTAGTCGGTTTGATGCCCAAGTCCGGGAAGCCGAGCCTTTTATAAAAATTTAAATGCTAGGACATTTTTTACAATTTCCCCATAGGGGGTATGAATATGTATTTTACAAAAAATAAAAAGTTCAGCAAAAAACTAGCTAACTTTGGAACACACTAAACATCTGATACATTGGAACACAAACATTCATCATGTTTGTCAAATGGCAGCTCTTCAGATAATCCAACTATGGTACAAATAAGTTGGTAACAGAGTGCATACTCGTACCCTTTCCAGGTCTCTGCCTGATCATCAACAATATCCAATAAACAATATAATCACCTGTAAATGACCATATACCAATAATATAACTCAGACTATCATCCATCTGCTGCAAGTGTTACAAGGCTAAGACATGCTCTACAAATCATTTCAGTAACAATCATAACAAGTAGCAGTCAACTCATTGGCGGTACATTAACCAAATGCATATTTATTATTACTCAGACCAGACTTCCAGAACTATACTCAATTCATAGTTGTAGTCAATTTGCTAGTGAAGGGTGAAGGCTGAAATTGACAAGGCTAGGGCAAAGGATGACTACCAACTTAACATCATGACACTTTGGATATGGAAAAGAAATACCCACTATAACCACATGCCGAAAAAACAACACAAGGAATGGTTGAGCTGTTCAGAGAGTGCTTATTCAACTTAGGCATCATGTCTACATCAAGTTTGAGACAGGTTCATTAGGACCATCAATTTTATTTCCATGGCCTTTTTGGCCTATATGACCTTTTGGGGACTTCACCAGTGCTTAAAAGCACAACTAACTGCAGCTTTCATCCAGGACATATTCAAATTTATAAGGTCAGCAATATTTGGATATAGCATATATTTAACCATTGCTTTTGGGACCTTTTCTTATACCCTTCATGGGGTATTTTAGCATTTCATTTCTCTTTCCCTTTGCTCATATATGTTAAAAAACACATTTTAGAATTTACATTTTCAATGGGCGCATATATAAACATTTCCAATATAAGTAGTACATGAGCTTTCAATTTTAGCCAACAACATCTCAAGTGACTAGGGGGTGTTCTGCACAGTGCCAAACATCGTTGCAATGGACCAGAATGATTTAGGCATACAATCCAACCTTGGCAAAGGCAATTTTTGTCATCAACTCAGAGCCGAGACACAATATAAACATGGAGGTTTGTCCAACAAAGGTTCTAGCGGGGAAAGGTCCTCCATGCCACAAGTCAAGTAGTAAGTCGGGTTAAAACAAAACTGGAAAAAAATGGATGGGTGGAGACAATGAATCAATGAAGCCAACACTAGCAAGCCAAAGTATGGTGGGAATGACTACCTCTATTCTCCCTAGGGAGAGTAAAACCAATGAGTATAGATCAGGAACTTCCAAGTCTAAGTAGGGACATCAATACATAATACAAATACATCCAAGTCCATATATTTATGACCGCCAGATCATGACAGTAAATGCTAGTATATGTCACAAAGATAAGTATAAGAGCAATGATAACCATAACACAATATAATAAACGATGAGTCATAACCATGCAAATAATCCATCTGAATCATCATCTGTCCAGTGAGAAAACACTAACACCAATCTGGGCATCACTAACTGCTCTACAAATGACTAAATGGCTACATCAGTCCTCAAATCTGAGTGTCCTGAGACTCAATCCTAACATGGGAGAGTATAATAGTCCACTAACAAAATAATGATCCGTCAAAACTGCTCATCTCAGCATCTCATATGTAGGAGATCTGGCTGAAAAATGTACTGTATCTGAAAAATAGAATATGGTATCTTGGCTACTATATATGTGAGAACAGCCATCAATAAAAGCATCTCAATGGACTAGTGAATCTCAGTCCTAGCAAGAAAGTACAAGGAAGTACTGTTGAACAAGGCTATGAAATGGCTGAGGCTGTAATGATCCATGCTAAAACTCCATATGAATGAATAGCTCGAAAAAATAAAGAGATCAATCTGTATACTGCATCATGGTAGGCCAGCTGTAAATGTATATATGATAACACATCCCACAAGAGGAAAATTGATAGGAAATAGTTACAGTAGAAACAAAGGTAATGGTTATCAATATTTTCTAGTGAAAAGTACATATATTCTATAAGCATGCAACAGAATTTAGTAATGTCTCTAAATATTTTTGTTGCCTTGGATTATTAGCTAGAATAGTCATTTTAAAGTTGAATTTATTTGTTGCATTGGGTTATTAGCTCTTATAGATTCATTTTAACGCTGAATTTATTTGTTGCATTGGGTTATTAGCTCTTATAGATTCATTTTAACGCTGAATTTATTTGTTGCATAGGATTATTAGCTAGTAGTATAGATTCATTTTAACGCTGAATTTATTAAATATTGAGATGGATTAAAAAGAAATTTAAGGAAAATTTTATAGGTGCTTCAAAACATCGATGCTATTACTTAATTATTGTACTCTCTTTTATTTTATTATAGTTGATTTTTTGTTGCACATTACACATCATCCATATGTGTGTGGATGCACTTGGGTACTCTCAGTGCGGCAAATATGTTTGTAAATTTTGATTTATGAGGAAAAAAGATGAAGCTAATGCTAATGTGCAGAAGTAAACATGTGTTACCTGGAGACTCTGGCAAGAGTTGGTCCTTGGATTTTTGTATTCTAGCGATCTGTCACACTGTATGGGCACAAATGACACCATCAGTGGTAGCCTGGTAGGTCAGATGCAAATTACATGTTAAACTTTTTACAATGCTATTCAGTGTAATGTGTACGATAATGTCTGATCTCTAATGTATCTGCAGTGGTTGATAGCTTGCTATTTCTTAGTTGGTTGGTTTGACAAGCTTCCAGAGTACAAGAACATAGAGCTATATTTGACAAGGGATAGATTTGCAGGTGAAGTTTGTGATTAAAGTTGAGGTTCCTTTCTATAAATTTCCCAGCTTTGATAGATGGGAATTGTTACCAATTGATGGAGCATTTATACTTCTGTCATACTTCAGTGTTTTCCTAACATTTTGAATAATCTACTTGCCACCTCATTCGATTTATTTGAGCGACAAAATTCTCCGAGACTCGGGGTCATTTTTGTATGTCACTGGTATTACATTTCTGCTATTTATTTTACATTGTTTTCTTCCATTAGAGCATACAAAACCAGTACTTTGTATAATGTAGTTTCATTCTATAATACAGTACTTTGTAAGGTTGCTATCTTGCTACTAGTTTTAATGTCTTTGTTGGCATACACATATATTGGCTCACATATCAATTGATTAAAATATTGCAACGGCATATTTTAATACACATTCTACAGCGTGAGCATAATCCATCAACTCTTTTGGTGTGGGCTAGTAATGGTGCATTGAATTTATATCGGGCATTGCTCCTTTGAAAATGGGCTGGAGGGCAAGAAGTAACTAAATCTTGATGAGATGTGCATGTCTAAGTTGCAAAACTTTAAATGCATGTGACTTGTCTCCAACATAACTGACAAATATGTCTGTAAATTTTGATTTATGAGTAAAATATGAGGTTAATGCTAATGTGCTTTATCTGGAGAGTCTGGCAGGAGTTGGTCCTTAGATCTTTGTATTCTAACGATCCGTCATACTGTATGGGCACAAATGACACTATCAGTGGTAGGTCAGATGTGAATTACATGTTAAACTTTCTACAATACTGCTGGCTAGATTTTAGTCGCAACGAAGTTTACCTCAACTTTTCATAACAGACAAACAAACAAATTATTGCATGCATCAATATCAACACATTAACCAATACACTTGCTTAAGAATGGAACATTTAGAGTAACCAGCAGAGCCATCCCATGAAATTGACACAGAAATTACCATGGGAAGACCCTCTCCTCCTGAGGCAAAAACCCACCAAATAATCACTTAATCCACAATCCTTTCAAAACAATCTTCCCTTGAATTCAAAGAAAAGTGCTTTTCAGTTACACTGATTATAACTTAAAACAAATGCTTAACTTTTTTCTTCTAATGTTCCTCTATTTATATTCTACTTATGGGCTTGCTAGGTTACTTGAATAACCAAGCAAGCCCCTTCTTGTGCTTGTCTTCTATCGGCTGGTTGTATTTGCCCCCAACAATTACTATTCAGTGTAATATGTAAAGATAATATCTGATCTCTATTGTATCTGCAGTGGTTGATAACTTGCTATTTCTTCCTTGGTTGGTTTGACAAGTTTCCAGAGTACAAGAACACAGCTATATTTGACAGGGGAGAGCTATGCAGGTGCAGTTTGTGATTAAAGTTGAGGTTCCACTATATAAATTTTCCAGCTGTGATAGATGGGAACTGTCCCCAATTGATGGAGCATTTATGCTTCTGTCATACTTCAGTGTTTTCCTAAGTTTTTGAATAATTTACATGTCACTTTTCCAGCTGTGATAGATGGGAACTGTCCCCAATTGATGGAGCATTTATGCTTCTGTCATACTTCAGTGTTTTCCTAAGTTTTTGAATAATTTACATGTCACTTTTCCAGCTGTGATAGATGGGAACTGTCCCCAATTGATGGAGCATTTATGCTTCTGTCATACTTCAGTGTTTTCCTAAGTTTTTGAATAATTTACATGTCACTTTTCCAGCTGTGATAGATGGGAACTGTCCCCAATTGATGGAGCATTTATGCTTCTGTCATACTTCAGTGTTTTCCTAAGTTTTTGAATAATTTACATGTCACCTCATTCAATTTATTTGGGCAACAAAATTCATTGAGACTCGGGGTCATTTCTGTCTGTCACTGATATTACATTTCTGCCGTTTATCTTACATTTTTTGTGCCATTAGAGCATCCAAAACCAGCACTTCGTACAATGTAGATTTGTTCTGTAATGCAGTACTTTGTAAGGTTGTTACTAGTTTTAAGTTTTAACATCTTTGTTGGCACACATATATTGGTTCATATCGATTGATTAAAATTTAAAATATTGCAACACCATAGTAACGCATTCTACAGCATGAGCATGATCCATCAACTCTTTTGGCGTGGGCTGGTAATGGTGCGTTGAATTTATATTTGGCATTGCTCCACTGAAAAGGGACTGCAGAGCAAGAAATCCATAAGTCTTGATGAGATATACACGTCTTGTAAAGCTTCAAATGCATGCGTGACCTGTCTCCAGCATAACTGACAAATATGTTTGTAAATTTGGATTTACGAGTAAAAGATGAGGCTAATGCTAATGTGCTTTGTGCAGAAGCAAACATGCCTTATCTGGAGATCTGGCAGGAGTTGGTCCTTGAATTTTTGTATTCTAATGATCCATCGTACTGTATGGGCACAAATGACACCATCAGTGGTAGGTCAGATGCAAATGACATGTTAAACTTTCTACAATACTATTCAGTGTAATGTGCAAAGGTAATATTTGAGCTCAAATGTATCTGCAGTGGTTGATGATTTGCTAATTCTTTGTTGGTTGGTTTGACAAGTTTCCAGAGTACAAGAACACAGCTATATTTGACAGGGAAGAGCTATGCAGGTGAAGTTTGTGATCTAAGTTGAGGTTCCTTTCTATAAAATTTCCCAGCTGTGATAGATGGGAACTGCCACCAATTGATGGAGCATTTATGCTTCTGTCATACTTCAGTGGTTTCACAAGTTTTTGAATTGTTTACGTGTCACCTTGTTTAATGAACTTGGGCGACAAAATTCACCGAGACACATTCTCATACTATTCTTCACTATATTCACTATATTCTCAAAGAAAGATATTAAATAATCATTAATTAATCAATGCAAACTTGGAAGGCCAGGAAAACAACCATAGACATTTACACAGCCTGTAGTAAACATTATGGCCGACCAGGACTGTAATGATTAAATGCTTTCATTGCAAAACTGCTTTCTTATGTTTTATTTTTCATATGAGACACATGCCTTCGTTCATTTGTCGGCGTAGCTGCTTCACTACTCCCGCACCCCACTGAAGATTGGGACATCCTCTGGCATCAACTCTTAGTAACGAGATACAATATTCAACACCTTCCAACTCTTCTATTTCATGGCATTCAAAGACATGTAGTTGTCGAAGCCTTGTCAGCTGCCCCAAGCCCCGTATGCTTTTCAGTTTCACACAGTGAGATGCCCACAGGTCTTTCAAAGATACCAATGTTTCAACACTTGGTAGCTCCTTCATTTCTTTGCACCATTGAATGTTTAAGGTTTGAAGTTTTGCAAGACCGCAAAGCCCATCTATTTTCCTCAGTTTAGAACACCCAGTCAAATCCAGTTCTATGAGTGTATTTGGTCATGATTCAATCTCCACCAAATCTTTACAATGGTCGAAGATGAGACATTGCAGGTTGGGGTAAACACCTTCGCTTGACTCTGTTAAAGTTTCTCTTTCTCCTTCGACCTTTCCAAATGGCAGCTTGCGTAGCGGACAACCAATTACTGTCAATTTAGTCAACTGAGCCATCAGTCCAACAGACTCGGGCAAATATTGAAGGAACGGACAAACCTCTACTGTCAAGTTAGTCAACCGAGTCATTAATCCAACGGACTCTGGCAAACATTTCAATTGGCGACAGTACTTGAGTGTCAATATTTTTAAGTTGTTTAGGTGACCAAGGGAAAGGGGCAGTGTTTCTGGCAAAGGACTTCCAAACTCCAGAACTTCCAAATCGTTGAGGTCCCCAATTGCACTTGGCAATGCTCTTAGTCTTGTACCCACCAAAACTAATTGTTCTAGGGACCGTTGATGTGTGACTTGGGGAGGCAATTCTTCGATATTCACACAATATGAAAGATTTATGTATTCCAGTCTTCGGATATCTCGAAGTGTTTCGCTTGAGATGGTTAACTTTTGGCAACAGTGAAAATCAAGATATTTAAGTCTAGTTAAAGTCCCAAAGGAATTTGGAAGGCTCTGCAAATTGTGGGAGTAAGACAGATTGATGTGTTCGAGATTGGTTAAAATCCCAAAGGAATCTGGCAATGACCTCATTTTTGAGAATTTAGTTAACACCAAGACTTTCAACGACCGCAGATAACAAAACTCCACTGGCAATTTTTCGAGATTATTATCTCCATCACAAGTAACAACTTCTAGGTGCTTCAGCTTCCCTATGGACTTTGGAAACTTGGAAAGGGGAGCTTGAATCTGTAATTCCCGCAACTGCAAAGGTACCTGTGAAGTGTTTCAAACTAAGAATAAGAATGTGGATGATGATCTTCATCAACAAAACTCTATTTATTCGATTTTAATGTGCAAATAAAAGCACGAGGAACTGCAAAGGTACCTTAAAAGTGTTTCAAACTAGAAAGAAGGTCTACAAAACTTTTTAACTCTGCATATATATAGATATGATTTATTTGTGCAAAACAAAGCATAAGAAGATAAAATTTTATAATAATAAAAGCTACTCCAAAATGCTAAAGTTTGACTCAACAACGTTCCTTTTACCTGTGATTTGCCGTGCCACAATGTTTTCAATTCCCTCCCACGCACTTGTAAAACTCTCAAGTCCTTCATTGGAATCCATGGAGGCAGGGAAGAGTGAGGGCAACCACGCCAGCGGAGCCATATGAGATTTGGTGATTGCATCCTCTCCAATATGCGTTCCAAGTGCTCATCTTCAATATCAAGAAGTTGCAACCTCCTCATACGAACGCCATGAAAACGTGTATTGTGCAGAAGCTTCACCAGGCGATTCCTGTACACATGACGACTCATTTTGTACCATGATATACCCGACCGCAATAATGCATGCTCCAAACCATCATTATATACATTAGGAAGCATCCTAATTCCCCGCACTTCGGTTGTTCCCTGTTCATTCTTCAAAGACACGGAAAGAAATTAAGAAAAAATTACACAGATTTTTGTGGAATAATCTTTAAAGGTTTGAGTGATTGAGGACATACAATTGATTGGTGCAACAAATCATCAATGTTCTCTGCCTGACGACAGAGACGGCGTGGCGGTCTTGAAGCCTCTGCAATATCTTTTCCTAAATCTCTGAGGTGATCATGCATATGTATGTCATTTTCACTGCCGACCTCCACAAGGCACTTGTTTTGCAAATTCTGAAACCCTAACAATCCCTTCCAACCAGATCCATCCCATATCCTTATAACCATATCCCTGTTTTCTCCTATAAAAAAACAAGCAATATCTAAAAACATCTCCTGCTCCTCTTTGTTGAGTGAGTCAAAACTAATTTTAAGTCTATGTTGTATCTCCGCTGGAACTTCTATTTGTTGAAGTCTATCCAATTGGTCTTGCCAATAAGATTTATCATTTTTTCCAAAAAAACGTGCTCCAAACACTTTTAGAGATAAAGGCAATCCATCACATACTTTTAAAAACTTGTCTACCAAAGATTCAAACCCTGGGAGCGGATCGGATTGGCTGAAGGCATGCAAGCAGAAGAGCTCTCGGGCGTGGTGTGTGTTAAGCCCGGTTAATTTATAAACTGATGATTCTTTCACTCCTGAACATGTAAGGACATCTCTATCCCGAGATGTAATCAATATTAAACTATCTGAGCCAAGAACAGTTTGAACTGGGCGTAAAAGTGCATCGAGCTGATTAACATGATCTACATCATCTAAAATCACTAAAGTGTGTGAAGATGGGAAACACCGGTTCAAAATCTCTTTACCTTCACTAACGCTTTCTATTTGACGATCAATTTGGGTCAAGCCCTTCAGAAGTTTCCTCTGTAATGAATGTAAGGAGCTTTTACCTGCGTTTTCTCTAACATCAGATAAAAAATAGGATCTCCGGTAATTTGCGTTATTCCTATTGAAAAATTCTTGGGCCAACGTTGTCTTGCCTATCCCACCCATGCCCACGATCCCCATGACCTGCGGTTTTCCACTTTGTTGCTGCTGCAGCAATAAGACCGTATTTTCAAAATCTTTGAACTTCTCCTCCAATCCGGTTGGATATTCTGCCACACTGAACCGTGTTCTTTTTACCTTTTTCAACAGACGTTGAACGACCTTCTCGAGTAGCTCCCCCTCGTCCCTGGTTATTAGCAAAGATAAATATAATTAGTGAAAATAATAAATAGAACTAGCAACGCTATATAAAATGTGTTTGAGAAACGCTATGGGCGTTGAATAAGAGGCTTTCAGTGCACCCTTCATTCCGGTTGTTTTTTAACAGGAACCAGATTTGAATTTCATTGTAAAAATCTGAACCACAAGAATCTGCAATATCTCTTTAATCAATTATAAGAGTAGAATGAAATCCCTGAATCTGACCTATATTGTTTTCAAATTGACCTACACATTGTGGGATCAGGGATCAACAGGTCATCCCAAATTGCAAAACCAAACTGTTTGCAACTTGAGTAACTCATTATCTGATTTTGTATCTGTTTGAGTAGCGCATCATATGAATTTGATTCATTACTGATTCGCCAGGTTGAAGTCAATATGAAGTCAACATCTAGTTATTTGAAGTCTTTAATGAACTTATTTTGTTTTAACAAGGTAAAGGTTTTCTCTGATTAATTTTAAAATAAGCTTACTTATCAAATAAAACTATAACTTCGTATTTTGAAAACATATCCCAAAAATACAAATTAAAATTTTCAACTAATTAATTGTACATATACATTTTCATTTTATATAATTGTACCAGTGGATGAGAAACGTGTAAGCAAATCTATCTAAACCATGAAATATTACAAAGAGTTCGCACCAATTACACGCCTCCAGCTCGAAACCGCTTAGGTCTGCTACACGCGAAAGAGCGACTCTCCATTTTTCAATAGTGACGGAGTCGAACAGTGGCTTTTGCTCATGAGTTCGAGAGTCGTACCTCGTTCTGTTTTGGAGGTCGTGTAGGGCTTGACCATACACCCTATTGTTGCTCTGCGTCCACCGAAGATCAGCTGGCTTCACATCATAGAAAACGGGGATAATAGGAGCCCCCGATGCCAACATTTGGAGCAGTTCATTCAAACACCAATTCGATTCGGCATATCTGGAAGAGAAAATGGCTACATGAATGGAGGCGGTTCTAATGGCGCTTTCTATTTGAGAAGTTAAGTTTTCACCTTCTTGCAGCTCTCGCTTGTCCAGAAAGACTCGATACCCATGTAAAACAAGGCGATGGTAGAGATGGCTGGCAAAGGTCTTCTTGACATCTGGACCACGATGGTTTATAAACACATCGTAGTCGTAATTGCTGCAAGTAGAGGAGGCGGCGACGGCGTGTGATGAAGATGCAGCCATTGCATCCATGGTCGGTCGATGATGCAGAATGTGAGATCGAAGATCAGACTTCGGATTTGGACAAGTGCGGAGAAATTCTGGCCCCAACATGTTGAGGTGCGGAGATATATCTCTATGTTTACGCCGAATGAGTTTCTGGGACACTGTTCCCAGATTCGCCGTCCTTCCACCCACTCCCTGTTCGACACCCGTCCTTTCAATTCGTTTTATTGTTCAAATACAATGTGCCTCGTGTTTGGTGTTTTGACGTGTTTGACATTTCGCTGAAATTTCAGGGTGCGGACTTTATCTGACATGAAGAAACTCTCGTCGGCCCCTGGTCCATTTGGGAGTGAGGTCCATTTGGAGTGAGCTAAATTCTATATCACCTTGGCTAGAGAATTGTTGAAATTGCAGTGTGAGTTTGTTGAAATTGCAGTTTCAGTTTGCTGAAATTGAAATTGTATAGTTTGTTGAAATTATATAAAGGCAGTTGAATCTTTTCGAAAATTTCCTACCCGGATTGCTGCAAATTTTGGGATTGCTGCACATTTTGGGGACAAAGATGCAAATTGTCTAGAGTTTAGCTGTTAATTTAAAGTGCCCATTACCGACATGTCTTCATCTCTTACAGGCCAGACTAGTAGATTATGTGTCTTAAATAGGATGTCTATACTGTTTTATTTGCGGGCAGTTCTTGTTGTTGTTTCTGACCTATTGGTTGTTTGAATTGTACCTGTTTTATTTGACGACAGTTCTTGTTGTTGCCTATTGGTTGTTTGAATTGTGCCCAATCTATTTGCGAATGTTCTTGATGTCGCCTATTGGTTGTTTGAATTGTGCCCAATCTAGGCGAACAACACTTCTTCGCATCATTGTTTGTTTGAAGATCCCCGATTATATTGGTTTGTAAAGGAAATCCGCATAACTCTTACAATGAAAGTTGTGCTTCTTCATTATCATGAATTATATTAATTTATAATTTGTATAGGAATCCCGCATTAACTTTCACAATTACAGTTGCGCATCTCGTGATACATGGCCATTTTACTGAAGGAAGGTAATTAGTAAAATTATTTTCATTTATTTTCACATTTTGAAAAACTAATAGAAATTCATGAGATTTTACTTGCTTTAGTGGATAAAATACTTTTAAGATGCTCGACTTTCATCCATGACATTTAAAATGAAAATAAATCTCTTGGATATTCCAAAAAAAATATGAAATTTATTAAGTATTAAATGGGATTGTAAGAAATTTTGACATATATCAAATGTTAGGTACATTAAGTTGTTTTTTTTTTTTTTTTTTTAAATCAGACGAAAAAATCATGACCTTGATACTCAGAAAGAATCAAAGGCCTTCAAAATGAGCCTCCCATAATTGGCTAATTATAATAGCTACCAGTTTATACTGAAACCGACAAACCAATACAAAGTTTATCCATTAATACAAAGAAACAAGCTCTCATAACAGACAAGGAAAAGTCAATATAAAACCAGATCTCTCAAGGACGTGCCAATATAGTCCGAGTCGGGAGAACAATGCGAACCCAGACAACTAATCCAGAGATGCCCACCCCTTTTGCTGATTAAAACAGAGAGTTACCATGCTATTAGTGCCAAACAAAGAAAAGGAGACAGGCTCCGGCACAATGCTCCAAAAGAGCTCAAATTCACCATTCCTGCAGGTAGAACCATCAATCTCTTCAGAGAATAAGAGGATGCCAGGGGCTAAAATAAGGGCATATTTGGATAAGCTGTCTGCACTCTAATTGTGCTCCCTATAGACATGGTGGATGTCCATCTAGGCGAATCCACTAATAAGTGACCTCATTTTTTCACACCAGTGTGTCAGCTCGAGAGAGGCAAGAGATGCTTTATTATTTGCCCAATTTATAATTACCGAGGAGTCACCATATATATGTAAGTAAGGGAAACCCATTTTATGTGCCACCAAAAGAAGTGACCACAAGGCCAGGAGCTTTGCTCTTGTATTGGCTGAAGGACCACATCCAAGCTTAAAGGAGAGAGTATGCAAGCTGTTGATAGAAAAATAAACTCCTGACCCTCCTAGCAAAGCAGTTGTTGCCCCATCGAAGAAGCCACATGGGAAGACTAAATCTGGAGTTGCATCGATATTTCTGATTTTTTCCTTTTTAACAGGTACTGGATATAGATGCATCAAATATTCAATCTGAAACATTACACTGTTGACAGAGGCCAACACATCTTCAAATATACTTTTGTTCTGCACCTTCCATACGCACCTTCCATACAATGAACAGCAAGTATCTACAACCCAAGTGTTCAGAGTATTTAGAAAACCAAAACTTCATATGATCTGAGATAGTATCTTCAAAGCCAGGAAGTTCGCAATTATAGATCCCACAGAGCTTGGACCAAACCAAGGAGGTAAATGGGAAATCTATAAAGATATGTTGTGTGATTTCCTCTTTCTTTAGGCATAAAACACATCTGACATGGCCTGGCCAACCACGCTTAACAAGATTATCCCAAGTCAAGACTCTGTTAAAAAGAACCAACCAAAAAAAGCATTTAATCTTCAATGGATATGCACCATGCCATAACCGCACCATGAACAAATCACTAGGTGGTTCCAACAACATGTTGGACATCAAGTCGTATACCTAGGCAGTCGTGACCATACCATCTTTTTTGTTATGGGACCACAGAAGTTTGTTGGCCATGAGCTCGAGTCTAATACCCCCTCTCTCAAGACTGGATATATATTCATTCCAACTAATAGCCCAAGAACCCCCCCAACTCCAGGTCATCTGCAAGTAACCAGCAGGACTGAGCCCCAACTAAAAGATTACGGGCATCCTGAAGTGTCAAGATGCCATAATCTATAAGGTATTTAATTAGGTCCTGAGGGGGGAAAGGATGAACAAAGGAGCCAATAATGGGATCAGATCCAACATGTATGTTTTTGTCGTCCCCAACTAGCCATCCTAACTCCTTACCCAGCCATGACAGAGTTTTTAAAAATCCATTCCAGAATATCGAAGTTCCTCTAACAAGAAAGTTTTTTAGTCTGAGCCATACTTCCACAGTTTGGTTTTTCAAGTATTTCGCTGAAATCAGTTGATGCCATAATCTCAAACCATTAAGCACCATCCATAAACTCTTCAGACATAATGAGACACTGAACCATTCAAGGCTTTTAATGCCCCAACCCTCAGATTCAAATGGTTTAGAGAGTAGCTGCCAATGCACAAGATGATAGTGAAGCCTATCCCCTGAAGAGCCCCATAATAAAGCAAAGATCATCTTCCTCAACTTGTTGAGTATGGATTTAGGAACCGGTGCAAGGGCAAACCAATACACTGGCAGGCTGGTAAGGACCGCACGTATGAGGACCAGCCTGCCCCCAGAGAGAGAAGTTTATTTGCCCAGTGATGAATCCTCATTTCACATTACGTTATCAAATGCAAGGCACATTGAAGGCCACATATTTCATCATTATTATATGTTATTATATGAAGGATCGTCCCTTTTCTTAAAGGGAACGGAAAATCTAGCTTTCCCACAAAAATATGTTAAAAAGTTTTACTATGTTTATCTTGATAACCTCCTTAAAAATGGGGATCCAAAGTTTTGTGTCTTACTTAACATTAACTAACACTAAATTTAGCTTTTGCACAAAAACATGTTAAAAGTTTTACTATGTTTATCTTGATAACTTCCTTAAAAATGGGATCCAAAGTTATGTGTCTTACTTAACATTAACTAACTTTTCTTATTAGAATATGTTGATATCTACATTCTTAGATTAATAAAGGTTCTTCATATCTAGCCTCTTTATGTGAAAGTATGCATAGGAAAATCTTTGGACCAATGATCAAAATTGAACCCTTCCGAGCTCTTCCAAGGGGTTCAAACCCTTCCTAAAAAAGTAATCCAAAAATCACCTTTCTAAAAAAATGCAATTTTTTTAAATCACTTGTCATTTATGAAGGACTAAAATTTTTATAAAATTTTAAAAGAAGGGTCACATTTTGGAGGGGGCCCCATCAATGTCTTCACAAGAAATTCTTGGTTGCTAAATTAACATGGTACCTTCTATGTTATACCAGGAATGATGTGAAATGTGAATATGAGTTAGTGTCCATCTTCCAATAATTGCCTTTGGCATAGAAAAAACTAAAATAATCTGTATTCATATTAGCTCTCATTTATTTCATGATGTATTGTACCATTCTACAACATTAAATCCATTACATAGATCACCCCTAGATAACCCCATCATCATATTGATGCATGCACCATTGTTAGTGTTACTTATTGAAAGCTTTCCAAAGAAGCTTGGACACCTTTCTTTTTAAATCTCCACTTGAATTCATAGGTTATGAGCATTGTTGACCCTTATAAATATGAGAATCAGTGTCACATTTTGTTTCTATTCTTAATCTTTTGAGATCTTAAAACCACCATAATTTCATTCTCTTTGTCATATTTTCCTACCCATTTGGATTTTATAAAATACTAACACAATTAGTCACATGTTATGGGTGTAAAATATAATGGCATTAAGGACTTATTAATAAGATTAATTGCAAATATGTGGCTTACTGACAATTTTGAAAATCAAACAATAAACATCAAATGAACATAAGAAAATGTGAGCATCTCTTTCTTCTTTTTCATGTTTACATATTCCCTCTCTTTAAAAGCGTCTAACATGTTGTCGTGTTGATTTATAGATGTTTTATTGCAACGGTAAGGCTGTGTGTTTTTGTGTTAAAATTGTGCAAGTTTGGTGAGCTTCATCTTAAAGGTAATGCATATAATTTTCTTTATAATATTTCAAAGCACTATTTAATAGGTTGGTTTGGGACAAATTCTCTATTAATATACTAAAATTTTCTTACTTACATATATTATAAATTAAGTTTAGATATGAAATTGTACAAAATGAGTATTGTTAATTACACAAACCTAAAATATAGAGCATTGTTAATTACACAAACCTAAAATATAGATAATCAAATCAAATATTATGATTTTGTTCATTGAATTTTCTACATGCCTCTTTGTTCTCCAAAACAGAATTCTCTTTTCTCAACTCTAAATTTTTTTTATATATCACACTTTCACATCCTTCATATTTTGTTATAGTTCAACCAAACTTATGTATTATGATATCACACTTTCACATCTTCATATTTTGTTATAGTTCAACCAAACTTATTTATTATGGATTATGCTTGATGTGGGCAAGAGTTTTTAATTACACACACCTAAAATATAGATAATAGAATCAAATATTATGATTTTGTTCATTGAATTTTCTACATGCCTCTTTGTTCTCCAAAATAGAATTCTCTTTTCTCAACTCTAATTTTTTTATATATATCATAGTTTCACATCCTTCATATTTTGTTATAGTTCAACTTTAGCATAACTGTGAATACTTGTAAAATGTTTTGGGAACTCTCCACTACTTTCTTTTTCTCTACCCCATCTCAAGACCAATGTCCAAAAGATATATATTTTTAGTATTAATGATTGGAATAACATTTGTTGTGCATGTATGGGATTCCTTGGAAAGTTATCCAAAATCTAGTGTAATTCTTGTTATAACCAAACTTATGTATTATGGATTATGCTCGAAGCTTTCTCACTCTTGCCTACTTTTTTTTTTGCATAGTTTCATTCTATCATTTAACACTCTAAATTCTTCCTAAAAAGACATGTTTATTAAATTTTATTATTAATGTACATATAACCTCAAATTGCAAGGTATATATTTTATCACTTTTATTGAAATCAAAATGTATGTATTTAGTGGTTGATCCACTATAAATATTGGAAGCAATTTGTTGACAAATACTTTAATATTTTATTTAGAATATTTCTTATTGAAATTATACCTAGTTTACTCTTGTCAATTTAAATACACATTTTTTCAACTTTTCATTATGGAATGGTTGGATGAATATGTATCCTTTAACATAAAATTAGGAATAGCCCTTCAAATTTGATCAGTGCAATTAACTCATTTCTTAATTAGGATCTTAGCATTCTTAAGACACCATTCATGGTCGTGAAGTTTTCCATGTTCAAGGTTGTTGAGATTTTTTGCAAATTAAAATTCAGTTAAATGTATTCAACATGAAATTAGGAATAGCCCTTCAATTTTGATCAGTGCAATCAACTCATTTCTTAATTAGGATCTTTAACATTCTTAAGACACCATTCATGGTTGTGAAGTTTTCCAGGTTCAAGGTTGTTGAGATTTTTTGCAAATTAAAATTCAATAAAACATACTTAGATTTATTGGATTTATTATTAAATAACATTTATTAGAATATTTAAAAGTAAGACTTGATAAGTAAATAAATATTTTGAGATTTTTTTTTATGTAAATGTTTGTTTATAATCTAATACAAATTTTGTGGGTATTTAATTTTATTTGATTAATGAAATTTGTTTAAAAATGTTTATTTGATCAATGCAATCAACTCATTTCTTAATTAGGATCTTAACATTCTTAAGACACCATTCATGGCTGTGAAGTTCAAGCTTAATTAGGATCTTAACATTCTTAAGACACCATTCATGGCTGTGAAGTTCAAGGTTCTTGATATTTTTTGTAAATTAAAATTCAATTAAATGTACTTAGATTTATTGGATTTATTAATTAAGAACATTTATTAGAATATTTAAAAGTAGGACTTAATAAGTAAATAAATATTTTGAGAATTTGTTTATGTAAATGTTTGTTTATAATTTAATACAAATTTTGTGGGTATTTAAATTCTATTTGTTTAATGAAATTTGATTAAAAATATAATTTAAGGGTATTAAAATTCTATTTGTTTAATGAGATTTGATTAAAAATTTAAGTTAACATGTTTAAAAAATAAAAATAAAATAAAATAAATTTATTTTAAAATTGTAATTTATTTATTAATTTATTTTAT
>LPNX010531681.1:75031-100493 GCA_001517045.1 Pseudotsuga menziesii | reverse complement strand
TATATATATATTAAGTAAAGTAAATTTATTGGAGATTTAGAAAAATAAATCATTTCAATTACACTTCACTTAAATAAATAAAAATTTATGAAATAATTTTTCTCGTAGACTTTTTATTGTTAATTTAAAATATATGCGTGCCTCTTACAGAGTGTATGAAGAAGGGTGTCTTCCAGTGGACAACTACAACAACAAAGTCATTTGAAGAATTAAAGAGGAGAGTAACAACACACCATTATTAGCATTACTAGACTTTAACAAAGTGTTTCAGTGTAACATCCCCTTAGTACACGACCAGAAAACGCAAAATGTAAGTAAAAAGCATTGTAAGTACTAATCTTAGCTTCATCAAATTATTGATGAAATTGATAATACTAGGAGACTGAAAGCTTTGCATGACTCAAACAATGATTGGGGATGAATCCACTAGGGGAAAGGTAAAAGATTAGTCGGGCCTGGAGAACTGAACAAAGAATAACGAACGATTCCCTTGACGACTTAAGCTCTTGGGTGTCAACCTAAGATGAAGTAAGTCATGAGTAGGCTAATTTACTCGGTTAACAAATAGTGGATCTTTATAATCCTCTTTTTGTTTAAATGAAAATACAAGTTTTACCTAATACTTATTTATGGCATCAAGTGCCAAGGAAGTCCTTCCTATAACTTATAATAAGAAGCTTAAGTTTCTCTTAAGGAGACTATAGTATAAGTCATCTTAAATGAATCTTCTTGTTTATCTACATGATTTTAGTCTCGCAAGGTTGCCAAAAAAGTATGGTTAACACATAAGTGAAGTGACTTAATTTTACAAGTATAGATACAAACTATACTTTAAAATACAGGAATACATGTATAAATTACCATATAAAAACATACAAAAGGTATATATATATATAATTGAGTAGCTTGAGATAAGAGTATTCCCATTTTGACAAAATGGGAAGCCATGTTACATATGGCTAGTATGGAATTACACTCCCAGGGCCAAACACCAACCGTATATAAAAGCAAACATGAGAAAAGCATGCATAATTATGGTTATAACAATTTTAACAAAAAAGGAACAACTTTGGAGGCTGGGAAGGTAAGTCGTGTATGTCATAAATTGCTATCTTGGAATAGCAACGAGTTTTTGTTGAGTGGGAAGAATCCTAGGATGATTGTAAACGGCACCAGTCGATCCTTGCCATTTGTCCTTGGGTAACTTATGTTTTTTCTTATAAAAAATGCTAGCTGATGTTGGAAGTTTCACTGACTTTGGGGGAGGATGTCGAACTTGATTGGAAAAATCAGTAGAGAAAGTCATTACCTTTCTGCTTGATAACTGTTGAGATCGTGTTTATGTGGATGCTTTTAGATCTGATCCAAGGGAACATTGCTTATGAGGGATCGTGTTCTTATGAATGCCTTGTGATCTAATCCAAGAGAATGCTTCTTATGAGGTATGCGATTATTTTCGTTATAGTTTTTTATGCCTGCGTTTTCACTAAGTTTAGTATGGAATAGTATCATTTCTGAATTTTGATGCTAGATCCATTCTGATGGGATCTTGGAAGGCCTGCGATTCCTTACGAGCTCTAGATTTTTGGATCTGAATTAGAGTTTATAGATTTGCTAGCTTGCAATTTATAAGGAGTTGATCTAAACTCTGGTATGAGTCTGCATTTGGAATCTTAGATCAAAGTAATAGGTCTGAACTCTTTGCTAGCCTACGATTTGCAATTAAAATCTCTGTTTTGTTGTTTAGCATCTACGTTTTCTTTTGGCATAGAGCTGGATATTTTCCAATGTGTGGAATGTTTATTGATTAGGACCTATGTTTTCTTTATGGTGGATATTTTCAATGTCTGTTGTAATGTTGTTATTATCTGCGTTTTTCTTTCTGGTATAGGGCTATAAATCTTCGATGTCTGCACTCGTTTGCATGATAAATCCAATTTGTTCCTTGAATAATTCCATATATGTGTGTATTTTAATATTTAATCGTTCTAATTGCTTGAAGTTCAGATCGGATTGTTATCTGATATTTGCCTAAATCGTTTTCTCAACTTGACTGTAAAAAGCATGAATCTCCATATGTGTGTGTATCTTAATATTAAAACATTCTAATTGCTTCTATTAACATCTTGAAGTTCAAATCGGATTGTTATATGATTTATTGCTTAAAACGTTCCCTTGATTTAAATTGGTTTACCTACCTATGATTCGGATTATATCCAAAGAATCGGTTCACATGTCAGATGTATCTACAATCTGGATTGAAATCCAAGGTCCTTGCTTTAACTTGATTTATCTTTAGATCCATGTATTGGATCTGCACTTTTTATTTGCTTGTGATTTATAGTTTATATCTATGTATTAGATCTAAACTCTCAAATGAATTTGTGTTTTGATCTGAACCGATATGATCCTCTCTACGTAGGGTTGAATTCATATCTGCTTATTGTTTTGTTTAAAACCAAAGACTTGGTATGTGTCACCTTTGCATTTACAGTTGACTTAGCATGCGTGGGTTTAGAGCCTGGATGCCAGTGGATGCCTATAATGGGAATTACCATATCTGCAAGGTTGATTCATATGTGTTTCCCTTTTTGTATAGAAACGTTAGGTAATCGATGTTTGTTTAGCGTTTTTCCTTTACTAAGGTTTTTAAATTGTCGATGAGCTGGGAAAGAGCAAATCCGATAGATCTATGTTTTGTATAATATCTAAATTCATGTGTTGTACAGATCCATGTTTAGGCAAAAGGTTTAATCTTTGTAGGTGATTTCATAATTATCCCATTAGTTGCGTTCACGGGTTGTACAGATCCGTGATCCGACGAAAGGTTTTCCTTTCCCGCGTTTGTATTGATCCCATGTGTGTGACTCGATCTAAGTCATAATATGTGTTGGGTTTGTAACCTCGACTTGGATATTATTTACATGTTTTGAGTTTGGCTAGTACATTTTTGGATCTGATGGGTTGTATGCATTTGGTGTCATAAGATTATAGATCGGAACTTTGTTTATAACCTCATTATGCTTTTCGAAAGTTCATCAGGGATGATTTTAAGGAACCATACTTATTTAAAAGTGTATAAATGTTGGCGAATATTACCAATTCTTAAAACGCCAACTATAAAATGATTGGCGATATTTTTCAAAAAATATTTTAATTTCCAAGGATTTTATATCGTTTATATAATAATTTGGCGATTTTTAGGATGAAAAAATTTTACCCCATCAAAATTGGGCAAAACAAGGTTTCAAAAAATGCAAAATGACGAATATTTTTTGGGAGAAAAACATGGAAAAATAGCCCACTAGGCTAAAATTTGCCCCTAAAATTATCCCTGAAGTACATGATCTTTATATGACATTAAATGAATATGTATTTTGTTCACTAAATAAATGGTTCAACAAATATGAAGAAATATATATATGTTTCATCTTTTTAAAGTTTTCCTTTCTTTAAAATGTACATTTTTGTATGTTCCATTATATATTTGAGAACATATATATTTGGTTTTTATAATTTATATTTGAGAAGATCTTCATTTGTTTACCCAATTACAATAAACTTATGATTAAAGTTAATAATAAATATTATGATACTTCTAATAAAATGAAAGTAATTTGATTAAAGAAATGAAATGAAACAAAATGAATTCATTCATTAACTTTGGGGTTATATGGAAATGTTACTAATACAAATTATTCATGAATTATTGTAATTTAAATGGTGAACTTTTTGTATTAAATTATCTTCTTATGATTATCGTAAGGATCTTTACTTAAGGGTTCATATCTTAACATATTGAGTATGTATATATATATATATATGGGTATGATGGAATTAATTGAATAATGAAAAGAATTGTGATATTTCCCGTGTTGAAAAGAGTCTCCCATTTGTAACCTTATCTTAGTGGATTCGTCGCCCAACATGGGGGTGACCTTAGAGGGACAAACATACGTCAATTAAAGCCTATGGTTGGAAGGAAAGTTGTAGGCATGCTTTCAATCGCACAAGCTCATTTCAAATTAGAGTAGAATCTATGATGGTTAACTTTGTTTATGGAACTAATTTTATCTTGTTTTCAAGTTTATTATGAAACTTATGCTCTTGGATTTATAATCTGATTTATAGTACTAATATGTATGTTGAGTTGCACGAATTCAAGTGGTGGCTGCAAAAACTGTGTCCCAACGGTGAAAGGCATAGGGATAACACTCGAAAGACAAGTGTAGAGTAAATCAGTTGTATATGTGCATACTTTTAAAATTACTTTTATTTTATCATCTAAAACAAATCTAACATTGTTGTTTGCTCCACTCATGAGACTCCTTCCTCATCTCCAACGGTTGTGCCCAGGAGATCAAGTACAATTTATATGGTATATCGATAAGGAGGGTGTTAACCTTAGTTAAGGGACAGGGTTAAAGTGTAATCGTTATCTCATTTAAAGAATCGTCATGAAACTAATGTAAGGGTTATGCCTTATTATATTATTCAATAAGATTTGCTTATATGGATTAACATTAGAGTGATTGTGTTTCGGTATGTCTTGATCCTAATAGAATGGTTATGGATAAGTAGTGAATGAGTAAAATTTAATTAGCGTGATTAGATGTTCTTAGAAGAAGAATTTGTATACTGTGCACCCCAAGAATCTAGCCAGATATTTGGGGTTTGTTACATATGGTATCAGAGCTCAAGTTGCAACACTTGGACCTATATGGCCTGAAAATAAATAAGAAGGTACAAGTTGTATGAACTAAGAAGTGGGTGGATACAGATAATAGAAAGTAATAAGGTAAATATCAGGGAAGACTTTCTCTCTCGTACTACGAGTCATTGGTATTCTCAGGGATGAACTGTAAATATATACCTAATTCTTGTTGACCCACTAATGTGACAATTAGAAGGTATATTAAAGCAAGTTCCACTAGAAAAATAAATCATTATTTGTTATATATTTTTCTCTTTGTCATGATGAATGCATTGTGATATTTGAAATTCATATAGTAGGAGATGCAATGATGAAGACGAACTAACCTTACAGTTTTTGGGTTATAGGAAGTAAATGAGGGGTGCAAATTTCCTTCGAGAAACATATGGATAGACGAGGATTATGCTCAAACTAGAGTGACTAGTTAGCCATCTAAATCGAAATAAGTACCATTTTCGAGTTTTGAGTATAACATGATTCCTATAAAAAATAAATTTAGTTAGCATTATCAAAAAGGGACTTAGAATATTGTTAAATGCATAGCGCATATTTTCATTAAATATAGTGTTGTGGACTACTAAATAGTATGTTTATCTTTTGGAAATTCTAAAGGAATAATTTAGATGCCAATTAAACTAATACAAGGCAAACCTTAAGAAGAAGGATCCAGACGTTATACCCACGACAAACTTTGTAAAAAATATTAAGAAAAGAGGAAAACCATTCTTCTTTAGTCTTATGACATATCTCTTGTATCCTAAGCATCCACATGATAACCCATGACAAATTTGAGGTGTCATATCAAAGGAAAATTGTGTATTAATAGAAAAATGCATTTTGTCATAATACATGTTTATACATTAGGAGGAAAAAGCAGTGTGTTAAGGATGTAGATTACTAGAGACATTAAACATTGATTAATAGAAATTGCGGTTACAATAGCAAGTATCCTTAATGTTTCATTAAGTGTTTCCTTCACTTTCAATGCTAAGTTATAACACTTCTTTGTAAGTAAAAGTGTTGATTGAAAACATAGTAAATGATCTTGCTAGAAACACTCAATGTATGTTATAGACAAGCATTGAAAGTTAGGTAAATAAATGTATGACTACTGAATATATTAGTCTGAAGAAAATATTGACCCATTTTAGTGTATGTTAATGGTAACGGATTAATGGTGTTATAAAAATAAGTGACTAAATAAAACATACTTGGAGTTGATTATTGGAGATAAAAATCACTTATGGGCAACTGGCGAGTTTAGTCTTATTGACTTGATATGAATATATGATTATATGGGAAACTATGAGAAAGTCTTCTACAACTAAAATTTTCACCTTATTACTATGTTATGAAATGTTGCGTTAACAAATATTTTTTGATACTATTAGTATTCCTGTGACTTTATGAAAAAAACGAGATCATTGAAATTGTTCATTGTTTATTAGTTGAGTTTTAACCAAGGAAGCTCATTTGGAAAGTTGGGTAACGATGATAGAGATATGTACTTTTACGATTGTGCATATACAAATCAAATAAAAGAATATCAAACATGAGAAAGGTGCACATGTATAAATACTAATATTATATCACCATTATGCAAGGAGTGGGGTGATGGAAATCATTATATTGCACTTATGAATTATAATTAGGCAAAAAATCAGTTGCCTATGCCTATTGAATAAAAGATAACCTAGAAAATTGTTGAAATCGTTCATCGAATGGAATCATTACATGAAATATTGATTGTTATACAATTTGATATTGTGACTAACTATTCATGGAGAAGAGCATGCATCATGGACTTGGTTATGGAAATAATATAGAGAGCCATGATGGGAACCAAAGTTCTATGACTGCAAGCAACCCGATGATATGAGGGAAATTTGGTACATGTGAAACTAAAAAGAAGAATGTACAGGAGGTACATGTTTGTACATGAGGTACACATTTGTATAGGAGGTACATGTTTCCCCTCGGTCAGCTAAGCACCAGTATGCATCCTATGGGGACGCCCAGGTGTTAGGCATCTGGTTAAAATTCTTTCTGCACGAATTTATGTTGTAAGAGGACCATCAGGGGAGTGGGGGCTCCATGCAGAACCTTCAAGTATCATGGTGTCCGAGAAATGAAGCATTTGAGCTCGGTGAAGCACCTTGAATAACATAGGTAGGAGATACGCCTGAGGAGGGGTATCGTCCTCGTGTTGGGTAGCTTGGACTAGTACTCGAAGTACTGTTGGCAATGTATTTGTTTAGATGGAGGGAATCCAAGAGGAACCAGAAGGCACTTAATAACAGTTGTAAAAGGTATATGCGCTTTCGTTCCTATGAGGTAATGTGCTTATGTATCGATAAATAGAGTAAACGGGAATACTTGAACCAATGTGAATCATGAAATTAAATAGTGTTCGATTATTCATTTATGCCTATACTATTGATGTTGATCATAGTAGACATGCAGTGGTATGTTTCATATTTCGGGTTGGTGGCCTAAAAACACTTGATGTAATCTGTTAATCTAAAGGATTAAAGTATGTATGGCATAGTCAAGCTAAGAGGATTTTCGCATGAAGAATTTCCATAAAGGTGACACTCTAAAAGAGGTATAGTAAAACATGTTTTTACTTATGTAATATTCTGTTGACATTAGAAGTATGTATAAATATGATGATATTCTAGGTAGACCTTGTAATATCTTACAAAGAATAGGTTAGAAGACAACAAAGTTGAAAGACATCACAAAAGGTGTGGAAGCAAGCAATGAGAACCTAAAGGGAAATGAAGACAAAGATTTGACGAATATGTAACACCAAGGACAATGTTAATTCTAAGGGGGGAAGGATGTAACATCCCCTTAGTACACGACCGAAAAAAGCGAAGTGTAAATAAAATGCACTGTAAGTACTAATCCTAGCTTCATCAAATTATGGATGAAATTGATAATGCTAGGAGAATGAAATCTTTGCATGACTAAAATGACGATTGGGGACGAATACACTAGGGGGAAGGTAAAATATTAGTCGGGCCTATGGAACTGAAAGAAGAATAACAATTCCCTTGACGACCTAATCTCTTGGGTGTCAACCTAAGATGTGAAGTAAGTCGTGAGTAGGCTAATTTACTCGGTTAACAAATAGTGGATCTTTATAATCCTTTTTTTGTTCAAATGAAAAGATCAATTTTACCTAATACTTATTTAT
The DNA here is from genome assembly GCA_001517045.1 of Pseudotsuga menziesii. Classification (NCBI taxonomy): domain Eukaryota; kingdom Viridiplantae; phylum Streptophyta; class Pinopsida; order Pinales; family Pinaceae; genus Pseudotsuga; species Pseudotsuga menziesii. Next base: position 92,577 of record LPNX010531681.1, on the reverse strand, counting down.
GGCATCAAGTGCCAAGGAAGTCCGCCCTAGAACTTATAATAAGAAGCTTAAGTTTAAGGTCACTTAATAATAAGAAGCTTATAATAAAAATATGCTATAATTCATTTTAATCTTTATAAAAATTTAATATAGATTCACAGACCTATTTAAGGTTACTATATAAACAGTTAATATATTGTATTGATTTTTTCTTATTTAAACTTAAAATTTATGTAAAAAAAATAAACTGCAAACCTATAATCCTAACCATTTACCTACAATGTCTCAATTCATTATCACTTTGACCGGTTTAAGGTCACCATATAAACAATTAATATTCTGTATTGATTTTTTCTCATTTTGACTTAAAATTTATGTAAAAAAATAGACTACAAACTTTTAATCCTAACCATTTATCTACAGTCATTATCATTTTGTTATATTTTTTTTAATTTAAGTTTCATATATATACTTTGTTTTTTTTTTTTTAATTTTAAGTTTCATAGTACTTTTTTAACATGTGAACATGTTTGAAACCTTTATAAATATAAATATTTCTTAAAAAGAAAGATACTCTAACACTTTTACATAGTTTATATTGCTATGACATTTGATTTCTTTAACAAGGAAATTTTATAGTTTTGAGCATGTGAAATGTTTATTACGTTATACAGTGTATATCTTTATTTTAATTTGCTATGAATGAAGAAAATATGATACTTATGTTGATGCAATTGTTGAAAATCATTCTTTTTAATTATTATAAATAAAGGTATTATGGCTTATTATGCTATATATTGTACATCTATATTATAATTTATTATGATTGAAGAAAATATGATATTTATGTTGATGTAATAGTTGAAAATATTTTTCACAATATGATTAAGCTATGTTAGATTATATTACTCTCAAAAAGATAGAACATAGTTATAGGTGGTTGGTGTGTCATATGGGAACTTAGACCAATCACAAAATATAGGATTGTTGTTATGAATCAATATTAACATGTGGGTCCTTTTTGGAACCAGGGTTTTAATTTTTCTTTTCTACAATATCGAAATTAACTAGAAACATTATTACTTGGAAATATTATAAAATCTAACTTTTCATTTATGTTTTACCTTTGATTTGATTATGGTTTAAGACTTTTATTTTTCAAAAGAAATTATTCTACAATTTTTTTTCACAATAATGGATAGATTTTATATGAGAAAATGTTGTTGTTAAATTAAACAACATTGAGGGGGCTTGGCCCGATTTTATTCAAAAACCCCTTATGACCTTTTAGTTGTAGCCTTTATAAACCTCATAGGGATATGGCTTCACATATTGAAATAGTAAAGGCATTGTTCAACAAAACATACCAAATATAATTGAAAGTAGCTATTAAACACTTGAAAGGATTTAGTCGTCATTGCAACATCCTTAATGCATCTTCATTTTGGGGGCCAGAAAATGTCCATATTCTCTTTGTTGGCTAGAGAAAAATCGCAGAGGGTGGAGTCTTGTAGGAAGTAGAAGGTGGGTTGAAATCTTTTCCAGTAAAGAAAACCTTTACAAGATCATCAATACCATTTAGCCCCTTTTTGAACCTCTAGTGAGAGCATCCTAGCACAATTCCAACATTGGTTCATTTCTAGCATCAAAAGTAGAGATACCAAGAATTCCATTGAACCAGACTACAAAGTGTAATAGTCCAATTTTAGACATGAGTATAAGTATGAATAACATATGGTAGTAGTAAAAATGTCAATTAATTAAAAAAAGAAAAATAAATAGGTGTATTGTAATTTACTTAGGTGCATGGATCACAAGTGTGTCGTCCATGAAAAATTAAGAAATTGAGTAAAATTTGAAAATTAAATAATAAAAAGGGGAAAAAACAAAAGGAAATGACTCTAGTTTTATTAGTTGATTTTAGGGCTTGTTATTTGCGCTAGTATTTTGTTACTTGCGAGTGCACCTCTTTGAGAGGGAAGCTAACGAGGAGGGGATTGTTGTATAGAGGCTTAATAGAGAAGAGAGTAAGGTCCCTTTTAATTCGGCATAGATTTAATTGTTGAAGCCTCAGGGCCTCAACTTTTGTTTGGGGTTGGTTAGTTGGAGAGTTGTACCCCCAACCATTGTTACTCATAGAGGAGCTAGTAACTGATAGAGGATAAGGTCTGCATGCATAATTGGTTAAGATGGTCATCAATTAGTTAAGTAGAGATTCATTTTTTTGGCTTTGTTGGTTATCTGAGTTGTATTAGAATTGTTAATTAATTTCTTGAGGATAATGAATTGGAAGTCATTAGATACTTGATAAATTAATTCTTTTATGAAAATTTATCATAAAATATGATCTTTAATTAGGCTTAAACTTTGCTAAGAAAAATAGATTTTTACATTTGAGAATTTTCTCCAGCAATGAGAATTTATCGCATTCACCGTTGTGAACGTGCTCCTGTTCGGCTTGTTTGCCCCTACCTTGTTGGAGTTCTGGTCCTATGTATCTCAGGAATTGACTTCGATTCAAGGTTCATTTACCGCTACCGATGGTAGAAACATTTAAGAGGATTCAATGAAATCCCTCATTTCACTATCTATAGTTAGAATGAGCATCCCTTATATGAAGGTTATGCAGGAAAAAATCATTAGGTAGTTGTTAGTTAGCCACTTGTTGGCCAAGGAAGGAAGGGCATTCATTCATTTTGCGGGCATATTTATTCTTAATTTTAGTCATTAATTTTTGGTCCATTGATGTAATTCATACAATCTCTTTACTGATCTTAATACAAAAATAAATTATCTTGCAAATAATTGACCGACGTTTTTTAATGTCAGTGCTCCATTTCTTAAGATAAATAGGAACTCATGTATATAGGAATTGGAACATGCAATACACACTGGCATGGGTTCACAACCTACAAACTAAAACCTAATTACCAAATGATAAATTAATTAATACCGTAAATTATCAATCTTTTACTCTCCAACAAGACATTGCTTTGAAGGAGACTGGTGCATTCTAGAACATGCTCCATGAGATTCTGATTCAAAAATATATGCAAGTTCCATACATATAACAACAATTACTAACTGGATTAATCCTCAATGCAATCATATAAACTCAAACGATTTCTGGGAAATTTAATCCTTGGAATTCTTAATTGTAGTCATTATTTTCCAGTCCACAGATGTAATTTATGCAATCCCTTTAATGATCTTAAAATTAAATTAAATTATCTTGCAGATATTTGATAGTGGATTTATTGCTAGTTTGAATTGCTATATGTTTAGTTTCAATTTGAGAGTTTAATTGTGCAAGTTGTTCATAATTGTTATTGCCAATAGATTTTTCCCGAGCAATTAAAAATGGAACAACTCGGTAACATGACAAACAGATACACGCACCCCTTGCATGTATTCATGTATAACAATTCTCAATTTTTATTTTTCATCTGCATCTGCGATCGTAATAAATTGTTGGAGTTAAAGAGAAAGTTGGAATTAGGAGAATTGATGTACAACATGACAGGAATGGATGGTGGTATGACATAATTTGCTATCCCTTTCTCTCCTGCAAAGTAATAACTCATAAATAATTGACCTTTAAAAAGCAATGATACTGGAATTGGTCCCCTATGGAGAAGTCGACCCACTCTCTCCATAGCATAAATAGTAAAGAAATAATTGAAGACAATGAAGCAAATACAGTTTTTGAGGAGGTAGCTAACTGGGAAAAGGACCCCTTTTCACGCAATCACAAACACACATCATAAATTAAATGCTACAACATAAATATCCAAGTTTACAGAATAAAACTCACTTCAGTTTTGATAGACAAGAACGAATTCATAAAACATAAAAATGGAAATAGAAGAATCATTGGAGTTGGATTTACTCCATTGAACCCACTCCTCCTCCATTCCACAGCCATCTTAAATGACATTATATCAGAATGCACAGTCACCCAATCATCGTAGTTTTGTTATTCACATATTTACATTAAAATGCGCTAAAAATTTAATTGGATTAATGTAGTATGAATAATCATACCTTTCAATGTTTTATAGTTTAGTGGAGATACTCGTAAGTATAACTGTGATTTCCATTCATGGAAAATCTTTGAGGCTCTCGAATTAAGCCTCTTTCTTTCTTCCTTTTAGGATCCATATTGTGTTACAACAAACTTTTTAAAACTAGCCCCACTACCATCTCGGCTGGTATATGATGATCTTGAAAGATACTCTAGTTTTAGGCCCACCATATCCCCTAAACCAAATTTCATGGAAAATCATTGAGGCTTTGAGGAATCCATAAGGTAATCTTCAACACATTCTATTAGTCTTGATTTATTCCAACTTGACTTTGGATTCACTTCGATTTTGCATAAATCACAATAGTTTGGGACAACCCAACCTCTCTTTAATCCATTGTCCAAAGTGATTGACCTATTGCTTAATGTTGACCATAGGACAATTTATGTTTTTAGCGAGCCATGAATTTTCCATAGATGATTATGCCACCAATTTTTTCTCCTACAAACTCAAGTTCCATTTTTATGTTGCAACTCAATTTCACCATGAACTCCTGCGAAGAAGGATTATTCGACCAACACAACTTGCACTCCTCATTGGTCAATTTGATGATGTTGATTGAAATTGTCATTGATTCCAACATGGACTTGCAGTGGACCCATAGGTAGTTATTGATGCCACCAAGTCCCTCTTGCAGTGCACAGGTATGGATGATCCTAGTAGCCTCACATCCAGTGCCTTGGATCCCACACCGAGATGGGTTATTTATTGAAGTACCTTGTATCTAGTTGACATGGTCCTTGTACCCACAAGGATGGATTTTGGAACCAGTACCTTGTTGATGATGCTTAAGTCACTACTAATGATGTCGAAGACCCTGGAGATTGTGTTGAAGCACCTTGTATCCAGTTGACAAGGTTCTTGTACCCACAAGGTTGGATCTTGGAGACACCACCTTGTAGACGATGTTGAAGAACCCGATGATGATGCTGAAGACCCTGGAGATGGTGTTGAAGCCCTTGTAGATGATGGAGAAACCCTAGATGGGTTGGAGAAGAATAAATGACCCATTATGTGGTCATTCATGCTCTGATGGTGTCATGGTACCCTAGGATAAGGTTTGGAAACCCCACAGGTGTTGTCATGATATTGATCCTTGGAGGTCCCCTTGAATGGTTAAGGTGGTTGAAGAAGCCCATGAATCCTCTTACTTTATGAAGAAGTCTTGAATAAGTTCTTGGACCCACACTTGATGAATTAATGGTCTTTGAACCCTTGAAGATGATGTGATGGTTGATGGGGTCTTAGAACCCTTGGAGATGGTCCTAGGGCATGAGAAAGTCTTTGGACCCACACACTTGGTGGTTTAATGGTTCTTTTACTCTTATAGGAGTGGTGAAATTGATATAGTCATAGCACACATGCCTTGGTCTTGAGGAGAAGTGCATACCCTTGACTAAGGGTCCTTGATCCTTGATGAATCCCTCAAGGCTCGTGGTGACCTAATTTATTTGTGGACAAAGGTGGAGCATACCCTAAGAAATTGAAGATGACTTATGGTGAACATATTGGAGTACGGAAAAACCCTAAGGTTGACTATTGAAAGAAATAAAAATAAGTACATACAATAAACCCTAAAACCATGGTAAGGTTGACTTTAAAGTTTGTACAAAGACACATTCACCCTTGATGACTTGTGGACACATCCCTATGTACTTTAATGATGTGGAAAAGAAGTGGTTGTAAACAAAATAATAATAATAAAGAAATGGAATTTGTTTACCTTCCTTATCCTTGAATTTGACCCCTAATTTGGGAAATGGACAACGTTAAAATACCATATAATCACAAGCATCCTCACTCCAAATAAATCCAATGAATATGAAGAGAGAGCTCATTGGAGGAGCATTTGACTGTTAAAAATTAGTGGTCTTGGACTGAGGCCATTCACACCTCACTGAGGAAATTTAGATGGAGGATTGTAAGTCTAATTTTCATATACAACAGAGAGTTTTGGGTAATGGATACTACTGCCTTCTTTACTAACACTTGATGATGATTTCCCAGGGTTTCACAAGCATTCAAACAGTCCTAATTTGAAGCCTTACATAGTCACAAATTGATGAAGTATATACAGTCTGAGTTCTTACCTAAACAGTCCGTTTTTGTAGCAGCAATAGCCTGGGTAGTCTTGGTGGTGACTATGGAAATCGGTGGAAGTTACAACAGTCCTTCTCTTAATTTTGTTTAGGATTTTTCACATAAATTCTTATTGACAATCCAAGGTTAACTGTGGGATAAGCAATCCAGGGTTTTGCCATTTTAGGGTTCTCCCACAACATACACAGTCCCAAATTTTTGTAAGCTGACTAGTTTGGATCTTGATGGAAGTATGATGAAGATAGCAGCAGGAACAGTCTCAAGTTTTTATTGTTAGGATTATTAATCCTCCCTTGGTCAAATGTCTATTAGATTAATAATTGCCTAACTTAGGAACCTTAAATTAATTAATTGGATCCACTTGGCCTAATGGGACCACATGTACAAGTCATTAAAGTGTGGGGAACACTACTAGAGGTTAACCGCCACTTACTACATATGCATGCATAAGTTAGGGTGCCTCCGAGACCAATTCCTACATTTTAGGAGCCATTAGGTGTTCAGGCTCCAACCTACTTCAGTTAATTGGTGTTAGTACTAGTTAGTCTTAGTTAGCCCCCAGTTACAATCAATTACTTCTCTATCAGTTAAGCTAGCGCTACCAATGCATGGATAATGCATGGTTTCATGGGGAGAAGCATTTTTCCTACCTACCACACTCAGTTGCACTAAGTTAACTAGATGTTATTGCTTGTTGGAGTTATTGGTCATCAGGGAGTTGTCTATTTGGAGTCTGATATTGATTGGGAGACCTTGAGTTACAGATTTAGTTAGATACAACCATATCCACTTGGAGGATTTGATTTCATATCCCATGCATTTGAATTCTACCTATGTAAACTATTGTAACACGGGATATTATTATTGTGAATGATACTGTAAATTCCTGAGCAATACTTATATGTTTCCTGTGTGGTTTGTTTTGTTCATATTGTATCTTCACTATCCATTCTTTTACTGCAAACACTATTAGAACTATCTTCTTTAAGATCTAAATGGAATTCAAATTCTAATATGGTATCATATCCTTCTCAAGCATGTTTTATGCTTGTTTCTCCCCATCGAACATCAGAAGCAGTTGGGTTTCCACAGAAGTCCCCTATGAAAATTTGCTAGCTTTGGATTCATTCAAAGCAGCAGAGACGGCGTGACGAGCCCTAAAAACATGTTCATGTCGGGAGGAAAAGCATGATTCTAACGGTTTATATGTTTTAGTGTGTTATTGCAGTGAAATTGACAGGTGCTACGTAGTTTGAGAGAAGTATTTGCAGTCTTCCAGTCGAAGTAATTATGAGTTCTTGAACTCTTGAACCACAGATCCTCACATCTTCCAATTATCGTGATTGGAGGATTGATATGCAGCTGGCCTTACACAAGCATGACTACCGCGGGATCATACATGGATGGGAGGCTAAGCCTCATTAGCCAGTAGAGCGGAACAAGTTCCTAAATCGTTGTGATGAAACATTCGGGTACTTATGTACTTATATTTCCAGAGATCTCCTCTTTCATCTAGAAGTATTGAGGACTCCCAGAGAATCCTGGGAGAAGCTTGATAGCTTGTTTAACAAACAAGATTAGCTTCGGGGACACATTTTGGCGATTAAGTTGGTATCTTTATATCCTAACAGTTTCGATACTATTGATAAATTCTTCTCCAAATTCAAGTCTCTAGTGCTCCAATACAGACAGTGAGGGATAGAGCGGAAGGATGAGAAGAATGTCCTTTCCATACTCAACAAACTAGGCCCTACGTACTTTGTATATGTCTCTATGTTTCATTCCAAGCAGGAAAGCTTTCCTGATTGGAAACTTCCTTCTTTAGATTCATTTTCTGAGTCCTTAATCAAGGAATAAGACAAACTGATTCGAAAGGGAGTCATCCAGACCTCCAAATATCAAGCTCTCTTGGTTATTGACTCTTCCAAAGCGCAAACAAAGGGGAAATCAAAGAATAAGGAGCCAAAGGAGTTGATTCGAAGCCTAAACAAAATCAACAAGCTTCCAAAGGGGCCTCTGGCTCTAAGAAGAAAAAATTTGAAAACAAGTTATGTCCTTATTGTGAAAAGGGAAACCATCTTGAAGAACATTGTATGAGGAAGCAACTTGATGAGATGTTCGCTCTTCTCAAGCAACACAACATTGTTGCTCCAAGAGAAAAGAAGCCCAATGAAGAAGCATTAACAGAAGATGTCGAAAGGTGTAATGCTTTGAAAGAAACTCTCTCTCCATCCTCAGCATACATTATAGATTTTGGAGCCTCTAACCACATGGTTGCCTCCAAAGAATCCTTCTCTACTCTTTCACTATCAAAGGGGCCTAATATTCACATGGGAGATGATTCCCAGATTCCAGTAGAAGGAAGGGACTCAATCAGAGTGAAGCATGGTGAGTTCAAGGATATCTTATATGTTCCCTCCGTCGCTACTAACCTGTTATCTGTTTACCAGATGACTCATACAAGCTCTCCCAAGAGGGTCACATTCAATTCAGACTCATTTGAGATCACATAAAAAGCCACTGGAAATATTGTAGCGAAAAGTATTGCAAATCACTCTACCAAATCTTATGAGTTTTCACATTTATTACCTGTTTCTCCTCCTACAGCTTTATTGTCTCATGCTAATAACACCAACAAGATTTGGCATGAGAGATTTGGCCATCTCAATTTCAAATATCTGAAGCAACTCCACAATGATAACATGGTTGAAGGTTTTCCCTCTGTCCAAACTTCTAATGGAGTATGTGCTAGGTGCTTGGTAGGTAAGCATCCAAAAAAGAAGTATGGTGTTGGGAAGGCACATAGAGCTGTCTCTACACTTGATTTGATACATAGTGATGTAGTTGGACCTATGCCCACAAACTCCATTAATGGTTGCAGGTATTTCCTGACCTTTATTGATGATTATTCTAGGTACTGTTGGATCTACTTCATGAAACTAAAATAAGAAGTTTTTGAGACTTTTAAAAGTTTTAAAGCTATGGTTGAGAACAATTTCAATAAGAAGATCAAGTCAATAAGATCTGATGGAGGAGGAGAATATGTCAAAGGGGATTTCAGAATTTCTGTGAATCAGAGGGGTTTGAATAGAGCACTCAGTTCCATACACACACATCAAAATGGTGTGGCTGAGAGGAAGAACAAATCACTGAAAGAGATGGCAACATGCCTTCTCCATGCCAAGCATCTGCCTCCTTCTCTTTGGGCTGAAGCAGTAAACTGTGCTTCATATTTGCAGAATAGGGTGCCCCACAAGTCAGTGGTTGAGGTCACACCATTCGAAGCACTGCATAGGTATAAGCCCAATGTCTCTCATCTGAGAGTTTTTGGTTCCAAATCTTGGGCCAGGATACCACTTGACAAGAGGAAGGCCTTCCAAGCCCAAAGTAGCGAATGCATTTTGCTGGGATATGCAGAAGATGCAAAAGCTTACAAACTGATGGAGGTTGCTACCAGAAGATGCTTCATTGAAAGAAGTGTCCAGTTCGAAGAAGATCAGTTGCATGATACTCCTTCAGCAGCACAGGAAGGTATAACTATTTCTCCATCTATTTTTTATAATGATGATGATGTGCTATAGGTTTCAGATTCAGATGAAGAAGATCACATACATCATGATCCTGTTATTGAGACTGAATCTCAAGAGATTCTAGACACAGATCAAGTACCCATTCCTAATCAGAAGCCTAAACCCATATGGGCTCGAAAGCTTCTCAATGCATCTGGAAGTGGTGCTGGATTTCCAGAAGACAGAAGAAGAACAAGGTCCCAGTATCAGAATGAGCATGTTACACTATCCATCACACATTCCCTCTCTACAGAATGGTGCAGTAAAGTTCCAGGTCGCTGCTACTTGATGATGGTGAATGATCAGCTACATGGCCCATAGAAGCAGAGATTTTATCATTCCCTACCTTCACCAACCAGCAGAACCAAACAGAGTCATTCGTTCAGAAGTACATTGAGAGGTCCACTAATGGACGATGCTGCTGCATAGAGCTGCAATTTTTTGCAGCAGTGCTTTGCTCAAGTTATTTTTCTAGGGAGGAAGCTTCTTCTGTCTAAAGATAGCTTGCAGATTGCTATTTTCTTGCTTATTTTTTAGAGGGGGGGTTCCCATGAGGTTTTACCCTGTTTCCTCAGTTGTATTAAGCATTATTTTTTATTATCTTCTAGATTGTATTTGGGTGACCTATGGTCTTGTTACCAGGGACCATAGTTGTCCAAGTTAGGATTCAGGGGGGGTGTTAGTATTATTAATCCTCCCTTGGTCAAATGTCTATTAGATTAATTATTGCCTAACTTAGGAACCTTAAATTAATTTATTGGGTCCACTAGTACAATTGGGTCCACTTGGCCCAATGGGACCACATGTACGAGTCATTAAAGTGTGGGGAACACTACTAGAGGTTAACTGCCACTTACTGCATGTGCATGCATCAGTTAGGGCACCTCTTAGACCAATCCCTACATTTTAGGAGCCACTGGGAGTCTTGGCACCAACCTACTTCAGTTAATTGGTGTTAGTACTAGTTAGTCTTAGTTATCCCCCAGTTATAATTAGTTACTTCTCTGTCAGTTAAGATAGCACTACAAATGCATGGATAATGCATGGTTGCATGGGGAGGAGCACTTTAAATTGGATTGTTATATGATTTATTGCTTAAAACGTTCCCTTGATTTAAATTGGTTTACCTACCTATGATTCGGATTATATCCAAAGAATCGGTTCACATGTCAGATGTATCTACAATCTGGATTGAAATCCAAGGTCCTTGCTTTAACTTGATTTATCTTTAGATCCATGTATTGGATCTGCACTTTTTATTTGCTTGTGATTTATAGTTTATATCTATGTATTAGATCTAAACTCTCAAATGAATTTGTGTTTTGATCTGAACCGATACGATCTTCTCTACATAGGGTTGAATTTATATTTGCTTATTGTTTTGTTTAAAACCAAAGACTTAGTATGTGTCACCTCTGCATTTACGGTTGACTTAGCATGCGTGGGTTTAGAGCCTGGATGCCAGTGGATGCCTACAATGGGAATTACCATATCTGCAAGGTTGATTCATATGTGTTTCCCTTTTTGTATAGAAACGTTAGGTATCGATGTTTGTTTAGAGTTTTTCCTTTACTAAGGTTTTTAAATTGTCGATGAGCTGGGAAAGAGCAAATCCGATAGATCTATGTTTTGTATAATATCTAAATTCATGTGTTGTACAGATCCATGTTTAGGCAAAAGGTTTAATCTTTGTAGGTGATTTCATAATTATCCCATTAGTTGCGTTCATGGGTTGTACAGATCCGTGATCTGACGAAAGGTTTTACCTTTCCCGCGTTTGTATTGATCCCATGTGTGAGACTCGATCTAAGTCATAATATGTGTTGGGTTTGTAACCTCGACTTGGATATTAACTAGCAATTGTACCTAGGGGTGCAATAAAATAACGCCGTGTTGCAAGCAAACCAAGGGGATGTTTATATACATAGAAAGAAAGAGAATTAGAAGTCTTGTATACATTTCTTAAATGTGAATCATGAAAATGGAATCCATAACCACATTAAAATGTGGTATCCCGAACTTTTAGAATCTCAACAAACATGTACAAATTCTAGTAATATAAAAGATAAGTAGGTAAATGGAGATCTTTGTAAAATATATAAAATAAATAAAGTAAAAACTTATAAATGTTGTATATATCTAAAAAAAAAGATAAATTAAAATTTTAATAAAAAAGATATATAAAATAATGGAAAAAATAAAATTTGATTCATATATCCTTATATATAAGAAATGAGTAGGTTTAAAAATAAAAAAGGCAAGCAATTATAATATGTGTTTGTAACTAATTTATGTTTTGTGACCTCATGTGTTAAACCTAAACTTTAAACTAATTTAAAAACTAATTCTATAAAACATATCCTTATATATTATATTTTCACTTTTAAAAATATCTGAAAACTCAATTTGCAAATTTTTTGATTTTCCCAATTAAAAACGGAGAGTATGTCAAAGCATATGTCATTTAAGAGTAAAAACCAATATCAAATTAAGTCATAAACCCCAAAACAATAATCTAGAAGCTAAGTTTAAATATTACAATCTATTTTTATATCATATTAAAACATATTATTGTTATTGAATATATTTCCACTGTCACAATATATACAAAAGATGATATTTAAAAGTAGAAAATGTAAATTATGAGAAAAAATACAGCAAAATTTCAAAGTTTTCACGTGTGAATACATCAAAATTTTTAAATTATCTCGGTTCGGGCACGGCTCTAAATCAAGAGTTGTGAACTTTGAGTTGGATCCTGTTCTCTTGGTATACCATCATGTTTCAAGTAGATTTAAAAAGTCTTTTTCACATATTCTCCTGTACTATCTATTCTTAAATATTCCATAAATATACCATATTATTTTTAAATTATTACTTTAAATTTCTTATCTAAATACATTATCGGATTCTTATTCTTCAAAAAATATGCTTATGTCCTAATTAACTAACAATATAAAAAATCAAAAGAGTAATCCTTATGATCCTCTTTTCTAGAAACCAACTATAATAGACATAATTAACTAACAATATAAAAAATCAAAAGAATAATCCTTATGATATTCTTTTCTAGAAACCAACTATAATAGAATATTAAACAAGACACATAATAGAATGTCTATAGGATTTGGTAATATCCCACAGTAATTTGGGGATTGAGATTGTCAATTGGCTTTTGGCAGTAGAGCAACTAAACTCAGAGATATAGAAGGACGTATAAATAATACAAACTTAGTTAAGTGAGGTTACAAAAGAAAGAGATAACTTGTGACAAGACAATAAAAAATGAAAAGGTTAGCTTTAATAAGTAAGTCTGCGCAAGGTTTTTTACCATTATGTGGAAAATAGTAAGAGTAGCAGACCTGGAGGTTTATGATATCATTCTAGATGAATCACCCGATAATCTATTATATAGACCGCGGGCCTCCTACTTCAAATTACATAACCAATAAACTAACTTACAAATTGATCTTGACGCAGAAAGAAGGCATGGATATTTCCAGTCCCAAGCACTAATGGAGAGCATAGATACACTCATAGATCAAGTGGAACGAACAAGAATGCAACTCAAGGTTGCAACTGAACGGAGACGCAAGGTACACTCACAATTATTGATTGGTCAAATATTAAGCGTGCACGAGAGGCGCCAGTGGAGGCCCTTTAGGATAAGGTAACACTCCTGGCCAAAATGACCCTGGATCCGGCAGTTCGACAACAAAGAAAATACAATATTAACGAGTGGGACAGTCAAAGGGACCAAATCTTCACAGTTACAAACCAAGTGCAATAGGAGTTACGATCATTAAGGCCAGCCAATATGGAGAAATGCGGGGAACTACCGCGACTAAACAAACTCTTCTTTTGCAGACTTGGAGTGGAAAAGTTCAGGCGACGTGACTAGATCGTACAGATCAGACACAGGCCGATAAATTTGCAATGGAGCCAAACTACTCCTGTCCAAATGGTCCCAAGAATTGAACACATTTACTTTTCAGGGTTCCAAGAACAAGTGTTGAAGGTGGTCCCAAAAAGTTCCCCTTCATTTGAAGTGGAAAACAATCAAGGAAATCAGAGTTGACCTGAGGACGAGTAAACAGGTGTGGTCAGGGCGGCCCCTTCATTTTTTTTATTATGGACATGGTGGCGCCAGGTCAATAGGCAGTAATCGAAGTGGCCCTACCCATTTTTGGAAACTACGCGGAGAATTGAAGAGGAAAGCAGCTGTGGAAGAAGGTATGGATACGCATAGAGGAATCTAAGGAACGTGATCCCTAGTTTTGAGAAGACAAAGTTCTAAGAGGAGGACTACCAGCAATAACAGGGAGCTACGAGAGAGAAAACAGAAGACATAAGTGCCACTGGCTGTGGGATAACAGTCCCTCTCTTTGAATGGGATCCTCTAGCCTAAGGTAAAACATGTATGAATGTAAATGCCATGGCCTAAGAAAAGGTGAATCAGTAGTTGGTTGTGTGTGGGTTGGAGATTCTGTGGATTGGTTAAAAGAAATAGATACATCTGGCAAAAGACTGATTAAGTCTGTAATATTGGATCTACACATTTCATTTTCTCCCGGTGCTGGATCACTACAGCGTATAATGAGATCAAGTGCATATTTCCTCTACCTCCTACTAAGGGAGAGCGGCTTCGCACCTTCCTGAATCGACTGAATCTACTGAGTAAACTGCCTTAGCTGCTGGGTTTTAAGCTACCACAGTGGTGCTGGATAAACAAATGCTACTGATGCTGGGTCTAGCTGCTATTGTTTCTACCCCAAATTGTGCGTGCCTTTGCAGGTAATGGATCCGTAGTAACTGGGTGGGTATCGATCTGGAACTGAAACTACTGCTTCTTAGCTTTCTGGCTTGACTGTACTGGACTCTGCTGAGTCAACCAAATAAACTGGGACTGCTCGCTATGGATATGCACTCTCTACAGTAATAGGCTCTGCACTTCAATCTGCGAGATCTCCAACTGGAAGCTCTACTATATACCATAGGTAGCTCCATAGCGGTGGTGAAAGAGAATGAAATACCAAAGCATGCACGCTCGTATGGGGTAGAAGGAATAAAATAGCAAAGCCGGACGGTCGGTGGGAAAGGCATCACCCGTAGCCACGGACCAATTAAACTAAGACATATAAATTCATAACCAGCTTTTGTTAGTATCATTAAAAAAAAAAAATTGTTTTTTCATTTTTTCCACAACACGACAAATTCTTAAGCACATACCATAATGCATTGTAACCGCGTTTCTCATTGATAATGTCAATATTAAGTATAAGGAATTATAATCTGATATAGTCTTTATCTGATACTGTCAATATTAAGTATAAGGAATTATAATCTGATATAGTCAATTCCACTTGTTTGAAATATAGGTTATTACATCATATTCAGCGTGTGGGAAAGTTTTGCTACAGGGACACGCCTCCAACATGAAGGTTATTTACGTGTCCAGAGTACAACCATATTTTGCCACGGCTCACAGATCAAACGACAAAGAGCGCATAGAAAGAACTCACACTCCCAAATAACTTTCAGTCAGAGCGTCATTTTCTCTTTCAACACTCTGAAAGATCCGAGTTATGCAGGAAAAAATGGTTGGGAACGGTCATGTTACGCTGTTTCTCTATGCATTTCTAGGTTTGCAAGCATTTGCAACTTTGGATCCTCGTAATCCTTGGCAGAATAAAACTTTGAACAACAATCCCTTGGTGTTTAGAGACTTTCAGGAAATTGTCAGGACTGACGCTGGCGAGATCAGATCGGTTCAAGTGAGAATTCAAGGAGAGGACGAAGGATATCAAAAGCTGGTTCATATGGAGCTGAGTTTCATGACCTTGGACCCTCAATCTATGCTGCTTCCTATGTTTCTTAATGGGGATTTCCTTTTCTACGTTCATACAGGTAAAATAATTTGAACTCCCAAAGATTTACAGTAGCAGCAGTATTATTAGGGCATTGCATTTGAATCTCAACGGTAAATCATGTGAAACCCTATCCATGTGTTCTAGAACAGTCAATTCATTTACCTGGGCCGACCTTCCATCCCTCTTTTTATTTTTCTCTGTTATTTTAACAGATTCGGGCAAGGGCGTACCCTCTCCTTCCCCCATTTTTTTCCATAGCTTATAGAGTCACAAAGATTCGACGCCCATATGTTTTTTTGCGAACCAGTAATTCGACGCCCTTATAGAGTCACAAAGATTAAATAAGAAGCAATAATCTGCCCATAGATCTTTAAATGGGAAATCCTAGATTTACTAGAGATTTTCCTTCTTAAATAACAGCTTTGAAAGAGTTCATTCTGAACATCACAAAATTCTAAAAAATTCCAGTCAATGCCCTCTCTTCGACGAGTCTGAGTATAACAAATTTCAATGAATTTTTTTTTATCCACTGTAACAATTAAATTTGCCCAGCAAAAATTTTCAGAGACTGCCCAAATTTAACTTTTAAGTGTACATTTCTTTAAAGGCTAACTAGGATTTCTTTTCAATTTTTTTGTGTTTTCAACAAAAACTGAAATGTATACATAATAAGCCCTTACAAACTCAATGAAATGAAAAAAAAAATGAAAATTTCAGGAAACTATAGAGAAAGATTCTTTCAACCAAATATCTCGCTTCATCAACTAATAGTGACAGGAATAAATGTCATCAAAACTTGTCTGTTTTCAATATAAATTAAAATATTTCATAAATGATAAATGCTATCAAAACTTGTCTGTTTTCAATATAAATTAAAATATTTCATAAATGATAAATGCTTACAAGCTCAGTGAGATGCTGAAAAGCTTTTACAGAAACAATTTTCTTCATACCAAATATCCCGACTGAAAGATCAAAATGAAAGGACAAAACATAAAGCCTATAAATATAGAAATTATGTGTATTCATAACAATAAGATCCTCTAACAGTTTATAAAATCGAAGAGTACATGCCTGGAATAATCTCACCACTGCCTCGGCTCCGCATGCGAACCTCTTGAGAAATCTGAGAAATGCCCAGCTCGTCGTCTGAAGCCTCTAGCAGATAACACAAATCGAAAACCGAGTGCGCATTTAGGGTTTGGCCTTCTTAGCCACTCGAGATATTGGAGGCCACCGAAATATCCTCAGGGCTAGAGGAGGGATAAGAAGTGGAACATGTCACGCCAATCTCTTGGGCTAATGGGACTCGATCGCTGACAATGGCTCCTCCTAATTTCAATAGTGGAAACGACTACAGGTTCCTGAGACTGGACATCGATGGAAGCCTTCGCGTCTACCGGATCTCTCGAATGCCTGGACAAAACGATGTCAGATCCTGGAGCCCGGATTTTGAACTGGACCAGTATAATAAGTATTGCATACTGCCCAGAGCCTGTGGGCCTTATGGCATCTATGACAATGGCCAGTGCACCTGCCCAGGCTCCAGGACAAGCAATCAATTCGATCAAATCCAGAACCTGGACGTGATGCAGGGATGTTATAGCAGAGAAGGGGAGCCGACGTGCAGCCAGCCATCTGCTGCCCGACATTTCATGAGCCTCGACGGTGTGGATTACTATCCGAACGACTACCTGGAGCCTGAAGCAAACGTCTCCACAGTCGAGAAATCCAAGAGCCTCTGCAATTCCAGTTGCTCTTGCACTGCTGCCTTCTTCCGCAACAGTTCCTCGTCGTGTTACAGAGTTCGATAATAGCGAGAGAGTGCAATCAATTGAATACGAATATCTCGTCGCTGCTATTCAATAACCTGTGGCTGCTGTTCAACAACCGACTGAATAGTCTCTCCTTTTTCTGTCGGCGGTTCTCGTGATGTGATATGC
>LPNX010531681.1:55088-74729 GCA_001517045.1 Pseudotsuga menziesii | reverse complement strand
TATATAATATCTATGCAGACCGACCCCTGTCAGATTGAATCGACCCATATCGTGCTGGACAGACCGCTTGACCCGTAAGCAGCAGCAGCATGGCAGACTGGCGGACTGGACTGGACAGGACATCAACCTAACCGCACCTGATCAACGATGGAGATTATCTCCATCGTCGGACGAAAAAGATTGAGGGCTGGAAAACCAAAAATCATTTATTGTGGAGAGTAGACTCCATTTGGTAACGCCTTACGGCGTAATTACATGTTTTGAGTTTGGCTAGTACATTTTTTTGATCTGATGGGTTGTATGCATTTGGTGTTATAAGATTATAGATTAGAACTTTGTTTATAACTTCGTTATGCTTTTCGAAAGTCCATCAGAGATGATTTTAAGGAACCATACTTATTTGAAAGTGTATAAATGTTGGCGAATATTACCAATTCTTAAAAGGCCAACTACAAAATGATTGGCGATATTTTTCAAAAAATATTTTAATTTCCAAGGATTTTATATTGTCTATATAATAATTTGGCTATTTTTAGGGTGAAAAAATTTTACCCCATCAAAATTGGGCAAAACAAGGTTTCAAAAAATGTAAAATGACGAATATTTTTTAGGAGAAAAACATGGAAAAATAGCCCACTAGGCTAAAATTTGCCCCTAAAATTATCCCGAAGTCCATGATCTTGATATGACATTAAAGAAATATGTATTTTGTTCATTAAATAAATGGTTCAACAAATATGAAAAAATATATATATGTGTTTCATCTTTATAAAGTTTTCCTTTCTTTAAAATGTATATTTATGTATGTTCCATTATATATTTGAGAGCATATATATTTGGTTTTTATAATTTATATTTGAGAAGATCTTCATTTGTTTACCCAATTACGATAAACTTATGATTAAAGTTAATAATAAATATTATGATACTTCTAATAAAATGAAAGTAATTTGATTAAAGAAATGAAATGAAACAAAATGAATTCATTCATTAACTTTGGGGTTATATGGAAATGTTACTAATACAAATTATTCATGAATTATTGTAATTTAAATGGTGAACTTTTTGTATTAAATTATCTTCTTATGATTATCGTAAGGATCTTTACTTAAGGGTTCATATCTTAACATATTGAGTATGTATATATATATATATATGGGTATGATGGAATTAATTGAATAATGAAAAGAATTGTGATATTTCCCGTGTTGAAAAGAGTCTCCCATTTGTAACCTTATCTTAGTGGATTCGTCGCCCAACATGGGGGTGACCTTAGAGGGACAAACATACGTCAATTAAAGCCTATGGTTGGAAGGAAAGTTGTAGGCATGCTTTCAATCGCACAAGCTCATTTCAAATTAGAGTAGAATCTATGATGGTTAACTTTGTTTATGGAACTAATTTTATCTTGTTTTCAAGTTTATTATGAAACTTATGCTCTTGGATTTATAATCTGATTTATAGTATTAATATGTATGTTGAGTTGCATGACTTTAAGTGGTGGCTGCAAAAACTGTGTCCCAATGGTGAAAGGCATAGGGATAACACTCGAAAGACAAGTGTAGAGTAAATCAATTGTATATGTGCATACCTTTAAAATTAGTTTTATTTTATCATCTAAAACAAATCCAACATTGTTGTTTGCTCCACTCAGGAGACTCCTTCCTCATCTCCAACGGTTGTGCCCAGAAGATCAAGTACAAAATATGGTATATCGATAAGGAGGGTGTTAACCTTAGTTAAGGGATAGGGTTAAAGTGCAACCGTTATCTCATTCAAAGAATCGTCATGAAACTAATGTAAGGTCTGTGCCTTATTATATTATTCAATAAGATTTGCTTATATGGATTAACATTAGAGTGATTGTGTTTTGGTATGTCTTCATCCTAAAAGAATGGTTATGGATAAGTAGTGAATGAGTAAAATTTAATTAGCGTGATTAGATGTTCTTAGAAGAAGAATTTGTATACTGTGCACCCCAAGAATCTATCCAGATGTTTGGGGTTTGTTACATATGGTATCAGAGCTCAAGTTGCAACACTTGGACCTATATGAGCTGAAAATAAATAAGAAGGTGCAAGTTGTATGAACTAAGAAGTGGGTGGATACAGATAATAGAAAGTAATAAGGTAAATATCAGGGAAGACTTTCTCTCTCGTACTACGAGTCATTGGTATTCTCAGGGATGAACTGTAAATATATACCTAATTCTTGCTGACCCACTAATGTGACAATTAGAAGGTAGATTAAAGCAAGTTCCACTAGAAAAATAAATCATTATTTATTATATATTTTTCTCCTTGTCATGATGAATGCACTGTGATATTTGAAATTCATATAGTAGGAGATGCAATGATGAAGACGAACTAACCTTATAGTTTTTGGGTTATAGGAAGTAAATGAGGGGTGCAAATTTCCTTCGAGAAACATATGGATAGACGAGGATTATGCTCAAACTAGAGTGACTAGTTGGCCATCTAAATCGAGATAAGTACCATTTTCGAGTTTTGAGTATAACATGATTCCTATAAAAAATAAATTTAGTTAGCATTATCAAAAAGGGACTTAGAATATTGTTAAATGCATAGCGCATATATTTATTAAATATAGTGTTGTGGACTACTAAATGGTATGTTTATCTTTTGGAAATTCGAAAGGAATAATTTAGATGCCAATTAAACTAATACAAGGCAAACCTTAAGAAGAAGGATCCAGACATTATACCCACGACAAACTTTGTAAAAAATATTAAGAAAAGAGGAAAACCATTCTTCTTTAGTCTTATGACCTATCTCTTGTATCCTAAGCATCCACATGATATTCCATGACAAATTTGAGGTGTCATATCAAAGGAAAACTGTGTGTTATTAGAAAAATGCATTTTGTCATAATACATGTTTATACATTAGGAGGAAAAAGCAGTGTGTTAAGGATGTATATTACTAGAGACATTAAACATTGATTAATAGAAATTGCAGTTACAATAGCAAGTATCCTTAATGTTTCATTAAGTGTCTCCTTCACTTTCAATGCTAAGTTATAACACTTCCTTGTAAGTAAAAGTGTTGATTGAAAACATAGTAAATGATCTTGCTAGAAACACTCAATGTATGTTATAGACAAGCATTGAAAGTTAGGTGAATAAATGTATGACTACTGAATATATTAGTCTGAAGAAAATATTGACCCATTTTAGTGTATGTTAATGGTAACGGATTAATGGTGTTACAAAAATAAGTGACTAAATAAAACATACTTGGAGTTGATTATTGGAGTTCAAAATCACTTATGGGTAAGTGGCGAGTTTAGTCTTATTGACTTGATATGAATATATGATTATATGGGAAACTTTGAGAAAGTCTTCTACAACTAAAATTTTCACCTTATTGCTATGTTATGAAATGTTGCGTTAACAAATATTTTTTGATACTATTAGTATTCCTGTGACTTTATGAAAAAAACGAGATCATTGAAATTGTTCATTGTTAATTAGTTGAGTTTTAACCAAGGAAGCTCATTTGGAAAGTTGGGTAACGATGATAGAGATATGTACTTTTACGATTGTGCATATACAAATCAAATAAAATGAATATCAAACATGAGAAAGGTGCACAGGTATAAATACTAATATTATATCACCATTATGCAAGGAGTGGGGGGATGGAAATCATTATATTGCACTTATGAATTATAATTAGGCAAGATATCAGTTGCATATGCCTATTGAATAAAAGATAACCTAGAAATTGTTGAAATCGTTCATCGAGTGAAATCATTACATGAAATATTTATTTTTATACAATTTGATATTGTGACTAACTATTCATGGAGAAGAGAAGGCATCAGGGACTTGGTTATGGAAATAACATAGAGAGCCATGATGGGAACCAAAGTTCTATGACTGCAAGCAACCCGATGATATGAGGGAAATTTGGTACATGTGAAACTAAAAAGAAGAATGTACAGGAGGTACATGTTTGTACATGAGGTACACATTTGTATAGGAGGTACATGTTTCCCCTCGGTCAGCTAAGCACCAGTATGCATCCTATGGGGACACCCAGGTGTTAGGCATCTGGTTAGAATTCTTTCTGCACGAGTTTACGTTGTAAGAGGACAATCAGGAGAGTAGGGGCTCCATGCAGAACCTTCGGGTATCATGGTGTCTGAGAAATTAAGCATTTGAGCTCAGTGAAGCACCTTGAATAACACAAGTAGGAGATACGGCTGAGGAGGGGTATCGTCCTCGTGTAGGGTAGCTTGGACTAGTACTCGGAGTAATGTTGGCAATGTATTTGTTTGGATGGAGAGAATCCAAGAGGAACCAAAAGGCACTTAATAATAGTTGTAAAAGGTATATGCGCTTTCGTTTCTATGAGGTAATGTGCTTATGTATTGATAAATAGAGTAAACGGGAATACTTGAACCAATGTGAATCATGAAATTAAATAGTGTTGGATTATTCATTTATGCCTATACTATTGATGTTGATCATAGTAGACATGCAGTGGTATGTTTCATATTTCGGGTTGGTGGCCTAAAAACACTTGATGTAATCTGTTAATCTAAAGGATTAAAGTATGTATGGCATAGTCAAGCTAAGAGGATTTTCGCATGAAGAATTTCCATAAAGGTGACACTCTAAAAGAGGTCTAGTAAAACATGTTTTTACTTATGTAATATTCTGTTGACATTAGAAGTATGTATAAATATGATGATATTCTAGGTAGACCTTGTGATATCTTACAAAGAACAGGTTAGAAGACAACAGAGTTGAAAGACATCGCAAAAGGTGTGGAAGCAAGCAATGAGAACCTAAAGGGAAATGAAGACAAAGCTTTCACGAATATGTAACACCAAGGACAATGTTAATTCTAAGTGGGGAAGGATGTAACATCCCCTTAGTACGCGACCGAAAAAAGCGAAGTGTAAATAAAATGCACTATAAGTACTAATCCTAGCTTCATCAAATTATGGATGAAATTGACAATGCTAGGAGAATGAAATCTTTGCATGACTAAAATGACGATTGGGGACGAATACACTAGGGGGAAGGTAAAATATTAGTCGGGCCGAGGGAACTGAAACAATAATAACAATTCCCTTTACGACCTAATCTCTTGGTTGTCAACCTAAGATGTGAAGTAAGTCGTGAATAGGCTAATTTACTCGGTTAACAAATAGTGGATCTTTATAATCCTCTTTTTGTTTAAATGAAAAGATAAATTTTACCTAATACTTATTTATGGCATCAAGTGCCAAGGAAGTCCGCCCTAGAACTTATAACAAGAAGCTTAAAATTAAGGTCACTTAATAATAAGAAGCTTATAATAAAAATCTGCTATAGATTCATTTAATCTTTATAAAAATTTAATATAGATTCACAGACCTATTTAAGGTTACTATATAAACAATTAATATATTGTATTGATTTTTTCTCATTTAAAGTTAAAATTTATGTAAAAAAAATAAACTGCAAACCTATAATCCTAACCATTTGCCTACAATGTCTCAATTCATTATCACTTTGACCGGTTTAAGGTAACCATATAAACAGTTAATATTTTGTATTGATTTTTTCTCATTTTGACTTAAAATTTATGTAAAAAAATAGACTACAAACCTTTAATCCTAACCATTTATCTACTGTCATTATCATTTTGTTATATTTTTTTTAATTTAAGTTTCATATATATACTTTGTTATATTTTTTTTATAATTTTACAGTTTTGAGCATGTGAAATGTTTATTATGTTATATAGTGTATATTCACTACGTGATATAGTGTAGATCTTTATTTTAATTTGCTATGAATGAAGAAAATATGATACTTGCGTTGATGCAATTGTTGAAAATCACTTTTTTTAATTATTATAAATAAAGGTATTATGGCTTATTATACTATACATTGTACATCTTTATTATAATTTATTATGATGGAAGAAAATATGATATTTATGTTGATGTAATAGTTGAAAATATTTTTGACAATATGATTAAGCTATGTTAGATTATATTACTCTCAAAAAGATAGAACATAGTTATAGGTGGTTGGTGTGTCATATGGGAACTTAGACCAATCACAAAATATAGGATTGCTGTTATGAATCAATATTAACATATGGGTCCTTTTTGGAACCAGGTTTTTAATTTTTCTTTTCTACAATATCGAAATTAACTGGAAACATTATTACTTGGAAATATTATAAAGTCTAACTTTTCATTTATGTTTTACCTTTGATTTGATTATGGTTTAATACTTTTATTTTTCAAAAGAATTATTCTACAATTTTTTTTCACAATAATGGATAGATTTTATATGAGAAAATGTTGTTGCTAAATTAAACAACATTGAGGGGGCGTGGCCCGATTTTATTCAAAAACCCCTTATGACCTTTTAGTTGTAGCCTTTATAAACCTCATAGGGATATGGCTTCACATATTGAAATAGTAAAGGCATTGTTCAACAAAACATACCAAATATAATTGAAAGTAGCTATTAAACACTTGAAAGGATTTAGTCGTCATTGCAACATCCTTAATGCATCTTCATTTTGGGGGCCAGAAAATGTCCATATTCTCTTTGTTGGCTAGAGAAAAATCGTAGAGGTTGGAGTCTTGTAGGAAGTAGAAGGTGGGTTGAAATCTTTTCCAGTAAAGAAAAACTTTACAAGATTATCAATACCATTTAGCCCCTTTTTGAACCTCTAGTGAGAGCATCCTAGCACAATTCCAACATTGGTTCATTTCTAGCATCAAAAGTAGAGATACCAAGAATTCCATTGAACCAGACTACAAAGTGTAATAGTCCAATTTTAGACATGAGTATAAGTATGAATAACATATGGTAGTAGTAAAAATGTCAATTAATAAAAAAAAGAAAAATAAATAGGTGTATTATAATTTACTTAGGTGCATGGATCACAAGTGTGTCGTCCATGAAAAATTAAGAAATTGAGTGAAATTTGAAAATTAAATAATAAATAGGGGAAAAAACAAAAGGAAATGACTCTAGTTTTATTAGTTGATTTTAGGCCTTGTTATTTGCGCTAGTATTTTGTTACTTGCGAGTGCACCTCTTTGAGAGGGAGGCTAAAGAGGAGGGGATTGTTGTATAGAGGCTTAGTAGAGAAGAGAGTAAGTTTCCTTTTAATTTGGCATAGATTTTATTGTTGAAGCCTCGGGGCCTCAACTTTTGTTTGGGGTTGGTTGGTTGGAGAGTTGTACCCCCAACCATTGTTACTCATAGAGGAGCTAGTAACTGATAGAGGATAAGGTCTGCATGCATAATTGGTTAAGATGGTCATCAATTAGTTAAGTAGAGATTCATTTTTTTGGGTTGTTGGTTATCTAAGTTGTATTAGAATTGTTAATTAATTTCTTTGAGGATAATGAATTGGAAGTCATTAGATACTTGATAAATTAATTCTTTTATGAAAATTTATCATAAAATATGATCTTTAATTAGGCTTAAACTTTGCTAAGAAAAATAGATTTTTACATTTGAGAATTTTCTCCAGCAATGAGAATTTATCGCATTCACCGTTGTGAACTTGCTCCTGTTCAGCTTGTTTGCCCCTACCTTGTTGGAGTTCTGGTCCTATGTATCTCAGGAATTGACTTCGATTCAAGGTTCATTTACTGCTACCGGTGGTAGAAACATTTAAAAGGATTCAATGAAATCCCTCATTTCACTATCTATAGTGCAGGCAAAAATCATTAGGTAGTTGTTAGTTAGCCACTTGTTGGCCAAGGAAGGAAGGGCATTCGTTCATTTTGCGGGCATATTTATTCTTAATTTTAGTCATTAATTTTTGGTCCATTGATGTAATTCATACAATCTCTTTACTGATCTTAATACAAAATTAAATTATCTTGCAAATAATTGACCGACGTTTTTTAATGTCAGTGCTCCATTTCTTAAGATAACTAGGAACTCATGTATATAGGAATTGGAGCATGCAATACACACTGGCATGGGTTCACAACCTGCAAACTAAAACCTAATTACCAAATGATAAATTAATTAATACCGTAAATTATCAATCTTTTACTCTCCAACAAGACGTTGCTTTGAAGGAGACTGGTGCATTCTAGAACGTGCTCCATGAGATTCTGATTCAAAAATATATGCAGGTTCCATACATATAACAACAATTACTAACTGGATTAATCCTCAATGCAATCATATAAACTCAAACGATTTCTGGGAAATTTAATCCTTGGAATTCTTAATTGTAGTCGTTATTTTCCAGTCCACAAATGTAATTTATGCAATCCCTTTAATGATCTTAAAAGAAAATTAAATTATCTTGCAGATATTTGATAGTGGATTTATTGCTAGTTTGAATTGCTATATGTTTAGTTTCAATTTGAGAGTTTAATTGTGCAAGTTGTTCATAATTGTTGTTGCCAATAGATTTTTCCCCAGCAATTAAAAATGGAACAACTCAGTAACATGACAAATAGATACACAAACCCCTTGCATGTATTCATGTATAACAATTCTCAATTTTTATTTTTCATCTACATCTGTGATCGTAATAAATTGTTGGAGTTAAAGAGAAAGTTGGAATTAGGAGAATTGATGTACAACATGACAGGAATGGATGGTGGTATGACATAATTTACTATCCCTTTCTCTCCTGCAAAGTAATAACTCATAAATAATTGACTTTTAAAAAGCAATGATACTGGAATTGGTCCCCTATGGAGAAGTCGACCCACTCTCTCCATAGCATAAATAGTAAAGAAATAATTGAAGACAATGAAGCAAATACATTTTTTGAGGAGGTAGCTAACTGGGAAAAGGACCCCTTTTCATGCAATCACAAACACACATCATAAATTAAATGCTACAACATAAATATCCAAGTTTACATAATAAAACTTGCTTCAGTTTTGATAGACAAGAACGAATTCATAAAACATAAAAATGGAAATAGAAGAATCATTGGAGTTGGATTTACTCCATTGAACCCACTCCTCCTCTATTCCACGGCTATCTTAAATGACGTTATATCAGAATCCACAGTCACCCAATCACCGTAGTTTTGTTATTCACATATTTACATTAAAACGCGCTAAAAATTTAATTGGATTAATGTAGTATGAATAATCATACCTTTCAGTGTTTTATAGTTTAGTGGAGATACTCGTAAGTATAACCGTGATTTCCATTCATGGAAAATCTTTGAGGCTCTCGAATTAAGCCTCTTTCTTTCTTCCTTTTAGGATCCATATTGTGTTACAACAAACTTTTTAAAACTAGCCCCACTACCATCTCAGCTGGTATATGATGATCTTGAAAGATACTCTAGTTTTAGGCCCACCAAATCCCCTAAACCAAATTTCATGGAAAATCATTGAGGCTTTGAGGAATCCATAAGGTAATCTTCAACACATTTTACTAGTCTTGATTTATTCCAACTTGACTTTGGATTCACTTCGATTTTGCATAAAGCACAATAGTTTGGGACAACCCAACCTCTCTTTAATCCATTGTCCAAAGTGATTGACCTATTGCTTAATGCTGACCATAGGACAATTTATGTTTTTAGCGAGCCATGAATTTTCCATAGATGATTATGCCACCAATTTTTTCTCCTACAAACTCAAGTTCCATTTTTATGTTGCAACTCAATTTCACCATGAACTCCTGCGAAGAAGGATTATTCGACCAACACAACTTGCACTCCTCATTGGTCAATTCGATGATGTTGATTGAAATTGTCATTGATTCCAATATGGACTTGCAGTGGACCCATAGGTAGTTATTGATGCCACCAAGTCCCTCTTGCAGTGCACAGGTATGGATGATCCTAGTACCCTCACATCCAGTGCCTTGGATCCCACACCGAGATGGGTTATTTCTTGAAGTACCTTGTATCTAGTTGACATGGTCCTTGTACCCACAAGGATGGATTTTGGAACCAGTACCTTGTTGATGATGCTTAAGTCACTACTAATGATGTCGAAGACCCTGGAGATTGTGTTGAAGCAGCTTGTATCTAGTTGACAAGGTTCTTGTACCCACAAGGTTGGATCTTGGAGACACCACCTTGTTGACGATGTTGAAGACCCCGGTGATGATGCTGAAGACCCTGGAGATGGTGTTGAAGCCCTTGTAGATGATGGAGAAACCCTAGATGGGTTGGATAAGAATAAATGACCCATTATGTGGTCATTCATGCTCTGATGGTGTCATGGTACCCTAGGAGAAGGTTTGGAAACCCCACAGGTGATGTCATGATATTGATCCTTGGAGGTCCCCTTGAATGGTTAAGGTGGTTGAAGAAGCCCATGAATCCTCTTACTTTATGAAGAAGTCTTGAATAAGTTCTTGGACCCACACTTGATGAATTAATGGTCTTTGAACCCTTGAAGATGATGTGATCGTTGATGGGGTCTTAGAACCCTTGGAGATGGTCCTAGGGCATGAGAAAGTCTTTGGACCCACATACTTGGTGGTTTAATGGTTCTTTTACTCTTATAGGAGTGGTGAAATTGATATAGTCATAGCACACATGCCTTGGTATTGAGGAGAAGTGCATACCCTTGACTAAGGTTCCTTCATCCTTGATGAATCCCTTAAGGCTCGTGGTGACCTAAGTTATTTGTGGACAAAGGTGGAGCATACCCTAAGAAATTGAAGATGACTTATGGTGAACATATTGGAGTATGGAAAAACCCTAAGGTTGACTATTTAAAGAATAAAAATAAGTACATACAATAAACCCTAAAACCATGGTAAGGTTGACTTTAAAGTTTGTACAAAGACACATTCACCCTTGATGACTTGTGGACACATCCCTATGTACTTTAATGATGTGGAAAAGAACTGGTTGTAAACAAAATAATAATAATAAAGAAATGGAATTTGTTTACCTTCCTTATCCTTGAAGTTGACCCCTAATTTGAGGAAATGGACAACGTTAAAAGACTATATAATCACAAGCATCCTCACTCCAAATCAATCCAATGAATATGAAGAGAGAGCTCATTGGAGGAGCAGTTGACAGTTAAAAATCAATGGTCTTGGACTGAGGCCATTCACACCTCACTGAGGAAATTTAAATGGAGGATTGTAAGTCTGATTTTCATATACAACAGAGAGTTTTGGGTAATGGATACTACTACCTTCTTTACTAACACTTGATGATGATTTCTCGGGGTTTCACAAGCATTCAAACAGTCCTAATTTGAAGCCTTACATAGTCACAAAGTGATGAAGTATATACAGTCTAAGTTCTTACCTAAACAGTTCGTTTTTGTAGCACCAGTAGCCTGGGTAGTCTTGGTGGTGACTAAGGAAATCGGTGGAAGTTACAACAGTCCTTCACCTAATTTTGTTTTGGATTTTTCACATAAATTCTTATTGACAATCCAAGGTTGACTGTGGGATAAGCAGTCCAGGGTTTTGGCATTTTAGGGTTCTCCCACAACACACATAGTCCCAAATTTTTGTAAACTGACTAGTTTGGATCTTGACAGAAGTTTGGTGAAGATAGCAGCAGGAACAGTCCCAAGATTTTATTGTTAGGATTATCAATCCTCCCTTGGTCAAATGTCTATTAGATTAATAATTGCCTAACTTAGGAACCTTAAATTAATTAATTGGATCCACTTGGCCCAATGGGACCACATGTACAAGTCATTAAAGTGTGGGGAACACTACTAGAGGTTAACTGCCACTTACTGCATATGCATGCATAAGTTAGGGTGCCTCCGAGACCAATTCCTACATTTTAGGAGCCATTAGGTTTCCAGGCACCAACCTACTTTAGTTAATTGGTGTTAGTACTAGTTAGTCTTAGTTAGCCCCCGGTTACAATCAATTACTTCTCTGTCAGTTAAGCTAGCGCTACCAATGCATGGATAATGCATGGTTTCATGGGGAGAAGCATTTTTCCTACCTACCACACTCAGTTGCACTAAGTTAACTACATGTTATTGCTTGTTGGAGTTATTGGTCATCAGGAAGTTGTCTATTTGGACTTTAATATTGATTGGGAGACCTTGAGTTACAGATTTAGTTAGATACAACCATATCCACTTGGAGGATTTGATTTCATATCCCATGCATTTGAACTCTACCTATGTAAACTATTGTAACACCAGATAATATTATTATGAATGATACTGTAAATTCCTGAGCAATACTTATCTGTTTCCTGTGTGGTTTGTTTTGTTCATATTGTATCTTCACTATCCATTCTTTTGCTGCAAACATTATTAGAACTATCTTCTTGAAGATCTAAATGGCATTCAAATTCTAATATGGTATCAGATCCTTCTCAGGCAGGTTTCATGCTTGTTTCTCCCCATCGAACATCAGAAGCAGTTGGGTTTCCACAGAAGTCCCCTATGAAAATTTGCTAGCTTTGGATTCATTCAAAGCAGTAGAGACGGCGTGACAGGCCCTGAAAACATGTTCATGTCGGGAGGAAAAGCATGATTCTAACGGT
This sequence comes from Pseudotsuga menziesii, assembly GCA_001517045.1. Lineage (NCBI taxonomy): Eukaryota > Viridiplantae > Streptophyta > Pinopsida > Pinales > Pinaceae > Pseudotsuga > Pseudotsuga menziesii. Next base: position 62,262 of record LPNX010531681.1, on the reverse strand, counting down.
TTATATGTTTTAGTGTGTTATTGCAGTGAAATTGACAGGTGCTACGTAGTTTGAGAGAAGTATTTATAGTCTTCCAGCCGGAGTAATTATGAGTTCTTGAACTTTTGAACCACAGATCCTCACATCTTCCAATTATCGTGATTGGATGATTGATATGTAGCTGGCCTTGCACAAGCATGACTACCACGGGATCATACATGGATGGGAGGCTGAGCCTCATTAGCCGGTAGAGCGGAACAAGTTCCTAAATCGTTGTGATGAAACATTCGGGTACTTATGTACTTATATTTCCAGAGATCTCCTCTTTCATCTATAAGTATTGAGGACTCCCAGAGAATCCTGGGAGAAGCTTGATAGCTTGCATGGTTTAACAAACAAGATGAGCTTTGGGGACACATTCTGGTGATTGAGTTGGTATCTTTATATCCTAATAGTTTTGATACTATTGAGAAATTCTTCTCCAAATTCAAGTCTCTAGTGCTCCAATGCAGATAGTGCGGGATAGAGCGGAAGGATGAGAAGAATGTCCTTTCCATACTCAACAAACTAGGCCCTGTGTACTTTGTATATGTATCTATGTTTCATTCCAAGCAGGAAAGCTTTCCTGATTGGAAACTTCCTTCTTTAGATTCATTTTCTGAGTCCTTAATCAAGGAATGAGACAAATTGATTCGAAAGGGAGTCATCCAGACCTCCAAAGATCAAGCTCTCTTGGTTATTGACTCTTCCAAAGCGCAAACAAAGGGGAAATCAAAGAATAAGGAGCCAAAGGCAGCTGATTCGAAGCCTAAACAAAATCAACAAGCTTCCAAAGGGGCCTCTGGCTCTAAGAAGAAGAAATTTGAAAACAAGTTATGTCCTTATTGTGAAAAGGGAAACCATCTTGAAGAAAATTGTATGAGGAAGCAACTTGATGAGATGTTCGCTCTTCTCAAGCAGCACAACATTGCTACTCCAAGAGCAAAGAATCTCGATGAAGAAGAACTGACAGAAGATGCCAAAAGGTGTAATGCTTTGAAAGCAACTCTCTCTCCATCCTCAGCATACATTATAGATTTTGGAGCCTCCAACCACATGGTTTCCTCCAAAGAATCCTTCTCTACTCTTTCACTATCAAAGGGGCCTAATATTCACATGGGAGATGATTCCCAGATTCCAGCAGAAGGAAGGGGCTCAATTAGAGTGAAGCATGGTGAGTTCAAGAATATATTATATGTTCCCTCTGTTGCTGCTAACCTGTTATCTGTTTACCAGATGACTCATACAAGCTCTCCCAAGAGGGTCACATTCGATTCAGACTCAGTTGAGATCACATAAAAAGCCACTGGAAATCTTGTAGTGAAAGGTATTGCAAATCACTCTACCAAATCTTATGAGTTTTCACATTTATTACCTGTTTCTCCTCCTACAGCTTTATTGTCTCATGCTAATAACACCAACAAGATTTGGCATGAGAGATTTGGCCATCTCAATTTCAAATATCTGAAGCAACTCCACAATGATAACATGGTTGAAGGTTTTCCCTCCATCCAAACTTCTGATGGAGTATGTGCTAGGTGCTTGGTAGGTCAGCATCCAAAAAAGAAGTATGATGTTGGGAAGGCACATAGAGCTGTCTCTACACTTGATTTGATACATAGTGATGTAGCTGGACCTATGCCCACAAACTCCATTAATGGTTGCAGGTATTTCCTGACCTTTATTGATGATTGTTCTAGGTACTATTGGATCTACTTCATGAAACTAAAATAAGAAGTTTTTGAGACTTTTAAAAGTTTTAAAGCTATGGTTGAGAACAATTTCAATAAGAAGATCAAGTCAATAAGATTTGATGGAGGAGGAGAATATGTCAAAGGGGATTTCAGAATTTCTGTGAATTAGAGGGGATTTGAATGGAGCACTCAGTTCCATACACACACATCAAAATGGTGTGGCTGAGAGGAAGAACAAATCACTGAAAGAGATGGCAACATGCCTTCTCCATGCCAAGCATCTGCCTCCTTCTCTTTGGGCTGAAGCAGTAAACTATGCTTCATATTTGCAGAATAGGGTGCCCCACAAGTCAGTGGTTGAGGTCACACCATTCGAAGCACTGCATGGGTATAAGCCCAATGTCTCTCATCTGAGAGTTTTTGGTTCCAAATCTTGGGCCAGGATACCACTTGACAAGAGGAAGGCCTTCCAAACCCAAAGTAGCAAATGCATTTTGCTATGATATGCAGAAGATGCAAAAGCTTACAAATTGATGGAGGTTGCTACCAGAAGATGCTTCATTGAAAGAAGTGTTCAGTTCGAAGAAGATCAGTTGCATGATACTCCTTCAGCAGCACATGAAGGTATAACTATTTCTCCAGCTATTTTTTATAATGATGATGATGTGCTACAGGTTTCAGATTCAGATGAAGAAAATCACATACAACATGATCCTGTTATTGAGACTGAATCTCAAGAGATTCTAGATCCAAATCCAGTACCCATTCCTAATCAAAAGCCTAAACCCATATGGGCTCAAAAGCTTCTTAATCCATCTGGAAGTGGTGCTGGAGTTCCAGAAGACAGAAGAAGAACAAGGTCCCAGTATCAGAATGAGGATGCTACACTATCCCTCACAGATTCGCTCTCTACAGAATGGTGCAGCAAAGTTCCAGGTCGATGCTACTTGATGATGGTGAATGATCAGCCACATGGCCCATAGAAGCAGAGATTTGATCATTCCATACCTTCACCAACCAGTAGAACCAAACAGAGTCATTCGTTTAAAAGTACATTTAGAGGTCCACTAATGGACCATGCTGTTGCATAGAGCTGCAATTTTTTGCAGCAGTGCTTTGCTCAAGTTATTTTTCTAGGGAGGAAGCTTCTTCTGTCTAAAGATAGCTTGCAGATTGCTATTTTCTTGCTTATTTTTTAGAGGGGGGGTTCCCATGAGGTTTTACCCTGTTTCCTCAGTTGTATTAAGCATTAGTTTTTATTATCTTCTAGATTGTATTTGGGTGACCTATGGTCTTGTTACCAGGGACCATAGTTGTCCAAGTTAGGATTCAGGGGGGGTGTTAGGATTATTAATCCTCCCTTGGTCAAATGCCTATTAGATTAATTATTGCCTAACTTAGGAACCTTAAATTAATTAATTGGGTCCACTTGGCCCAATGGGACCACATGTACGAGTCATTAAAGTGTGGGGAACACTACTAGAGGTTAACTGCCACTTACTGCATGTGCATGCATCATTTAGGGCACCTCCTAGACCAATCCCTACATTTTAGGAGCCACTGGGAGTCTTGGCACCAACCTACTTCAGTTAATTGGTGTTAGTACTAGTTAGTCTTAGTTAGCCCCCAGTTATAATTAGTTACTTCTCTGTCAGTTAAGATAGCACTACAAATGCATGGATAATGCATGGTTGCATGGGGGGGAGCGCTTTTCCTACCTACCACACTCAGTTGCATTGAGATAACTAGTTGTTAATGCTTGTTGGAGTTATTGGTCATCAGGGAATTGTCTATTTGGACTCCGATATTGATTGGGAGACCTTGAGTTAGAGATTCAGTTAGATACAGTCATATCCACTTGGAGGATTCGAATTCATATCTCATGCATTCGAATTCTACCTATGTAAACTATTGTAACACTGGATATTATTATTGTGAATGATACTGTAAATTACTGAGAAATACTTGTCTGTTTCCTGTGTGGTTTGTTTTGTTCATATTGTATCTTCATTCTCCATTCTTTTACTACAAACATTATTAGAACTATCTGCTTGAAGATCTAAATGGCATTCAAATTCTAATATTTATGACAGTCCAAGACTTGTCCTGGGGTTTTACTAGCACCCAAATTCTTGTTAAAGGTCTTTACACAGTCACCAGTTTCATCTACAATGGTTAAGTATAAGATCTTCTACAATGACAAGGTATGTATGTATGCAACCAATGAATATGTATAAATGTATGCACATGTATGTACAATCAAATGTTGTACAATCAAATGTGTGAACAACAATGAAGTATACCATGATTTATAAACAATGAAGTGTATAGTAGTGAGGAATACAATAGTGTATGAAAAGTGATGTATCCAATGGTTGTGAATCAATGGTGTGTGAAGATATTATACTATGGTGATGATGATATGTTGATGCATACTCCACTATGATGATTCCTTGGTAATATTACAAACTATGATGATGTTGTATACCTTATGATGATAATTGATGGTACGATGATGAACCCCTTAATGAAGATGATGATGTTACTATGATGTACACATACAATGGTGGATGAACAATGATACAAACAATGAAGTATGTATAGTGACACATACAATGGTATGTATACAATAGTGCATGTACATTGGTGAATAATACAATTGTGTATAACAATGATATATACACTATGATGAAGCATACTCCTTGATGATGTATACTAGTTGATACTCCATGATGATGATGTGTACACTATTGATGATTGTTGATGGTGCCTTGTACACTATGATGCATAGTCTACAATGATGGTGATGCATACTTATACCCTATGATGTTGATGATGCCTTGTGCACCTTGATGATGTTTTGATAATGCATACATGATGCAAACTATGATGATGACAATGACACTACATGATGATGATGTTGATGCATGACTTCCCTAGAAGATGACTGTATAGACATGACAGACATGACAGTGATGAGTAGACCTTTGATAAGCAGAGAAGATTGACCATCAGTGTTGATGAACATATTGCAAAGAGTGATGAGCAGAGGTTGACTAGCAGATATCGATGTGCAGAGGTACATGAGTTGAGATTGATGCAAGCTAAGTCTTGCACTTGATGATTGGACTCATCAACCCTTTCTTAGTTGGAGCTAAGAAAACTAGGTTGGGTCATGTTACAAGAGTTGGTGCTCTTTTCATTAATTGGTGTTGATTATAATCAAGAAGATTGTAGTCTTCCATTACAATAAATAAATCTCAAATTAAATATATTCTTGTGTCTCTCTTGATGTGATTATTGTGCTTATGACTAATTTGGCTCATGATTAATTTGGATAATGCAAATGATGATGTAATTGATAACATAATGCTTGATATACTTTGATTGATTAATTGAAGGTGAAAAAGTTTTAAATTGATCTCACATTGATTCACCCCCCCTCTCAATGTGGCCATTATGTCCAACAGATGAGGCCCAATATCCTGTTGGGAATGAACCTTTCCCATTTGTCTGCCTAGAGAACTGTGAAACCAATATCCTTCACTACCTTTCAACCTTAGTATGAAATGCCTAGTTCTTGTTTAGACTTATCAGTTTGAGGCTAATGTTTTGAAATGCTTTCATATAATATTATGATGAGCTCAAACCACTTGACCAAAAGGTCTGGGGGCTCAAAGGGTCAAGATCTTGGGAGATTCCGAATTGGTGATAAACCAGGTAAATGAGAGTTATCAAACTAAGCATCCTCGGATGAGGGCTTACAGAAATGAAGTATGGGATATGCTTGGCAACTTCTTTACAGAGTATGTAATCCAAGTGGTTCCCAGGGTTGACAATATGGTGGCTGATTCCTTAGCAGTAGCCGCTGGGAAATTCGAAACTCCAATGACCAGTCAAAAGGAATACCAGGTGGAGGTTTTGAACAGACCCTCTATCCATGACAACTACAAATACTGGCAGGTATTCGAAGATGATATGCAGATCCGGAGGTTTCTAGAGTTGTCAGGAGAGTTTGTGAATACTCAGGTTGAAAATGAAATTGGCAATGATAGGACCCCCGAAGATGATGAGGAAGTTGAGTCAGAAGAAGACGCTAAGAAGTTGAGGAAAACCTTGGGAGGTAAAGATATCATCCAGCTCAAAAACAATTTCATACCAAGAGGCCTGATTCCTTTAGAAAGACTCTTTGATCAAAATGATGTTGCCAAGAACCCTAAAGTGAAACCAGTTGGTGATGCAGTTGAAGATAAAAATATTGGCTCTGAGGGAGATCCTAAAATCATAAAGTTATCCAAAAAGCTGCCCGAAAGGGAGAAAGAGGAGTATGTAAAGTTGATGAAAAAGTACACTGATGTGTTTGCTTGGAGCTATGAAGACCTCAAAGAATATGATACCTCTATCATATAGCACACTATTCCTATAAAGCCTGGAGAGAGGCCTTTTAAACAAAAGCTCAGGAGGATCAACCCTAAATTGCTCCCTATCATTGAGAAGGAAATAAAGAAGTTATTTGAGGCCAAGATCATTGTAACACTCAGATTTTCTAAGTGGGTTGCTAATTTGGTCCCTGTCAGGAAAAAGAGCGGAGAGATAAGACTGTGTATAGATTTTCGCAATTTGAATAAGGTCTCCATGAAAGACAACTATCCTCTACCCAAGATGGACCACATGCTGCAGCAAGTAGTGGGAGCTGAAAGGATATCGATGCTAGATGGCTTTTCCGGGTATAATCAGATCAAAGTGCTGCCAGAGGATCAGGAGAAGACTGCCTTTACCACACCATGGGGCACTTTTATGTATGCTAAGATGCCTTTTGGTCTGATGAACGCTGGAGCCACCTTCCAAAGAGCTATGGACATCGCTTTTGCAGGAGAGAATGGAGTTTTTGTGGTGATCTACATGGATGACATCACAGTATACTCCAGATCTGACAAAGAACATCTACATCACCTAGAGAAAGTTTTCATGAAGTGCAGGAAGTATGGTATATCTCTGAATCCTAAGAAATCTAATTTTGCACTAGAGGAGGGAAAGCTGCTAGGTCATATAATATCCAAAGATGGCATAAAGATTGATCCTGAGAGAGTAAGTGCAATCCTGAAAGTGGGAGAGCCCAGAAGCAAAAAAGAGGTACAGTCATTTTTGGGACAGGTAAATTTCTTGAGGAGATTTATACCAAGCTTCGCTGAGATTTTGATGTGTATTACTAATATGTTGAAAAAGGGTCATGAAATAAAATGGAGTGCAGAAGCCAATAAATTTTGAAATGCTTTCATATAATATTGGGGTTACATGCTTTGAAAGGTCTGGGGGCTCAGAGGGTCAAGATCTTGGGAGATTCCGAATTGGTGATAAACCAGGTAAATGAGAGTTATCAAACTAAGCATCCTCGGATGAGGGCTTACAGAAATGAAGTATGGGATATGCTTGGAAACTTCTTTACAGAGTATGTAATCCAA
>LPNX010531681.1:3731-47316 GCA_001517045.1 Pseudotsuga menziesii | reverse complement strand
ATGATCGGTTAGGAATGGAATTGTAACAACTTCCTAGTGGTGTAGGATTTTCAGTTACAAACTCTAATTTACGCCGGTCATTCTGTTATTGATCTGCTGGAGGCAGGCTTATTATTTGATCTATAAATTTGTATCTCTTTTATGAGATGGGGGTTGGAACCCATCAAAAGGTTTTGCTGGTTTGGAAAGACATATCTGTTTTGAGAAATAAAGTGAATGCATGAGAGTTTCCTGTCAAAGATTCATGTGTCATTGATGTTGCAGTCTGTGCTATTTCCCTTATGTGCTTGTTATTTCCTTTGTGTAACACTCCATTTTGTTCTTCCTTCGTATCTGGAATGCAGTGTTGAATGAGTAGAATTCATATGTTTATGCTCTATTCATTATTTCAGATATTATATGATTTTTCTGCTAAAGTTGATATGGAATTCGTTTTAGACGCTCTATATTGATGGACTGTTTTCTCATCTCTTCCGTTTCACCCAGATCAAATTTGATGACTGTAATGATGTGATTATCTTGCCTTTGATAGTTCTCGTGTATGTATCTTTATGATCTTTTACCTATATATGACTCCATGCCCAATGGATATGTGATTGGTTCAGCCAAATGAATGAATGCTTAAATATTGTTTATCATTTGATTTTGTAAGATTTGTGTTGAGAGATCCCTCTCTGGGAGAGAAATATCAATATCTTCCTAAAGTGGTTTTGATGTTACCTCGGGGTGTGCCTCCTACAACCTGGGTACATTCTGAGTGATAACACTATGCTAGACATAAATGATTGCACATGTGCTATGTTGAACATAATTGAATGGATTTCACCATAGCTACTCCACCTTCACAACTATATTGAGTCCAAGTGTTGCATCAAGAGGTTGAAATGTTTCATTTCTAGCCTATTCCCATTAAAACAGAGTTGTGTTATAGATGAGGAGACACACAGATTCCTCCATGTTTTTATAAATCTCAAGGGAACATGTCTTGGTCCCGCAGTTTCTTGGAGAATGTAATATCTAGCTTCCTAAACTTTGTAAGTCTAGTTAAAACCAACTTGAGGCCTTGCTAGGTGGGAAAGGATAGATTTATTCATTGGGAATTTCAAGGAAGGTTAAGCTTATACTACCAAACATGTACAAAGTGTGATTTCACACAGACAATTGTGTCTTAGCCATATCATAGTTAGAGTTTGTGATGTTCAAGAGCATGCAAAATATTTCCGACTTGAATTTAGCATTAGCATATGAAGTGTCGAAGTCCCATCCTGGTCAACTAACCTCAACGTTAGATGGGGAGATTATTTAAGGCATTACTCATGTAGAATTGTTGCGCATGTCTAAGGAGATAAACATGGCCTTTCTAAGGCATGTAATGTCTTGATTTGCCATTCAAAACCTTATTTCAAAGGTTGATCATTCTATTGACAGGTAATAAATGGCAACCACTCTATTTAGTTACAACTAGTCTTATGTTTCTCTCACTTGGTGTGTATAGTTATAGATGTAGATTAGATCAAGATCAAAGAGTTAAGTCAATAGTTGGAGTTTCACCTTTTATATGCAAAAGTACGGATTGTGGTTCTAGCTGCTACTAAAGATTTTATAGATTGTACAGTTTTATAGTACGACTATTGGTGCTTTTTCCACCTTAGCAACTACCTTAACCCTTGTTACCAACTATTAACCTAGAAGGGATCCTTTAAATTTTGCTTCTCATATGTATTTGAAGGTCAATATACAAAGTAATGGGGTCTATTATCTGGTGTTTATTGGACCCCAATGATGGGAAAATGGGAATTTCCAATCTAAGTGCCAACTTTGTTAGCTGGAAAAACCTTAGACTCCAAAAGTAAACACAGATAATTGTGCTTTACCTCTAGCTTTCCCATAGCTAAAGCTATGTAATATGGTGGCACTTTTATAAGTAGAAATAAAGCAACCTAAATATAGACACAGATTATTCAAATGTATTGCATTGTTCTCTTACCTATGATCTAGAGATTGTTTATAAATGTAATTAATCCATTATCTTTCAAGTGATTGACACCATTGAGCCTCTAAAAAGATAGTTTTGTTATATAAAGTGCAATACATAGTTTTTTACGGATATAAAGATCAATAAAAATCTAATGAAGGGTAATACTCGAACGCATAAAAAACATGGATATATATCTATACAGTATAATTGTGTAGTGGGATCTTTCCATAAGGTTGTAAATCATACACCAACAAAGAGACTTGTGTGAGACATACCAAAAAAAACCACAACCCTCACACAAATCCAAAGTACTCTAAAACTAAAATATTTCTGGCATGATTATAAATATTTGATTTCAAGTTGTTATTTCTAAAATGTTTTAGATAGTAAGTTTGTTGTTAATTGCCAAGCATATTTTCCAATATTTTTTGCAAAGTTAAAATCTGATTTCCAATTTTTTCAAATATAAGATTTCCTTTTAATATTTTCAATCTAACTCATAAAAACCATGTACCACAATGCTAACACAAAAGAAATGGAAAATCATATTTAATTTACAAAAAGCACATAGATTTCAATGCACTAAATTTCCATGGCTTTGTGTGGTTCACAGAGGAACACACTTTTCTTAGTGGGTGAAATGTGATGATGTAGAACATGCAAAGAAAGGGTTTCTATTGTAAGACATGCAAGGGCTGACCATAGACCAAGATTATATCGTGGCTAATCAACCAAGTATCCACCAAACTTGTCCTTTCCAAGACGACATTATATAGACCATCATTTTCATTTTAGTTGTATGGAGATAGGTTGCTTGAAAACACGTCATCCAATAAAATTTGTCCACCATTTTGTAAATTAAATAATGATTTTCAAACTCGTCGTCTGATAAAAGTTGGCTTGGTGTGGCAAATGAAATTGAAGTTGCTGAGAACATCATGATCAATGCTGATTTGGATAATATGCCTTGTCTTCATCATGGACTCATTGTCTTAGAGGCGATTCAAAGGTTCATCAATAAATAGTTCATGTCATATTAACTAAAGTGCATATCATAGATTCAAATCTTTGTTTGATTTCGTCATTTATGGAAATTCATGAATTTTAGAATAATGCAGACTAAATGTGTTTTTTTGGCTATGTGTAGGTAGACACAATTTTGGTTACCTTTGGAAATGAGATTTGGGAAATCACAACTCTGTTGCTTCGTTTGAAAATTCAATGGGGTTGGCATTGCCACTGCTTGAATCTAGTTACTTATTAATCTTTAGATAATCTTGGGACACAAGCATTGAGTTTTCATTAATGAGTTAAGATATCCATTCAGTTTAAAAGTTGTTTGTCAATCAAATTTTGGTATGGGAACATTGAAGGTTTCATAAATTCCAATGGCCTCATGAAATATTTGTGGATTTATAGCAGTTTCCATGGAGCAGTGGATCTCGAGCAAAGATACACATGCGCTATTTGCTACATAACCATTACTATTGATCGACAAACTTGTTAGTCACGAGAGAAAGGCAATAAGCTAAACTCGATACTCGAGCTAGTTCCCCAACTTGTCACAACTATTATTAATAACTATCTATAAGGAAGGTCATGGGTGCATCATACATGGAAATGCAATGTCAAGTGCACTTATAGGAATCAAAATGGACCAATTAACAGATCCACCTAAAACCGCAAGGCTTTTGACCAACAAATTGACTCGATCTACCCAACTCAATAATTCTTGTTTATCCCATTTTCACAAAAATACCATTACGTCGATATAAGGTCAAATAAGGCCTCCATGCTATTGATTAGCCAAACACAATTTTTGTTAAAAAAATTAAAATTAAAACATAATGTATGGAGAAGAGTGACAGATAATGAAATTTTGATAATACCATTTATATAGCCCCTAATGCTTTTATGAATGACTAATAACATTCATAATCAAGTAAAAAAATTGCATATAATAAAAGATATTTATAAATAGTTTTAATGAATCATTTTTATTTTCAAACAAACCTATTATAACATATTAATAAATAATTTTAATGAATCATTTTTATTTTTAAATAAACATATTATTTAACTTTTTAAACCAAGTATTTTTTCCCTCTTAAAAATAACCAATAATTTGAAATTGTGAATATTATATCTTAGGTTTTACATTTTAAATGGAATATTTATTTTTTTCGCTCTTAAAAATAACTGTTAACTATTTTATGAGTATACAATCATTTAAAATTTTAAATGTTTAAAACACAATAAACACTCCTTAATACAACAATAAATACAAAAAAATAATCGTTATGAGTATACAATCATTTGAAATTTTAAATGTTTAAAACGCAATAAACACTCCTTAATACAACAATACATACTAAAAATAATTGTTAGCTATTTTATGAGTATACAATCATTTAAAATTTTAAATGTTTAAAACGCAATAAATAATCCTCAATACAACAATAAATATTATGTCTATAGGGCATACCAACAACGAGATGAAAAACTAAATCAAATCCAACAGTTGATATACCACGCAACCACAACATTTACAAAATGCTTATTGCATGCGAGAATTACAAGCCTGCAATGATTTCTCACTACATTTCTTCGTCTTTGTGCTTCTTTTTCTTTTATAAAACATAGTTTGACACATGACAAACTTCCCTTTATTGGTAATGGCGGTCTTGTCAGCCGTTCCTTAGCTAGCCTTTTTTTTTTCAGAAGAAAAAAGCCTGACCTTGGTATTCATAGAGAATCAAAGGACATCAGAAATACATCCCAACAATGGGGCTTTAACTAAGACATGACATGGCTGAATACCCTCCATACAAACAGCCATACAAACCATCATGCAAACTGATCAAGAACACAATGCAAAATGACAATGAGATAGCTATCCATTCGCATGAGGATAATCTCCCAAAGGGATCAGGCAAAAAAACCAAGACTTATGCGATTCAAACCTAGAAATCAGACATACATATCGAGAGGATAATAGTGTTGAGAGCAAATATCAGAGTTGCCCGTTCCTTAAGACAAAAAATCCCACTAGGGAGGAGGTGCCAAAAAGGAAGGACTAGGAGCCTAGCTTCGACACAGAGCTCTAAAAGAGCTGAAATACACCTTTCATGTCTGTAAATCCATCAAAAAATTCAAACAAGGAACCAAACCTAGGAGCCAAATCCAGGGCCTCTTTTGATAAGCAATCAGCTCATTGAGTGTGCTCTTGATAAGTATGTCTGATAGATAGGCTGGAAAAGCATGACATCAAGCGCCCAATATCCATACACCAGTGTCTCAAACAAGGAGAATCCAATGAAGTAAAGTTCTTTTCCCAATTTATAATGACTGCTAATCACCAAAAATATTCATCAAAGGGATCCCCATGTCTTTTTTCACAGCTAACAGTGCCCACAGAGCTAGGAGCTCCGCTCTAGTGTTTGTACTATTACCACAACCCATCGTGAAGTTAAAAGAGTGAGATTCATTCAGAGCCATGTAAAAGCCAGCCCCACCTTTGCCACCTGCAACAACCCCGTCGAAGAATCCACATGGGTAAACCAGGGTCGAGCTAGTACCCACAATCCTAAGTTTTGGATTTTTTGTTGGAATAGGATAAAACTGCATAAAGTAATCCACCTAGTGAATCACGCTGAGTATAGAGGCCTTCTTCCCCTTGAAAATACTAATATTGCGCCCTTTCCAGATATAGTAGAGTACAAAAAGTGAGAGGTAGCTGCACTTTGTGTGTAGTGAATGTTTAGAAAACCATCGGTCCAAAAAAGTTCTAAGTGTGCAGTTCAGTGAAGGAGGCTCCACTAGGTATCGATCACAGAGACTGACAAGAACTGATTTTAACACTCTATGAAAATGTGTTGTACTGAATCCTCACCTGAATTTAAGAGCACACAATGACCAAGCCCTATCCAACCCTTTTTTGTAAGATTTTCCCAGGTTAAAATTCTATTCTCAGCAGCCAACCAAATGAAGCATCGTATCTTCAAGGGTATCTTGCAGCGCCATATGTTGACTGTAACCTTATCACAAATCGGACTGAGTTGAATTCTGTCGATCAAATCATAAACCAGGGCAATCGAGACTTTGCCATATTTTTTATTATGTGACCATAACAAAGAGTCTGCAGAGTGATTGAGGCAGATTCTGCCATGTTCTAGGCCCTTGGTGTGTTCATTCCAAGCAACTTCCCAGGAACCACCCAGATCCAAGTCTTCTGCAGATAACCAGTACCTGTGTGCCCCCATCAACGGATTGTGAGCCTGATGCAGAGTGGATATACCATAGTCCAATAAGTAATCCTGAAGATCGAGTGGGAGCAAGGGTTGAGAATCAGTGCCAACAATTGGGTCAGACCCAATGAGTATATCCTGACCATTACCCACTTGCCAAGCCAAATACCTACCGAGCCATGAGAGTGTGTTAAGGAAGCCATTATAGAAAATAGATGTGCCTCTAATAGAGAAATGTTTATTTCTGATCCAAGACACCACAGATCTATTCTTTAAGTATTTTGTGATGATCACCTACTGCCATATACCTATTCCATGAAGAGCCAACCACGGGATTTTTACTCTCAGAGATATGCTGAACCATACAAGATTGTTTATACCCCATCTGCCTGAGTCAGTAGGCCTAGAGAGTATCTGCCAGTCCATAAGGTGGTATTTTTTCCTATCACCTGAAGAGCCCCAAAAGAAGGAGAAGATGAGCTTTTTAAGCCTGTCAAGAATTGATTTTGGAATAGGATCCATAGCCAACCAATATATCGGCATGCTGGTCAGTACAACTCTGATCAAAACTAGCCTTCCTCCCAGAGAGAGGATCTTGTGTGCCCAGTGTTGTATCCACCTTTCAAAGTTCTTAACCAACCAGAACTAATCCTTCACCTCATAGCCCAAAGGTTTGACAAAGTATCCTAGATACTTGAAGCCTCTAGTGATTTGTTCCTTCTTGTAAGGTAAAGAAAGGGAGATACTGTGTAATGTTCCCACCTCCACATTATTAAAGAGAAAACCAGATTTGTCCAAGTTGATGCACATGCCGAAAGCCAGACAAAAAGTATCCAATATAACCTCAAAAGCCATCCATTCTTCTCATGTTCCAATGCCAAAGAGAACAACATCATCCACAAAAAGGAGATGTGTTAGGGCCAGAGAAGATGTGATTTTAATACCTTTGATCAAACCCTTTGTCCTTGCATCTTTTATCAACAAGTAGAGATCCTCGATGAAAAGTATGAACAGGAGGGGGGATAATGGGTAGCCTTGCCTAATACCCCTCGTGGCAGTGAAGAATCTAAGGGGAGTACTATTGACCAGCACAACAAAGTTTGCATAGGCAAGGCAGCCCATAATCCAATTGATCCCTGCCAAAGGAACCCCAATCTGAAGCAGGATAAGTCTGAGATAAGCCCAATTAACCCTATCAAAGACTTTTACCAGTCAAGATTAAGGATAAGAGCAATTTTATTTTTTGTCTTGACAGTATGTAAAACCTCATGAGTGATATCTATGGGCTCAACTATTTTCCCATTCTTGAGAAACCCGAACTGCTCTCGAGAGGTGGACTTATCCAAGTGGGGTTTTAACCTGAGGGCTATGAGTTTAGAGATGAGTTTATACAATAGGTTACAGAGGGAAATGGGTCTAAAGTTTGAAAAGGTAATAGGTTTATATTTTTTGGGAATCAAGGCTAGGAAAGTAGAGTTCAAGGAAGGAGTGACCCTCCCTGTAATCCTGGAACATTCAACAACATTCAGAAGATCCCCACCAATCATGTCAAAGAACTCAAGGAAGAATTCCACTGGAGATCCAACAGTACCATGACTTTTGTCCTTTTTAAAATACTTTAAGGCCCCTTCAATTTCCCCCATGGTAACCACCGAGGTGAGACTATCAACCCCATCCTTTGTAACATAAGATGGGAAAAGTTGAATAACCTTGAGTTGTGCCAATATGTTTGTCTGATTGTCATCCTTAAATATCTTAGAGAAGTGTTTAATACCCAGATCTTTTAGACTTCCCTCTTCTTCCACCAAGTTATCTTCATCATCTTTAAGTGCCCATATAGCATTTTGATTCTTGCGGGCAGATGCAATAGAGTGGAAATTTTTTGTCTCTGCATCACCCAAAACCGCCCAAGTAGTCCCACTCTTAAGCTACCAAGAAAGAAGCTCATGGTCAGACAAACATTTCTTTTTCATTCTAATATCGTTAGTGCCCTCTGGCCATCCAGGGAACGAATGCCCGAGGATGTGGATGTTAGGAGAGTTCTAATCTCTAGGTCAAGAATGTGTGAGTCCTTTTCCATCTTTGAGGTTTTGTTCATAGTCCATACTTTTACCTCTTTCTTGAGCATTCTGAGCTTATGTGATAATCTGCACATGTCATCCTCAGATTTTGCAGGCTGCACCAAGGGGCATACCTTCTTAACCATTTGAGTGAAATCATGGTCCATGAGCCAAGAACGGTTAAACTTGAAGGGATAGTTGTGATCCCTATCCCCAGACATCCATTCAAGGAAAATACGATAGTGATCAGATACATCTGAAGGATGTGACCACACTCTGTGTCTATGCAGCGTGGGAACTAGAGACGATGAGATCAGAAACCGGTCAAGCCTTTTACATATCCCTTCATCACCAGCCCTACCATTTCTCCAGGTAAGCCCTGCACACAAAGGAAAAATATCCACTAGGTCATATGTAGAAAAGAGTTGCGTAAAAAAAGGGCCAAGAGGATCCAATAACGCTCTTTTTCCCCAGATCTTGGCAACATTCAGGGTAAAGTTTAAATCACCGACGAGGATCAGATTAGGAGAGCTTAGTAAACCTCCGTTCATGGATTTTTTCCAAAAAATGTCCCGGTTACGATAGGGTCCATAACAGTTAAGGATCAATAAGGGAAAGTGAGAGCCTCGAACCCTACCCTTGACTAAGATACCTGCCACAATTTCAAAAGCCCTATAACGGACCGAAAGACGGCTCCATCCCGTAAGCAAGCCCCCCGAAAGACCCACTGCACCAGTGGCACATAATTCCCAATTGGGCATGAGTTTTGAGAAAGCGAGAAGAGCTGGGTACGTGCTGCACATGGTCTCTTGTAATTAAATTAGATCAGGAGCTAAGGAGAGAAGAAGAGAATGAAGGCTCCTTTGTTTGGCCAAGCCCCCCAAGCCACAAACGTTGAGTGATACAATATTCATCAAGAGGCATTGTGTTGGGGTGACAAAGCTCTAATTACCCGAGATTGTTTTCCAGAGAAGCCTCTAGCTACATTTTTGATACACGTAGATAGGGGAGTGTAAGGTAGGATATCAGAGTCCAGCACCCCCGCAGAACCTGGATTTTTTTGTTTGTTTTCGAATAGTGACATTTTCAAAATGAATGGAATCCAGCGGCAGAGTGGTGGGAGAAATAGGTGTTTTTGCAGAGAAGATTGCAGGGGATTTCATAAAAGTGGGGTCCGAAAAGGAGGGAGACAAGCATGGACTGGGTGGGAAGCGGTCAAGGTGTACTGGAGAATCAACATGAGAAAGTGGAGGGAAGTATTCCAAGGAAAAAAGTGGGGCATCCTCCCCTGGAGAAGGGGTCTCCGAACCCGAAAGGGACGGATCCACCAGCGAGGGAATCGTCGGCATGGTAGGAGACAATACAGGTTGTGACTCAGAAGAGATAAGAAGAGGAGGGACAATAGCCAAAGCCTGCAACGGGGACTTGCTCAATGAAGCACCCACCACTAAATCATTAGTAACCTGAAGATCCAGATCCAATACATCCTCAAATAAAGACAGAGCTTGAGAATATTTACCTGTCGCAGTATGTGCCAAAGTACCCTGAGCGAGCGTCGACTGAGGCACTTCCTTTTGAGCGAGAGAAGGAGACCAATCACGGCTCATGGTGTCAGACCCATGAAGGAGAGAGAGGAAAGTACGACGCAGATGTCCAACAACATGGCATCTACTGCAGCGGAAAGGGACATTCAAGTAATCAATTCGCTGGCAGAAAAGACGGTCCTTGCAAAGGATTTCAACTTCAGTCGAAAGACTAGAGGAGATGTCTAGTTCCACTAGAATCTTTGCCATTCTCTTGTCATATATAAGATGAAAGTCTTCTTCGACGTCCACGAACCTGCCAATGGTGTTGGCGATACCCTCCAGAACCCCGCAATTCCAGAGTGGAAAGGGCAGCGCAGGGAATAATACCCAGAGGTGGCGCTTCGTCACCCGCTCCCGCAGAGGGTCAAAGTGAACGTGCCATTGTCCGAGGACCAAAGACCCCTTCCCTATTCTCCAGAGACAATCCAGTATGGTGATAGTGTGTTCATCCTCTAAAAACACAAAGACAATCCAACCCTTTGCAAGCAAGCTAATAGTGGGAATATAGGTGAGAATGGGCTTCCAATGTTCAATCACCCATGCAATCCATTCCTTCTTACCCATGTGACAATACTCAAGTATGCTCACCAGTGCGCATGAGCAGAGAGACCCAACCCGATCCATATATATGTCATGCCCCAGCACATAGTAGAACTTGCCCTCTTGGGCTTTAATGGCTTTCTCTTTCCTTTTTCTATGCGGGTGAGAGAGACCCCCCAAAGAGTTCAATTCATGCTCCATAGAAACCCCAGGTACCATATGCTTCGAAAGTAAGCGAGGTAGGTGGCGACAGTGAAAACCTTCGAATGGACCATAAGACCTAGGCCTGCAGAGACTAGAAACCCTAATCTGCTAGCGAAGACAAGAAACCCTAAAATACGTAGGGTGCCCACATGATAGAAGTGAGACCAGAGGACAAGACCAATACCTAACAGTCTAAGACAAAACCAAACTTGCACAATGTGGACCACCAGACTAGCCAGCAGGGCAAAAAACACACCCACTTCCGAAAGAATGGAAGAGGCGACAGGGTTTAGAAGGACCATAGCAAGACAAAGGAAAAAGTCTGAGGCCAGATACCTGACAGAAGTGCATTGTACAGCAACAGCCCAGTGTGAGCAATGACGAACTTAGACAAGAGACTGTGAACCCAGGGTCAATCCCCCGACCATCCCGTAAAAAAGCACATCAAACTCAAGTGCAACGAAGGGAGGAATGACAACCCACCAAAGTCAACCCCGCAAAGCACGAGAA
Source organism: Pseudotsuga menziesii (assembly GCA_001517045.1). Lineage (NCBI taxonomy): Eukaryota > Viridiplantae > Streptophyta > Pinopsida > Pinales > Pinaceae > Pseudotsuga > Pseudotsuga menziesii. The sequence goes on along the minus strand of LPNX010531681.1, from coordinate 36,191 downwards.
AGCAAAACATGATAGTTCATAGATAGACAGAAATACTGGCAAGCCAGGAAACGACGTAAATCCCAAGCACCAACCCAGCAAGAAGATACCCAAAACTAGGCCTGTCACCCCACAAGCAAAAACAAATTGAGGATCTAGAAGCATCAAACAACAAGAATAAGAAAAACAAGCATTCCCACTTTTTAAATCATGGTTGGTACTAGTCCCCCATCTTGGGGGAGGAACTCCATGAGGCAGACCGCCAGGGAAAGAGAAAAGACAGCACGACTACCGGAAAAAACAGGCGAAAAACAGGAGAGCGGGTGTCAAATGAACAAAATACAAATCAAAACATACCAGAAAGCATCATGTTTCGATCACGTAGGGCCAGACAACTAGGAAGCTGTTCAACTACAGCACTCAAGGTAACACTGCACTAATAGGCGCCATGGCCGCAGACCAAACCCTAACCTCGGTCTTGAAAATGACCGCATTACCACCAGCCCCGTTACCCAATTTAGCATTAGGGAGCGCTAAGTTTATCGTTATCCAATACAGGAGAGCCACTCTATCATGAGTTCCTTAGCTAGCTTGTTCTTTATTATATGTTGTTTCCCTAACAACTAGAACATCACATCACGCTAAAGGTTTACGTTATAACTTAACTTGGTACCAACATAAAAAAAACCTATACTTAAAAAGTTTACATTATTACCAAACTTGGTACCAATATAAAAAACCCTATGCTTAAAGGGGAGGGACTGTCAATTTTTTTGGTGTACTAACTTAACTTGGTACCAACATTAAAAAAAAAACCATGCTTAAAAGGTTTACATTATAACGAAACTTGGTACCAATATAAAAACCCCTATGTTTAAAGTGGAGTGACTGTCAATTTTTTTAGGTAAGTGGTGCTGCTTTAAGGTACAAGCTATTTAATGCAGCCGCAGCGTGGCCTGCAGCAAACTGATTATCGCTCGCCCTCTATACCATTATCATTAAGACGCCAGGGATACCATTACAAGTTTTTCACCACGTGTCAATCGATCAATATGCTGTCGAAGCTTTGTTGTGCGCTCACGCTCTTTGATCCCATTTTGATTTTTGGGAATCTTAAAAAAAATCACTGTGCCTTACAATTTAAAACCAAAGCAAGGGCGGTGGATGTGAAAACACTCACAAACAAAACTAAATTTACAGTCGGACCTCTTCACAAAAATTTAAACGGTCGGAGAGCTTTTGTGACGGTTTAAAAAGCTGGGATATAAAACCTGTGGAGACATGGAACACAGCTTTAATTCATCTCATCTTCTCTTTTCTGCATATGGCTTTGGCTTGATGCTGTGATTGTTTGTTTTGGTCATGTTTTTTACAATCCATTTTCTTGTCTGTTTTTCCATTTAGAGTTTTGGTTGATTGATTTCTGTTTTTCTTCATTTCTTGCTTCCATTTTTTGAGCTTGCATTGTGTGCAACGTAGAGCAGAAGATGAAATGACTGGAATGGAGTAACAGACGCAGAAGCTGGTACATGTTTTTTTCATGAATAATTTTAATTTTGAGCTGTAATTCTTCTTATCTCAATTGAAACAGCGATTTCAATTTCCTACTAGACCTCGGCCTCATTCTCTGTTTTTCAAAAATTGAGAAAACCCAATACGCGATGCGATGATGATTAAATGGCGTTTAAATGATGTTTGCAGTTAAATATGACGTGGCAGCTGTTAATAATCGCCCTCAATTTGCCGCAGGCTGGTTAATGATCGCCCTCAATTTCCGGGTATAGGTACACAGCACACACCGTGTCATTTTCTGTTTTCCAAAAAATGAGAAAACAACGATGTATCATGTGACAGATGATGATGTTTCTCCATCAATCTCTGTAATATTTCTAAAAGGTATTTAAATGGTTTGCAGATAAGTATGACGTGTCCGAAAATGATAGTGGACGAAAAGTACGATCAATACAAAGGAAGAAGTCGTCGTTGCCGTTAGTACCTCATTCTTTTTCGACATTAGCGGTAGGGAGAGTTTACAGCAGGTAGGCACACATTCTGTCCTCTGTTTCAGAAATATATTAAGAAAAAAGCTATCCGAGAATGTAAAGCTAACATTATTGAGAATTTTATATTAAAATTTACATCAACCATCCTTGACCCGTGCTAGAATTATCATTTAGAAAATCGGTTCTGCCAAATGATTTTGCCCCACTTTTATCTTTATTTTTACTCTCTTTTCTTTTATTCAATATTGGAACTAGATAGATTGCAAGGTTATCTAAAAGTAATAAATGATTGCTAGGAGCATTTGTTAGCTTTTATGCTCTTAAATAATTTAGAAAACAGCTCCTAAAATTTACATTCAACGCTCTCAAAATTAAATTTGTTTGTCTTTATATTTTTTTTCCTTTTATCTTTTAAAATTAGTTTGTCGGTCTTCTACATATATTTTTTTCATTTTCTTTTATCGTTCTTTTATTATAATTCATTATTGTAGTTTAATCTTGGAACCATAGGATTGCAAGGTTACCTAGAATGAACAAATGATTCTAGAGGATTAAGTCGATGTAGTCATGAGCTTTATAGAGCATATATACCATCAACCCAATTGAGAAAACGCTACCAAGGCATTCTGATTTGGATCTACCCAAAAGCATTTGATGGGGTTTGACATATTGAGGGCATTGTGCATGTGCATTTTACCCAAAATCATTTTGATGGGGTTTGACATATTGAGGGCATTGTGCAAGTGCATTTTTACATTGTGGGATAGGGCAGGGATGAATTTTGGAGCATAGAGACTATATTATGTTGACCATGCAGCCAGAAATAGCTCGTCAACTCATTTCTTCTCCAGGGTGGGGCAGGGCTAGGGTGAATTTTGAAGCACTGAGAGTTTATTCTTTGGACGCTCAACCAGTGACCTAGGTACCTAATATAGCTTCCGCTTTTGGTTTCAACCCTATGTACTGTTAAATAGCTCAATGATTGTAGTTTTTTAGTCCTATTCGAGACAATACAGATGTTGTCATTCTCTGTTATAAACAGTTTTTTTTAATAGCTATTCGAGACAGTACACACGCTGTCATTCTCTGTTCTCAAGAATAGAGAACACTGTTAAACCACTAGGTGATGGTTAATCTATCAACTTCTTTTGTATTTATATTAGCGCACATTCATTGATTAAGTCCTAAGTTATTATTTAGAAATCGCTTAAGTGAAAATAGTTGTCTCTTTCTTTATATGGATTTTTAATATATTGTTTTGTTGCTCAGTCCAACATTAAAACTAGATGATTACTCAGAAATTAAAACTAGATGATTTATCAGAATTTAAAACTAGATGATTCAATGAGAAAGCTAAATAAATATAGTCACATTTTAATTTGCAATTAATTGGATCCTAAAATTATCACATAGAAATTGATTTAGACAGAGTAATTGTCTCTTTACTTATATGGATCTTTAATATATTGCTTTGTTGATAATTCAAACATTAGAACTATGATGTAGTGAAGAAGCAAGGTTTAAGGAATAGATGATTAGTTTGCAGGTATTTAGGCCCCATTGCTCATTGCTCTTTATTCTTATTATGTATGTGTGTTATATTTGATTTTGTTCATGTTGGTTAATGTTAGCTTTTTCACATTTTTCCCTTGGCCAAGTTTTGGATGAACTCTGGTTTCTTATCTACCACCCAGCCAGCTGGGTCAACTGAATTGCCCAGAACAACTTCCATCAATAGAGTGAGGAAGTACTTATTTTTAGGTAGTTCTTTGGGATAGGTTTTTCCACTTTCTTTTCTCATCTTTTCCAAAAATTTTAAAACTAAAACTAGTAAAACATACATGTCTAATCATCTATCTTGGCTCACAAGAAGCCTAAAAACAACAATGAAGTAATTAACTTCTAGTAATAGAGGGAGGAAGTACTTGTTTGTGATTTTCTTATCATCATTTTCAGGTATTGTAAATTAAAACTAGGAAAAATACATGTCTAATTATTTATCTCTTCTTACAAGAAGCTTAAAAACAACAAAGAAGAAATTAACTTCCAATAATAGAGTGAGGAAGTACTTGTTTGCAATAGGCTTTTCCACTACTAATACATGTTTAATCATCTATATCTTCTTAGAAGAAGCCTAAAAACAACAAAGAAGTAATTAACTTCCATTAATAGAGTGGGGAAGTACTTGTTTTTACTTGTTTTGGGGTACTTGCTTTTTCGAGTATTGTAAATTAAAATTAGGAAAATCATCTATCTCTTCTTACAAAAATCCTAAAAACAACAAAGAGGTAAAGAAGTAATTATAGTTGAAAAATGTTGGCACACTTTTTTGTGCACCTAAAAACTTACAAAACCAAGACATTCACAAGAGAAGGGAGTGTAATCGTTCCTAGCTTCAACAACCTTGACTTCCAATATCGACAATGTTACAAGAGTAGATTTTCATTTCTCAAACAGGATTCAAGTTAAACTTGACAATGTTACAAGAGTAGATTTTCATTTCTCAAACAGGATTCAAGTTAAACTCAGATTATCAATGTTTAATACACAGTCTCATTCGACATTTAGCAACTGCAAATGAAATTTAACTCATAAGCAGTTTTGAACTAGAAGCACATGAGAACTCTACCAAAAATACTAAGAGCGGAATTAAAACAGCAACCACACATTTAAAAGTTTCAAACTCATAATTTTAGCCTAATGGCTCAGGAAAAATCCCCTAGGGGGAAAACCTGTGAGAGAGAGGAGTATTTACTACTTCTTTCTTCAAAAATATACAACAGTATATAAAATCAACAATTATGAACCACTTATTTCAATCTAGAAGGTACAACAATTTCTAACAAACAATCATAAAATTCAGCCTTGAAATTTGTGCCATATTTCTTCCTCTGAATGTATAGAATCTCCCCTTATACATTTGAATGGAATGGCCTCGAAATTTGTGCCCTCATCCTAGGAATGCATGCCAAGCTTCAGGGTGCAATTTATCCTCAAAAAGCATGTTGTTAGTCTCGATTTTTGTGCTACCCACTAAGTTGTACGAAATCACTCCAAAATGTATAGACCAACATTAATTACAGTAATCTTGAATGTTGATAAAACTCCTCGAAACTTGTGCCAGCATTTTGGGAATGCATGCCTAGATTATCTCCTTAATTTGTGCCAATCTCTCAATGCTTCTAGAAGCTCCTCTTAATTGTTGTTGTACAGTTCTCGAACTGCATGCCAGAGTTTCTTTGCTTTCTGTAGTTCGAATCTCCTTGGAAATCATGCCTGCTATCTCAGTCTGCTTCTCTCTCTCTCAAACTTGACCTCTCTTCTCCTTAAGGAAAGTCAACTTGCTCCCACTCTCTTGGGTGTGTTAAAATGAGGAATGAAGTGCCTTTTTAATCCTTTCCCTTGTCTTTTCATTTCACTTTCTAGGGTAGTTGAATAGTCACTAGATCAAGGTACCACATTTAATCTAGTGATTTATCATCAATGGATGAGAAAAATCATTTTTCTCTCCATTCAATATTTTTTGTCTCAACCCCAACTTAAATTTATTTGAAAAGTCACTTTATAACTCTAAAGTGACATTAATTGCTTTTCTCAAGCAATTAATGCAAAGGTCATGTAACGTGTCCCTTTTTAGTGACTTCTGCAAAAATCACTAGGGGAACACTTGGTACAAAATTCAACACTCCCTCTTACTAAGGAAGATGTTCACCATCACTTCCAACTTATCCCTGAAGAAGATGAACTGCTACTTCACCAAAACCGAAAGTCTACTCATGTGCTTCTCACACAATGTAAGAATGCCCACCCTCTCTAAACTCCTCTCTAGAAAGGTCAAATTTAATGTCCCTTCATGTTAGGTATCATTGCATGAAGGATATCTTGAGTTGCAACAATCACCACTTTCGGCGCAAGAAGTCCTTTTGGCTTCTCCTCCACCAAAATCACACTCCAGTCTCACATTGTCTGCTATAGAAGCTCCCTCCATCTCTAGAAGCCGCCCCTCCACAAATCTTGCACTCTACACTGGTGTGACATGTTGAGAAGTCTCACCTCACTCATCCACCAGTGACAAGTCATACCAGTTGACCCTCCTTCCAGCACTGGAAGAAGTAGCCTCTCGTGTACTCCCATGAATTGAAGACTGAATACTCAGTACCACTTCAGTCTTCGGATCATCTCGCTCTCCCTTCTGAATTAAGGACTGACTACTCAGCGCCACATCAATCCTTGGAGCTTTTCGCTCTCCGTCTGTCTCAGAATATGATCCTATCATCCCCCTATATCCTCTAAATGTAGGTTGGCCACGCACTACATACTCACCATCTCTTCGATGAGCTATCAACATAGGATCAACCAAACCCACTCACACTTGGAAAATGAATATGTGTTCCTTCTTGAACACCATTCAATACCCTGCACCTTTCAAGGTTGGAATAAAGAGTAGTCTATGTCTCAACCTGGAACATAGAGCACTCTGATACCTCCAGAATCTCTCCACACTCTAGTTGGAAACGTATTCGTCCCACTCCTCTAACTGCAAACACTATGCCCTCTCCATCTTTTGCGAGTTGGAAACGTATTCGTCCCACTCCTCTAACTGCAAACACTATGCCCTCTCCATCTTGTGCGAGATGCTTTGGAATAATCTCTATAGTGAGGAATGCATCTCGCATCCCACTCATATGATCACAATATCCACTCTCAACTTTCCACTTCCCTTCATCCACAGGTCTACTACTGGCGCAACTCGAAACAACTATGAAAAGAGAGAATTCTTTCTCAACCTTTGCAGCATATCTCTCTATCTCGGTTGTAGCTACAACTTGTTCCTCCTTCTCTTGATTTCCCCTCTTCTTATTAGGACATTATACAACATAATGGCCAAACACATTGCATGCATAACACCTGAATCTAGTCAGGTCCTTCTTCTTCTCATCTCTCTGCTGCTTAGCCCCTCCCTTAGGGCCCTTTGTGGACTTATTTCATGTGGATAACAAGTCAACATTATCCTCTTCATCCTTACCATTTGATGAGCTATCCTGCACATAATTTATTTGGGTCTCTTCTTGCACAAAGTCATCCCAGAGACGATCCTAAGAAGGCATGTTCTCTTGTGCAACAACCACCTCTACAAAGACTGCCCATTGCTTGGTTACTCAATTTAGTGCAATCCTCACAAGGTCATTGCCCTGCATAGCCTCCCCAATAGTTTCAAATTCATCCCAGTGATCCAAGTAAAGTAAGAGGTCACATCTTCATATTTTTCCATCTTTATGCCCTTCAAATTTTCTCTCAGTACCATCTTTCAATTTTCATTTGAACTCTGGTATAGATTGGTTAAGGCATATGACATTTAGTAAGCACGGTTCTTACCAGTCACCTGTGGGATCACATGGTCTTTCAACACATTAAGGATGATCTTCTTTTCCTTGATGTCCTTGTTGAAGGATACCAACTGTTACGATTATTAATCCTCCCTTGTCCAATTTGGTCATATGTCTAAATCAGGAGTCATGTCTAAATCGGGAGTCCATCCAGTCTATTTTTAGTCACTAGCACCATTGGGTCCACTTGGCCTAATTGGGGCACATGTTTCAGTTACTAAAGTGTGGGGAACACTAATTGAGGCCTACTGCCACTGATTGCACTTGTATGCATCAGTTTAGGAGCCTCCTAGACCAATCTCTACAATTTAGGAGCCACTAGGAGTGCCGATACCAACCAAGGTCAGTTGAGTTGAGTTGGTGACTAGTCAAGCTAAGTTAGGAGTCAGTTACATTCAGCTCTAGTCCTCTACATTCAGTTAGCGCTAGGTTTGCATGGCTGCATGTAGGAGAGGCGCATTTATCACCTACCTCAGTCAGTTAGCCTCAGTCAACACTGAATTAGACACCTGAGTTGTGTTTTAGAACTTCGATGAACTCTGGTGATGGTTTAGACAAGGTTAGTTAACCATTGAGTCCTTCGATAATGATTTAGACAAGGTCTTAGTTACCTACAGTCAAGTAGAGTGTAATCAATTCGAATTTCCTCATGTGGATTCGAATTGCTTGTGGCTATTTAGCCATTGTACTTCATTGTAAATATTATCTAATTACTTTTTGATTAATGAAAGCATTCACAGTTGCAAGCCATTTTTGCACTGTTTCATTCTCTAATTGCTAAGTAAATTGTGTGATCTATTTTGTGAGTTGTGTGTTTGTCTACAAATCTATGTGCTCAATTTATACCAATGCTGCTGCATTTGTGGATGCAGGAACCTGCACTGTCTTTGCTTGAATGTTGTTCACTACTTCACAACTTGTTCTCCTGCAGAAGGAGTACTATTTTTGCTTTCCAAGGAATGAAGTTGGCTGCCCCATCCAACCTGTCCTCTAGCCTCAACCCAGTGTCCATCACACTGAAAATGTAAGTCCAAATCTACCTTTGATGAACAAAAGAAAAAACCCTCGGAAGTATGAAAATCACTGATTGTAAATCTTCCCTTCTCTTCTCAACAAAGCTTTGATACCATGTAGAATTTCACTTCTCAAACAAGCTTTAAGTTAAACTCATATTATCAATGCTTAATACACAATCTCATTCAACATTTAGCAGTTGCAAATGAAATTTAACTCATAAACAGTTCTGAACTGGAAGCACATGAGAACCCTACCAAAAATATTGAGAGCAAAATTAAAACAACAACCACACATTTAGAAGTCTTAGACTCAAATTTTTAGGAGCCTCCTAGACCAATCCCTACGATTTAGGAGCCACTGGGAGTGTCGATACCAACCAAGGTCAGTTGAGTTGAGTTGGTGACCAGTCAAGCTAAGTTAGGAGTCAGTTACATTTAGTTCTAGTCGTCTACATTTAGTTAGCACTAGGTTTGCATGGTTGCATGCAGGAGAGGCACATTTCTCACCTACCTCAGTCAGTTAGCTTCAATCAACATTGAATTAGACACTTGAGTTGTGTTTTAGAACTCCGATGAACTCCGGTGATGGTTTATACAAGGTCAGTTAACCATTGAGTCCTCCGATAATGATTTAGACAAGGTCTTAGTTACCTATAGTCAAGTAGAGTGTAATCAATTCGAATTTCCTCATGTGGATTCGAATTGCTTGTGGCTATTTAGCCATTGTACTTCATTGTAATTATTATCTAATTACTTTTTGATTAATGAAAGTATTGACAGTTGCAAGCCATTTTTGCATTGTTTCATTCTTCAATTGCCGAGTAAATTGTGTGATCTATTTTGTGAGAGAGGAGTATTTATTATTTTTTCTTCAAAAATATACAGCAGTATATAAAACCAACAAGTATGAACTAACTTATCTTAACCCAGAAGGTACAACAATTTTTCACAAATTGTCATAAAAATCAGCCTTGAAATTAGTGCCATATTTTTTCCTCTGGATGTATCGAATCTCTCCTTATGCAGTTCTACAGAATGGCCTCAAAATTTGTGCCATTAGCTTGGGAATTCCTGCGAAGGTTCAAACTACAATTTATTGTCAAAAATCGTGTTGTTAGTCTCGATTTTTTTGCTGCCCTCTCACCTGTACGAAATCACTCCAAACTGTATGGACTAACATTAATTACTGTCATCTTGAATGTTGATAAAACTCCTTGAAATTTGTGTCAGCATTCTAGGAATACATTCTCAGATTATCTCCTCAAAATTTATGCCCACTCAAATTTCGTGCTGCTGGAAGCTCCTCTTAACTGTTGTTGTATAGTCCTCAATCTATGTGCCAGAGTCTCTTTGCTTTCTTTGTTCAAATCTCCTTGGAAATCATGCCTTCTTTTGACCACCTAACCAACTAGGTGGGCATCCATGTACCATGTGCCTTGAAGATGAGAAAGTAGTACCTAATTAAGTTTTTTCAAGCGAGACGGCTCTTCTTCTTGTCTTCTCTCCATGAAATTGTCGCACCCATGCGGGGGATATTGTAATGATATGTCAGCATGAAGGTCTAGTTTTGTCTAACTTAGTTGCCTAGGACCTTTTCATTAGGGACCTTCTTGTGCGATGTCTGCTTTAGAATTTCTTCAGACTTGCCCTTTGCAAAGGAAGGCCTTGTTGTCTGCTCTTCGGGTGGCTGATGGAAGCTCTCCTTCAGTGATTAAATTTGCAACTCATGGATTTCAGACTCGCTTTCCTTACTATGTGTCCCTTTTGGTTCATGTAGAGGGTCTAAACAACACCATCAAGCGCACAGTGATTGATGACGGTGTTGCGGCTTCCGTGATGTCTTTAGCATGTTGGAAGGGTATGGGTTCTCCCACGGTGTCTAAGTGTGGAGCCATGTTGACTGCGTTTGACGGAAGATCTTTTTGGCCGCATGGTATACTTCCTTCCCCTGAGGTCCAATGGGGGGGGGAAGACCGTTGCAATCAAGGTTGAGGTGGTTGATGCGCCCCTCGACTATAATCTTTTACTAGGACAGAACTGGATTTATAACATGCAAGTGGTCGCATCATCCCTATTCTAGGTTGTTTGTTTTCCTTTGGATGGGAAGATTGTTACAATTGATCAAAGATATTTTGATAATTCTAGTTCATAAGCATCGTCGGGAGATTCTATCTCGGTTATCGATCATTCTCAGCTGGCAATTGAGAATGTTGGGGTGGGCATGTATCCTTCGTTGATGGGAACTTTTAATTGTGTTGCGCCCATTCTTATGATAGGTTGTAGTCTTGGTAAGGCTTCGACATCGTTGAGTTCGGTTCCTTTTCACACTTCGCATTTGGAGGATCCTTGGACTCTTCCTTCTACGAGTACTTTGGGTGAAGATTCTATACTTGCTGAGGCAGACATGCTGTTGTCTACATCATTGGTGGCTTATCAATTTAATCTTGGTTCTATTGTAGATTCTAGTCCTTCCTCTTCGCGGACGGAGGAGGAGGACCCTTATGCACTGCCTGCTTGGGCGGTTGCGTCATCTCACTCTCATGACTACCTTGATGACATTTTTCCAACGGATGAGGCTATTCTCAAAGCCATGTCTGGGGTACAACTACCTTGGGGAGAGTTGTATCATAGATCTTACTTTCTTCCTAAGCTTGATGATATAGAATGTGATGACTAAGGGCGATCTTTAGCGAGAAAGTTGGTAGGCTTGTGGTCCCATTAGGTTCTCCTAGCAAGTATGCTGAAGGGAACATGGCCAACTTATCACCAACTATACCTATCAACATTTCTCGCGTTCCTGGCAAGGTTAAAAATTTGTACATTGGGGCGAATTGTTCCCCCAATGAGATTAGATAATACATCGAGCTCGTTAAAGAATTTCGAGATGTGTTCGCTTGGTCGTATGAGAAGATGCCGAGAATTGACCCTCGCATTTTTGAACGTGAAATTAAAACCTATCTTGATGCTAAACTTGTTCGACAACGTTTCCGTGTGATGAATCGTAGGAAAGGACCTGCTATTAAGGCAGAGATAGAGAAGTTGCTCAAAGTTGGCTTCATCTATCTCGTTCCCTTGACGGAATGGGTGTCAAACCCCGTTCCGGTGGATAAGAAGCAAGGAACGATCTGTGTATGCACTGATTTCAGAGAGTTGAATCGATTCTGTCCTAAGGATAACTTTCCCACACCATTTATTGATCAGACTTTGGATGAGTGTGTGGGGAGCAAGGTTTTCTCCTTTATGGATGGCTTTTTAGGATATAATCAGATCTAAATTAAACCCGAGGACCAACATAAGACAACTTTCATTTGTCCTTGTGGTACATTTGCATATTGGAAGATGCCCTTCGGCCTTAAAAATGTCGGAGCTACATTTCAACGGGCTATGACCTTCGCCTTTCACAATCTTAAAAGCATAATTGAAGTTTATTTGGATGATTTAGCTACTCACTCTCATATGAGGGTGCGTCATCCTTATCATTTGCGTTTGGTTTTTGAAAGATGTCGTCGTTATCAAATTCAGATAAATTCTCATAAGTGCATCTTTTGCGTGAAGGTTGGTTGCTTACTAGGGTTCATTGTTTCCAAGGAGGGTATAAGGGTCAACCCTTTAAAGGTTGAGGCAATACTTCAATTGTCACCCCCGCGTAATATTAGACATCTTCAATGTTTGCAAGGAATGGCGAACTTCTTGCGAAGATTCGTGGTCAATTTTTCCAATTTGACTAAAGGCTTCATGCGTTTGTTGAAGAAAGACACCGTTTATCTGAGATGAGCGAGCCCAGGAGTCTTTCGATGCTTTGAAGAGAGCCTTGGCATCGGCTCCCATGCTTAGTCCATCTGACTATAGCCATGACTTTTTGATATATGTGGTCGCGTCTCAAGAGAAGATTGGTATGGTTTTGGTTCAAGAGGATGAGGAGCTTCATGAGCATGTCATCTATTATCTTAGCCAAAACCTTATTGATGCGGAGCTTCGTTATACTCATGTCGAGAAGTTAGCCTTAGCTACCGTCCATGCAGTCCAACATTTGAGGCATTGTATCCTTATTCGGCAAACTTTTGTTGTGGCTCACTTTAATCGATTTTAGTTCGTCCTCACCAGAAGGATGATAGGGGGTGTTATCACTAATTCTTGCTGGGAATTTTCGAAATTTTTATATTGTGATGATGGCCTAAAGCTGCAGGTACTATCAGGAAAAGATTACTCTTAAGTGAACATTATATTTTTTGACAAAGCTCATAGTGGAGTGAGGAGTGTGTTACCTCCTAACTTGTAGGGGTAAGATTCAAAACTTTGGTAGGCAGAGGTTTCATGAAGCTAGTTCAAACAATCAGTTGGAGCTATGTAGGAAACTCATTTCTGGAGTTGTTGTTACAAACCATAGTTTTTAAAGCTGCCATGCACATCAGTAGTCAGTGCCAGCAAAAGAGGAATTTGGGGATTGTTTCTTTATGTTGAAGCAGTGCGGGGTCATGAAGGGCGGTCTTGATCCTTGGATTGTTGAAGTTTTTGCTCGTGTTTCCAAGCATTCATCTAGTCAGATAACATCCCGGGATGATAAAATTTGCCACTGATTTCCAAGTTTACAAGGAGGTCGCAGGGTTATTTGGTCTTGATGTTGCTTACACGGACTTCACTGTAGTCTATCATACAAAGAATGAAAATTTGGAACCTCTACAACCTGGTTCCCTTCAATATCTTGGAAACAATATGCTCGTTATTACCCGAGGTTGTAACCCCACCTCATTTGCAAAAAACTAAAAGCAAATAAATTTGAGAAGGGGTCTGAATAGTCCTAGGTTGTCTATTTTGATGTGTAGGGGAAGTACATGGTCGTGCACTCTCAAAAGTTTGCAAATACACTATACGTCTTAGTTATTTTGCAGTCACTATTGATCTGAACTGTTTCATTGGTTTAGGGAGGAGTTCGAGCTATGATGTCCCTCTCCTTTTCCTGCCTGAGTATTTTGATGGCATGGACCCTATCTCTGAGTTGTTCCTTTTTAGTCGTTTCTTTTGTGTTTATCCCCATTTTTCTATATAGAAAATCCATGGTTACTAGTAGGCCTGTGTTAGTGCAACCGCATCGGCTGACAGTTAAAATCTATTTTCGGTAGCCTCTTGGCTAATTCTTCGTGGTCACGGAGCAAAGTTTGATACCGTGCGATGCATTGGCAGCCTATTACATTTTGGGATGAACCGATTATTGCAATTGGAGAACAAATTGATCACTGTTCTTTCCACACAGTTCCTATTCTGGCTGTAGTCATCGATTTTATATTTTCGTGGAGCTAAACCCATACTCATGGCAGCCAAATACTTGACGTAATTGCCATATTGACGAAACCACCATTCACGGGCCATGAATCATCACTTGTAGACACCAATGCTTGGATTTCAGCAAAGCACGTGATTGGTAGATCAGTCGCAGAGAGAGAGTCCTTTATGGATTTGTTCCCGGTTTTCTTGCTGGCAGACGGTGGATGGGATGTTCAGGTTATGTGCCAACGGGCATAGGAACGGGAGTTGGCTGGTAGGTGAAAGTCACAATGTGATTTGTTTGGCAGCTGAGTCATGGATGGGAGCTCCGCGTTGCATGCACCAAGTCTGAACCAGTTAATTAGCAGCCGAGTCCCAAGTGTGGTTTTTCCTTTAACAATCGCTCATGGAGATTTGGCAGCTGATTACAGCAGTTTTAGTTTTTGTTAGGCAACCGCTTGGGCCGTATCTCCACTACCATGGATTTCCCAGATCAGCTCAATCGTTGAACAGTCAGCATGGATTTGTTTTGAGTGGGCCACAATTCAAACCCAAGCATCAACGTATTTTTTTTCACATGAAGGCAGCAAATCGAGGCAGCTCCACGGCTCCTTGGTTTTGAAATTATTCAAAATTCAGTGATTTTAGTGTTTTGTTGCCACATTAGATGTCTGAGCTGCTGACTATCCACCTTTTACCCGCATAGCATTTGTTTTGAGTGGCAGCTGTGCACTCGGAACCATTTTTTAAAGAGAGCCAATGCTTTTATGATATTTGTATTAGATTTTTATCATTTAAGCAATATGATCTTAGGATCTTATCTAAGAGAATAACATGCACAACAATAAACACAAGAGAAAAGAGACACAAAGAATTTTCCTTGGGGAAACCATAAAGGAGAAAAATTTGCCACTTCCTCAGAGATAGAATGAGCACCAATAGAAGTAAAACCCGTAAACATAAAGATGATCTCCGACAGCAGTTGTCTCTTTCTCTGATCCCAACTTCTTCTCTCTCACTCATGTGCCCCATATGAGTGAGTGTGTGTGTGTGATAAATATAGAGGCTCACTCTCTATTTATATTATTTCGTTCACTTAATGTCCACTTCAACATGTTGGCCCCACTTAACAATTACTTACTAGGGCTGACATCTCTATGAGAGTCTAATAACCCTAGTGCTCCACAACTGTGGGGACTTTTCCCTCCGATCAACACCTTGACTCAATTGTGGGGACTATTTCCCGACTTACAATGGAGGGTTAACCTCAACGACTTTACATGACTTGTTTACATTATTGAATCTCCCGATAGGAACATCGGGGCATGACATGACTCAATTACATTACAGATACTTCTTGAAATAAACATCGGGGTATAATACATAAGATACACAAGTGAATACATTCCGAAATTACAAATACATCAACAATTTGATGGATATGCAGCGAATGGTTTAAGTGGGGTTATTTTAAATAAATCAAAATATCATTAAGATTTGGTTTGAGAGAAAAGGGAATCTCCCTTTTTCTTTCACCTTTTTCTCACAATATTTTATTATTTTATTATGAGATCCTTTTTTTCTTTGGGCCTATAAAGAGCATAGTCTCTTTCTTTGTAAAGATGGAAAAACTGGGAGGATTCTTCCCCAGAGATTAATAGAAATTATATCTTTTTTTTTTGCAGGTTTTTATGGTTGTTCAGTCGAGTGCCCTTCATGGTGTGTAGCATTAATTTGTGGTATTGAGTGTTGGATGTTTTAGGATTTCTTTCTTTCTATATCTGCGTTGGAGACCATAAACTGATGCTCTCGTCCTATTGAAAGACGGAAATCCTAGCAGCTGCTTTATTTTCCCCTTTGTGAGCGTGCATGCACGGGTCAGATTCCTAGATCTTATCAAGCTTGATGGTGTAGCATCTCCTTTGTTTGCATAACGCATCTCTTGCGTTTAGGTATACCGACACTGGTCCATTAGTGGTGTTCTCATCCTTCCCTTCTTCCCTCAACCTTTTCAAATACTCTTATGCTACAACCATTTCGCTAAGGCAGCCTCTTCTAATCACCTTGCCCGCAACTGTTTCCTGCCTTAGCGATCTTAACACCAGGGACGCCCCTCTTGAGTTGGAGAAGAGCCAACATGAAGCGAGGAAAAGAGGAGCGTGGTGACAGTGGCTCCCTTATTTGTAGTTGCCATCGGACCAGTGTGCCTAATTTTGGGCTTTGACACACGCACGCTGGTCAGGAGTGGCAACATTTTTGGCGCCGTAGTCGGGGACAAAGTCCAGTTCTGTAGATTTGAAGGCTATGCTTCATTGATATTTGTGGGAGATCATATTGTAGATCCTGATTCTCACATGGCGACTCCACGAAGGAACGAATCCCTTGTCCTTTTGCAGATCTGAAGACTTTTTTGGTGTAGAGGTGAGCGCACTTAGAAATCAGAAGGCTTTCAAGCTCACCTTGGTGACTCCACAGTTCAGTTTGAGGTATGAATATTTGTATGCTTCAGATTCAATACTTCATTTTTTGAGAATATGGATGATGAAAGGGAAGGACTTCGTGCTCACTTGCATGGAGCCTTCACCCCATTAAACTTCTCAAGTATCTGTGGATTTCCCAATGAGTGCTATAAAAAAGTACTTAGAATTGTTCCAGAGTTTTTTGGAAATGATGAGGACTCGACGGTCCATCATATTGCTTCCTTTTGCAAGTTAATGGCGGATCTCAAAGTTTACCATGAGGATGATCTCATGATTTTATTTGCCTTAGCTTTTGAGGGAAATGTAGAAGATTGGTTCAATGACCTTTGGGATGAAAGCATAAACTCGATGGCAAAGTTTTTTGAAAAGTTTCTCCTGCGTTGGCATGAAGGAACAATTGAAGAGATTGAGAAGTTGGCCAAAGAGTATAATGCCCTCCTCCCCAGTACACAACTTGTTTCTGAAGAAGAGATCCATGAAGAAGACATTGAAGTTATGGAGCTACCTCAGAGTTATGTCACTGAAAAAATTTCTGAACAACTTCATGTTGAAGGTTTGGACTTGCTTCAAGTTTATCACATTGAAGATAATACTTTTTGTTCTGCAGATCAGCTTGAGCAGCCTTATGATGGAGGTTCGTATACGAGCCATATCAACCAATGGAGAGAGGTTTCTTGTGCACATTCTAATTCTTTCTGCCTAAACTTCAGTGATTTTTTGCCTCCTAACAATCTGATGTTTTAGTTCAGCTTCATTCAAGAGCAGATTACAGGACAAAGTTATTTTATTTCTTTGTTTCTGTCTCTAACCAAGCACAGAAAAAAGAAGTTTGGCATTGAAAAGATGCTTGAGTGGTTCCATTAGTTGTATGCATATTGTTATCCACTAATTTTGCACTTAGTGGATTTTTCGGTGAGCTGGTAGAGCATTGAACAAGTACACTTGTTCGTGATCAGAATTCAGAAGTCTGCCAACCTATTTTTGGGAGTCTGTTCGGATTTTTTTGTAAATACATGTTCATACCCCCTTGGGAAAATTGTAAAAAATGTCCTAGCATTTAATTTTTTATAAAAGGCTCGGCTTCCTGGACTTGAGCATCAAGCCAACTAGCCCAGAGTGTTTTTTCCCTTGGTTATTATTGGGTGTTGAACAAACGACTTATACTTTTCTAGTTTTTCACTTGCACCTCCAAACTGGGGTAGTTGTCTTGGCGTTTCGGCCTTAGGAGGTTATTAGAGCCTTCGTGTCAATGTTTTTCATCATGCTAGGCATTCCAATTGAGTCGTATGAACATGTACTAGGCCCCCCTAGAGTTTCGTTGAATTCCGAGAAAAATAATTTTCTCCGTTTTTAAGCCATTTTTTAATGGTTTAAATGAGAAAATTCAAAATGTAAAAAAAGAGTGATCCAGATTTTGTTTTCGGCATGGTTGGGCTCATTTTCAAGCCCAGAGCAACATATTTATCCTAGGGGCCACTTTCACCATCAATTAAACAGCCGAAGCATCCCGAAAGTCATCATGCGGCTAAAAATGCTTCAAAATGGCATTTTAATGCTAAAAAGGGACATTTTGGCACTTAGTCAAAATAATTAAAAAGTCAAAAATCATTATTTTAATGATGATAAAGTGACTTGGCATGGGTCCCCATGGTTAAACAACTTCACATAAAAGAGAAGTTACACGGCACATTAAACTTTGGTTTAAAATTTTGAAGTTTGAATTAAATCAAAAGGAAAGTGACGTGAGGTTTTTTGGACTCACGCTTTTGTGAGGGAGACAGGTGGGATTGTGGGGACCCCTCTCCACATAAAAGTTATTTCATTATATAAATCAATCCTTGGCTCATTATGTATTTGCAAAAGCAAGGTTTCACGTTAGCTAATTGAATGGGTGATGACCATATGAGGAGAAAGCTCACGCTAGCTAGATGAAGACTCATGCTAGTTGAAAATAAGGTGAGTTGGATTGGGGTGGGATCCTCCTTTATACATTAATTATTTGAGTAAACTTTGGTTAAGGGTTTAGGAAGTAACGAGTGGTGTAATGACGATTGACGTCAACTCTAAGTGGGAGAACCCATGCTAGCTTCTTAAGTGGATGCGAATAGGTGAGGGTGGACCCCTCCCCATTTGTTAAATAAACTTTGTTATTTCAAACTATTATTTATTCCTTCACGCCAAGCATGCTGTACAATCGCATAAGGAGATGGAGCTCGTTGGGTGAAGCATGCGAGTGATGGATGTTGGTGGAGATTGCCGATTTGATTGGATGTGTTGGCGCTGATTGGGTGTATTAGCTCAGTTCAGCTCCGGTTTAGCTTAGTTCAGCTGCACTTCAAACTCAATTACATGCTGAGTTGTTCTTCAATTCATAAATTCCCCCCTCGGGCTTGGTTTTTGTATAAATAGAGGTGCTTTGCACTCTTTTCTTCATGGAGATTTTGGGCATGAACATTGTGCCAAAATTATTGTAATATTTGTTTGAAATTGGAATAAAGTTGTGACTTTGGAGGTCGATGCATGTGTTTTTGGAGTTGTGGATTCACATTGTCTTTGGTGATATCTCTCTCATCTTGCCTTTTCAATTATTAAATCATTCTTCATTATATACTCTAGAAGGGCTAACAATCTAGTTTATGAGTATTTTTGTTCGGATTTGATATTGTTTGTAAGGGTTTTGTAGGGATCATTAGGGGTGAAGAACAAGCTTGAGATTAAGCTCTTCTTCATGAACCAGTGATTTTTTTCGTCTAACTCCTTCATCTTGCAGGTATGAAGAGAAACAATCCTAAGAGAAGGACTTGAAGATTGAGCCAAAGAAGAACAAAAACCAAAGAGAAGAGTACAAACTAAGTACCAAAACCAAGAAGATCCAAATACTTGGGATTTGAACTAAAGAAGACAAAATTTTCCAAATTACTCTTCTTTTGTAAAACAACCATTAAGGCTTGTTCCATTTGTCTTTCCAAGTTCTTTTTCTTTCTCTAAGGTTGAAAATCCTAAATATTGTACTCTCTTAATAAAAGGGCAAAGTGGGATAAGGCCTCCCATATTTTGGTTTCTTCTTCCCCATTTGGGGAAGGGAGCCTAGATTTACTTTGCATGCTTAGAGTAGTTTAATTCTGTACTTAGAACTTTTTATTGTTTCAGTCTTGACCTGAGAAGTACCTTGGGATTTCATCCCAAGTGCTGCATTGACATTGCGTGCTACCTCTCTTTCCCCATTGTCTTCCTGCGTATGACCAGCTAGCTGGAAATTTTCGGGATAGTGTGTCTTGAAGTCATTTTTGACTTCTCTTTGCTAGATTAGTTTCTTGTAGTTGTAGAACACTAGTTTCTCATTTATTTTATTTGCAGGTAGTTTATCATTTTTGCTATGACATTGTTTCTTTGTTTTACAATTTGTTGAACTATCATGTGGTTTCAATTTACAAGCTGATTGTCTTATAAAAAGAACCAAAGTCTCTTGAACTTGCAAAAACCCAAGTCAAGAGCACTCTCTGTCAGAGAGCATTCCCATTGCATTATCCTTGCATCAAGCATATAGATTAATTAAAGTCTCTTGAAGTTCTGTCATAAGACAAAGTCAAGAGCACTCCCTGTCGGAGAGTTGAATTGTGTGCTCATATTAATAAAATCATTCCAACTCACATTTACCCACTTAAAATTTACTTTCTTGCTACCCCTCACCTAGTATGCTCTGCCAACCCTGAAAAGTTGGACTCGTACTTAGAATGGTGATCGGATTTGTTAATCTTGCAAGTGATAACATAATAAAATATTCACCCCCACAACCAACGCACCGACGTTGTCAAAAGCATTCGAGTTGTTCTCAGTAAGGGCGCCGTAACCCCCCGTTGTCTAAGTTTCCCAGCTTGTTGGTTAAATTCTTCGAACACCTAGCCCAGGATACTGGACGGGTCGACGGGTGTTGTAAAGGAAAGTATCCTATGGCTAGGGTTTAAGAGGCCATCAACATATTGGCGTTGAAAGGTGGATGCAAATGGTTCTGCAAGTATATATAAGCAAGTTTCAGATATTAGAATGGTTGATACCTTAGCCAAATGAAGGTTGATCCAAGCAGCCCTTCAATCCTCTTCTTGCTCCTCTTGCTCCAAGAGACCTGCAAAACGAATTATACCATCCTCAAACCAATATGACCACATATAAAGCAATGATAATCAAATAAACCTAAAATAATAATCTGATTAACATCATAATATGATCATAAACAGAGATTCAATCACACATTGAACAATGATTTGGGAAGAAGGACATCACATCTTTATTAATCTTGAAAACAAGTACAAGTATACCTTTTCTTCAAGTTCGGCACCTCAGGAAACCTTGATCTGGTTCTGTTGCTTCTCTTCTCTAAGGAACTCGGCCTCCAAGCTCTGCAACACAAGGAGAATGCTTCTAGGGCAATGGTGTGGGCAAAGAGAGCTCCAAATTCCTCCAGCATAATGATGTAAAGATTCAAGTCTCCTCTCATGGACCTTCCTACCTCTATTTATATGGTTAAGGAGGAGTTAGGGGCGAAAACAAAGTAGTTACAATTGAAGGAGTCAGTTGCATAACTACCCAAACTACCCGAAATTCAAAAGACGTGTTTTTTGACATTTTTAAGAGGTGTACACAGGTTGCAGAAACAACAGTGGCGTACACGAGGAGGCATACGCGGGTTGCCAATACAGACAATCGCGTACATAAGGTGTATGCGACTATTATATATAGCGACTCGCGTACGTACGCGGGTATTGTATAGAGCAAGTCGCGTACGTACGCGGGTTTGCCTTAAGGAAAGTTGCGTACGTACGCAGGTTTTCCTTAAGAAAAGTCGGGTACACACGAAAAACTCATTTTTAGGATATTTCTGTGCATTTTCAGACTTTGGTGTTTTCTAGAAAGTTTTAGCTAACAGAAATACCTTTCCAACGGTGCAGAGATGAGGTCAAACGGAGTTACAAAACTCAAAATATGGGTCCTCCAAGTTAGGTGTTTTTCAGTGACTTTCATGAAGTGTTGTCATGGAAGTGTCGACATGCGACGGAATCATGGGAAAGTGGTCATAGGCAGAGATGTGTCATTTTGAGATATAACAGATGCCCCCTAATGTATGAGGTTAGAGGGGAAGACGATAGTTGAAATACATTATAAAGGAAACAGCTGAGTATGGAGAGAGCAGAGAATCCAAGATCGAAAGGCTCGAACAAAGGTACCTGAAAAAGAGATAAATGTCAGGAAAAACTGATCTCTGGGACATATAAGTCTATATACAAAACATCGCCATAAAGCTATAGGTGGATCCAACATATGTATAACTGATGAAACTATCATGGTCGCTCAATATGCAAAAAGGCGCCATATCAAATCTAAAGGAGTCATGGCCACAATGAACAAGGTGGATCCATACTCAACAATCGATCATAGCCACAAAAATACAAGGTGGATTTATGTCTCAGCAAAATGTCATATAAAATGTAACAAGGTCTTGCTCAACTTGGGCAATAGCAAAATGACGATGCTACTGTTGGCCCAAGGTCTTCAATCCAAACCGCCCAAAAGGTACGAATCCTAGCCATGTGAATAAAAGACTTGAAGTTGAACATGGAGGAAATCGTTTGATTATCGGTCAATAATGAGAACCGTTAACAAACGCGAGGGAAACCACCATTAATGAAAATGGTCCCTAAGGTACCTAGTACATTCTAACAAGTGTGATTACAAGGACTTGAAGTCGAACACTAGAAGAATCCATCGAGTAGGAAACATTAAGGTATTCCCACTACCCAATAGCGAGGAAAATTGCCACTGATGACAACAATCCCCAAAGTATTGTCATAAAACTCTAAATCTCATCCCCAGAGCAAGATGTGTTGCAGTTGATAGGAAGAGATCCGTTGGAAGGAAGGCATTAAGGCATCCTTCATCATCCAACACGAGGTAAGTCAAAGACTAATTGGATCTGGAATTGGTACCGAATTTCACGACAAGGACCGTCGAAGACATGATGTAATGAACTGATACCAGGGAATGGCCGCCACAAAAGGTCAAGGAAACTGCAAAATGGCCGACAAAGGTTTAATCCTTGAACAGTGAACACGACACAAAAGTGACTTAGGCAGCTTTTGACACAAAAATGACCAACGAAACAAATCTGCAATGTAGGAGACATTGACAGATTCCCCATATAATTGGAAAAGAAACCAACTGGAGGAGTAAAAACTCTGAATCGGGATAAGATAAAAAAACTAGGACCCAACTGTTGATAGACTCAAAACTGGTGCTTTGTTCAAGGAAACAAGACTTGCTGCCATGATGTAAAAAACATGTGAATGAACTTCCCTTGCCCTCTTTCTTGTAAAGGTTTAACAAGTCCAAGAAAGCAAACTCAAGACCATCTTCATTTTTGGCAAGCTCGAAGAAAAGATAGAAGAATGCTTGATAAAGCACTGATTCGTGGATTTTACAAGCCCGAACTAGTACATGCTCGACGGTGTTTTCATAGTTTAGAGAGTTTGAAAACTCCAAACA
Organism: Pseudotsuga menziesii; assembly: GCA_001517045.1. Taxonomy (NCBI): domain Eukaryota; kingdom Viridiplantae; phylum Streptophyta; class Pinopsida; order Pinales; family Pinaceae; genus Pseudotsuga; species Pseudotsuga menziesii. Next base: position 13,527 of record LPNX010531681.1, on the reverse strand, counting down.
AGACTCCAGGGGGGTGCTTTTTCGTCCAATTTAATCTCTTGAGGCCGGAAAAGTATAAAACAAATGACAGAAGAACTCTCTTAGCTTCTGAAGAAGTAAGGCGCACCTTTTTCGTACTTAGTCAGTGTTACCAACTTTTTTGTACCATAGTTGGGTTACCTGAGGAGCCGCTGGTTGACAGACTTGTTCAAAGTCTGATTCCAGTGTATTAGTTGATCCGTCTGTTTGTCTAGCCAATATTGGCTAGTCACTTTTTTATTTGAATAATTTTGACCATGGCTTTGCGAGGTTTGTAATAAAATGTGCTAGCAGGATATTTTTGAGTGGTTCGGTCTCCTGAGACGTAGAATCTCAAATAGGGTATTCCAGGGAGTCTTTTGCTCCTGACAATTATGCTTTGCCTTCAACTGAGTATAATTGACGAGGTTTTCTTCCGCTTCCTCCAAAGCTGGAATGCTCGATGTTGAATTCTGGGCCTTGGGGGGTTATTAGAGCCCAATTAAGTGTTATAAGCCTACTAGACATTATTTAGATATATCATGGTCATGTCCTAAGTCATCTGGACATGTAAAAAAAATTTGAAAAAATCTTTTCGAACAGTGAAAAAATTATTTTTTAAAATTTTTAATTTTTAATTACTTTTCTTAAGTTTTTTGGGTTAATTTTTCCATTAATTAAATGGAAAAAACCCGTTCGTGGTAAATAAGCCATCCGGGCTCCGAATTTAGTGATTGAAGGCTCTAACCTTAAGCCAAAAATCATTCTTGATCAGCCAGCCAGTCAGAACCAACTTTCAGATCAACAATCGGACACATAATGCTTTTTTACTCAAAAAAGTCAGTTTTGAGTAAAAAAAAGAATTTTTATTAAAAAATGATTATTTTGGAGAAAATTAAAACTCTCAAAATAATCCAAATTCAGTGAAATAAAAGGCTAAATGACATCTCATGGAGCACTTATGATGATTGGAGTTATCATAACTCAGCTTCAGTCATCATTAAGAGAGCAATTAATTTATTATCAGTTAGCAGACATGTCATCTCCAGCTAAAGATGAGATGGAGAGTACTCATTGGTCCGGTGATTTGATCAAGGTGAAGACTAAAGCTTGCACCATCAGTGGGCTTCCCAAACCTAACGAAGGCTCCAGCCAGACCTAAGGATGAGCTTACCTACCTCACACGTGTGGCCTCATCCTTGGCTTGTTTTCAATGCACAGGTTTGGAGTGGGGGCGCCTTGCCTGAGTGGAGGCCTCCCCTCACTCCCGGTTCTCCGGTTTATGTCTGAGCTCTTTGTTAGGTGGCTAAGCTGGTTAGGGTTGGTTTTTTGGTTTTAGGGTTTTAGCACTCTCTCATTTGTTAAAATAGAGGCTCTTTCAGCTCTATTGGAGAAGAGAGTTTGGCATAGAAACTCTGTTGGATTTTGTAAGCTTCTTTTGTTAATAAAATATTGAAACTTTGGAGGTCACTTGATGGGCTTTTGGCATTGTGTCTTCATCCTATGTGAAGTAATATCTCTTTCACCCTACCTTTGTATTGCAATTTGATTATTATGTTTATTGAAGACTAACAATCTAGTACTTAGGCTTCTAATCAAATCTGCATTGAGTGTTTGTGTTTTCAGGGATTGCATCTAGCAGGAATTTTTTCGGCATTTAATACCTTCACCATACAAGTGTTCCATTATTAATATTTTTGTTTGTAGGGTTGCAAGCGGTTCCGGATCTTTCTTACCTTCTCCAAACAAACTTCAAAAAATTCTACTAGTTACTTTGATTGCTATAAGTGAATCTCTATTTTCAAGGTTCTATCTTACCTCTTTTCCACTTTTGTAGAAGTTATCAAGTCATTTAAATCTTTATCTTAAGCTTGCTTGGCTTCTACTAAGTTAGATCTAGGCTTTCTAGCCTTAGATCTACTTTTTCAAAGTTAAATCCATCTTTCTAAAGGTCCATTTTTAAAGATCTAGTTTCATTTCCTTTTTAAATCCATCTTTCTTTTTGCCTTGGAAAACATGCACAAGTTTTCTCGAAAAATGTGCAAATTTTCCATTTTTTAGGCTTGCTGGTTTTCTGTATTTTCCATTAATTCTAAATTCTGGAAATTCATTAAAAATCAGAAATTTTCAAAATTTTTAGTTTTATTTTTTATTTTTGACTTTTTCTCGAAAAGAGTGCCATTTCAAGCTCGCTGTTTTTTGGGCTGATTTTTGACTTTTTTCTGTTAATTCTAAATTCTGGAAATTCATTAAAAATCAGAAAATTTTCAAAAATTTTCAAAAGATGTATTTTTTAAAATTTTTTTACTTTTTCTCGAAAAGCGTGTCATTTCAAGCTCGCTGTTTTTTGGGCTGATTTTTGACTTTTTTCTGTTAATTCTAAATTCTGGAAATTCATTAAAAATCAGAAATTTTTTTTTTAAATATTTTTTTATTTTTTCTCGAAAACCGTGCAATTTTGTACTTGCTGTTTTTTTACTAATTTTCTGCAATTTTCCAAATTCTGGAAATTAGCTTAAAATGTTAAAAAAAATCTTTAATTTTAAATTCGCAAAAAGTCTCAAGTTGTTTCGTAAAAAATCGTGCATTTTACATAAAAAACGGTGAGCTTGCCTGATCGTTTTCAAGTTTTGATTTTGGGTCTCATTCCATTGTTTTAATCTTTTATTTCATTTCATAAGGCACTTGTCTTCTCATCCACTTAATTTTTTCAAGTCACAGGTTAAATTTGGTTTCCTAACACTCTCACTAGTCCTTGTTTAGAGCTCTTATCCACAGGTGAACCAAAAGCAAAACCAAACAAGAAAGAGCAAGCAGAACTAGATCCAAAGACAAGGATCTAAAGCCAAAAAAGAAGTCATTCTCCTTTGTACAAACTCATAAGAGTTTTTCATTTTTACTTAAGTTACTTCTCAAAGTCCTGACAAGGATTAAGTTCCAAAGGCATTTGTACTTCATTAATAAAACAAGGCCAAGTGGGATAGGGCCTCCCATTCTTGGTTTTTCTTCCCCATTTGGGGAAGAGTGTTTTTTGTTCTTAGCTTAGATTTATTTCGAGTACTTAGAGTAGTTTCATTTTTTTTGCAAAGTAGATACTAATTGTTAGATTATCCCATTTTGTTTCATTAACCAGGTTGATTACTTCATCTTTTAATTTTTTGTATCTTTCATAAGTAATTCAACTGTTTAAAGTAGAAATCTCTTGAATCTCACTTTGTAGATCAAGAGTGCTCTCTATCGGAGAGTTGTCTTTTCATTGTTTAATAAGTTAATCAATTAATCTTGAAAATCTCTTGAACTTGCTGTAATCCAAGTCAAGAGCACTATCTATCGAAGAGCATTCCCACTGCATATCCTTGCATCAAACATATAGATTAACTAAGTCTCTTAAACCACTGTCATAAGATGAGGTCAAGAGTGCTCTCTGTCGGAGAGTTTTTAACTTAATAAAATTCGCAACTCACATCCCTTTAATTAATTAACCCCCTTCCCTCCTTGTCGGAGTATGCTCTGACCGATCTTCGATCAAAATACTCAGAAACGACATTGGATCTCTAAACCCCACAAGAGGAACTTAACTAAAACTTTTCCCCATAACCAACGCACCGGCGTTCTTCGATAAATACCGAGGCATGTGGGCAAATTCCAAGTGTGGGCGTCGGGCTTCCTAATCTGGGCACTGGTAGTTAAGTTATTGAACACTTACCTTTGACCCCAGACAGGTCCGTCATGTCTTCGAACGGAGCCACTGAAGGTATTACCGGTTAGGACATCCGGCCACCATAAGTGAAGATCACTTGCAAAACCTAACATTCACTGGCATCTTTTGGGATTCACATATTTACACTCAAAGCATCTCTGATAAGTTGACTCCATAGGCACTGGTCCCATCTTTTAGCATTGTTGATAATCTGGGCCATTTGTCCATCGAATGTTTGATTATAAATCATATCTGTGAATGCTTTATCTATTTCGTGAAGCTCTCAATAATTTGTCTATCTTTCAATTCCGGTGATAGCAACGTGGATTGCTTTGTCTTGTGTTAAATTCATCACATTAATCATCTTAAATCACAATAACTCCTAAACAACATCCATCCGCATCCGAAACATCTAAAAATTAACTTGAACATTGAGCCATAGAAAACTCTTTGTTAGGGACTACCCCCCTTGGCTTCGTTAGGAGTTAGCCTAAACGGAGGAGCTAGGAGTAGGTGATAGTACCTAGCTCTGTGCTTGCCCCCAAGGTCACACCTCTCCCACTTTCTCAAGTGAGGAGACAGCTTTCAGAAGATTTCTGCTGCTGGTGTGCAATCGGCGGACAACAGTCAGGAAGGTCCGAAAAAGGTTAAATTACCACCTACCCAATGCTCCTTCAAAAGTAGCATATAGCCTGAGTTTTACGAGTGTGAAGGAAGGCAAGATCACTCAGAAAGATCCATTTGATTACTAGAAGTGGGGCTTACAACAGTAAACTCGATGCTTTGTTCTTTAGGGTTTAACGAGCATGCCAAAGACATAAAGTACACTCGAAATTTTTTTCATGTTTTGGTCCAGAGCACGAAAAAGAGAAAACTAAGCGCATACCGGGGGTTCCTTTTTCGTAAGTTTAGTCCCTCGGGTTTGGAAAAGAGATAAACCTATGCCTGAGAATACTCTTCTCAATTCCAAAGAAAAGAGAGTGTTCCTTTCTAGTATTATTCCACATGGTCCGAGAAAGTGATAACCTACCACCAATGTGGATGCCCATTCACATATTCTTAACGGGCCTGAATGGACAAGTTTACTCGGCAGTCAAGTCTATTTTGAGGAGTCAAACTTGGGCCTAAAGAAACTCAAAATCTTTCCCGTGAAGTTTTAACGAGTCCGAAAAAGTCAACTTGCGGCCTCCTTACTGTTTTTAACGAGCTCGAAGGAGAGCAGAAAGAATGCTCTAAATGTGAGGAGACGAGTGTCATAGGCAGGCGAAACTAGTTCCAAGCGCAAGGAACAGACCTATGCATAATGCAAGGAAAGTGAGCAAGATAAGGACACTCGGGGAACGTCTCCTCAAGGTAAAGGGTGTCAATTTGCAAAGGAAAAATGATATAAGGCTTAGTGACGATGAGAACAAAGATGAGGGCTTATACAATGAGCTAAAAGCGTGGAAGCCGGCATCAGGTTCAAAAGCGTGAGCAGGATACATGCAAATGCAGTTACAGCTTGAACAACAAGACAAGGCGAATAAACATTTGTGAATCCAACTAAAATTCCTGTCTCCAAGAAACAACAATATCAGAATCATATTCAGAAGAAACGATCTGATGCGGGTCACTTTGGCAGAAACACATGTGACTTTGCTATCTTCTATAAAAGGGAAAGTCAAGGCAGAATCAACCGAAGAAGATTCTATAGCACCAAGGCTCGAGGGTTTATAATCAGTAAGATCAACCTTAGAAGAAGAGCAAAAATCAACAAGGGAGATAGAGTCTGCAGAAACAAACTCAGTATCACAGGAGTTAAAAAATTCATAAGAAAAATCAAACTCATCAGGATCATTGACTTGCTGTTCAAGGAAAGAGTCAAAAGACTCAACAAGACCAACATAAGAAGAAAGGTCAGGATTACTAGGCAAATCAGGGTTATACTTAGTCACAACTGAACCAACATCCAAAAGAAGGTCAGATTGTATCAAAGACTCTAGGAAGACTTCATCCGAAGGAAGGAGATCATCCGAGATAGGACACATATCTAAACTTTCAAATGGATTGACAGAGTGGAGAGAAGGATCCACAGTCTGTACAGGATGACTCACTTGGTCACCTGCTAGGACCAAGTCCCGAGAAGGTAAGCATGAAAACAGAGGTTGTTTCTCAGTAGCAATTGAATGCGAAGGACATGAGGCCACATAGTTCACCTGTGGCGGGGTAGTGTCTATAGAAACACTGGGAATTGATAAGGGAAAGACCTAGTCTCTAGTTGGGTCAGGAGACAGATCAAGAAAATCCAACTGATCGATAGTGACAATTTCTTCGCCATGATTAAAGTATATCACACGAAAGAATGTTGACACCACAGCTTGCATGGCATAGACATAATCACGTCCAAGGAGCATATTGAAGTCCAAGGGGTCTTCTATCACCATGAAGTCAACTAATACGGTCTTCCCACCCAAAGTAACAGGTGTTTGAGCAAGAATTCCCAAGGCTACACAAGTTCTTCTATCAAACGCCAGTAACTGACAAGCAGTCGACACAAGGCTGGGAGATCCCATGCCTCGCCAAGCACGAGCAGACAAAATACTAACTGAGGCTCCTTCATCAACAATACAACGAGCAATCGTGTATGATTCAACTTTGACCTTTATCTGGAAAGGTGCATCAGAAGGAAGGCATGGCTCAACTAGGCTATCCCAATCAAAGGAAGCAATCCGAGAGCTTGGTGGGGGTTGATCCAAAGCAAGTTCAGTGCCCCCTTGTTCAGTAAGTTTTGAACTGGCAGTGAAGAAAATGTGACTAGTAGACACTTCACTCTCGAAAGGAAGAGTGGGATTGATCGATACTGAACTCGATTCAACCACTTCGTGAAAGTCACTCTCTGAAGGGAGAGTGGGATTGACCAAAGATGACATTGGTTCAATCACATCAGGATCACTCTCTGAAAGAAGAGTAGGATGGACCAAATCTGAGATTGGTTCTGTTGCCGCCTAATTCACACTTTAAGGAACAGGAAAGTCACAACCTGCTATGTGTGTCCTTGGGGGCAAGCGAGAGCTGGGGACCACTGTCACCATAGTCCACAACTCCTTCGTTTAGGCAAGATCCCAACAGAGCCAAGGGGGAAAGTCCCTACGGAAGACTAAGTTCCTGATTTATTAATTAATTACAAATTAAAAGGATCTTATTAAGGTGTGAGGCCAAGGTTTTGAGAGATGACAGTCAAACCAATGCAAGATGCAATATTTTAATGACAGTCAATCCTTTTAATATAACCAGTGCCTAAGTAATGGAGTCAGATAATGCAGCTTTCAATGGATGCAGTCTAAGTTAATTATCCCACAGGTTAAGTTATCTAGGAATTAGATGAAAAAACAAACTATGAACAATATACACAGTTATGAAAGATTTATGAACAATATTATCAAGATAAATGAAAAATAATATAATCACAGTTGAGTAATATGAATAGTATTAAACAGTTGAGCAGTAATGTTATGAATAAACTTGATGATGACAATGCTTAGATAAATAGCAAAAAAATGTAAACCAGTTGATTAATATCCACAAGTTAGAAAATTATTAGGTTTGCTTTGCAGGTGCAATAACAACTGAAAGGAAACAAGTGCAATATTGGAGTGAAATGCTGCTGGAATGAAAATGTTATAGAACCGGTTTTGCAATGTCTCTTGGATCGTTTTAATAAATTTTATTAAAGTTGAAGTCTTTGATTAAGTTTCAGATCCGGTGGTGTGACTACCCCAATCTAGTATTTCCCAAGTCAAAGAGGGAATGCTGGTGCGCTCAACAAAGTGGGAGCAAAGCCCACCCGTAGCTCCCAGGTCAAACCCCAATACCCCGGTGCTCAGCAAGGAGGACGTAGAACGCTTAGAGACCCCCCACGGTCTTCTACTCCAACTAGCTTCCGAGGTCACTGTTTTTAATCAACCGAAAAAATAGCGAGATGGATGCCTATTGAACTAAGACTCCTCTACCCCCTGTCGTATCTCGTGAGTACCCCGAAGGGTGATAACCGAGTAGAGGAACAGGGGCTAAATTCGTTGTTGGTTAATTTTAGGGGTAAATTTTAAGTCTTGGTGATTAGCATGCAAGGTTAATTTTATACTATCAACAAGATCAACCAAGCGGTATCCCTTATGGGAGATGCTGGTACTTGATCTTGGACTGAAAAGCAAAGTGTAAAGGTTTGTAGCAAAAAAAAGAAGAAGTTCTAATTAAGCTAAGCCCCCACCTCTCATGTTTTTCATACCCAACTTGAAGTCCCTAAAGGGAGATGACAAGTTGGGACAGAGGATACACCGGATCAGTGGGTTGTATGGTTACTCCTTTGACATAAATAAAAAATTAGATTCAATTACTTTGAACAGAAACTTGAAAGGAAAATGCAATTAGCTAAAACAATATCCTAACCACACAACAATCTCTGTAACAGAGATGGTGGGTAAACAGAAAATAAAAATGATTAACCGAACCTCACTTCAACCCCTTAAGGGAAGGTGGATAAACAGAAATAAAACTTGCATAAAAATAAATCTAAGCAACTAGTGTTCTAGGCTATCTCTACACTACTCATATACAGATTTACAACAGCTTTCAAAGCTTTAGAGAATACCCCAAAGAGAACTTCTCTTTTGGGGTTTACAATCTTGTAGAAAAGAGAGGAAAGATTGATGTTTTTGGACCTCTTTTGGACCAAAACTTTTCTAGGGCTTTTCTAGGCAATTTCGGGCAGTATAACCCCCTCTTCTGTGCATAAACCTGCAACAAACCAGCAACTTTACTTGCTGGAATTTACTGCAGAAACACTAAAACAGAAAGTTAGCACAGATTAGTAAAAAACCCAGAAAAATTATTGAAAAAACTGAACTTGGAATTTTGGAAAAAATGAAGTTTTAGTGGTTAAAAAATGAATGTTTTGGCCTCAAAATGATATATTAACAACAGATTTATAACTCTATACTAATCTATGATGGAAGAAAGCCCTAAAACAAGGGTTTTATTCACTATACAATGAATACAACCTAGGTTTAGGAGAGAGAAAGAGAGATGGACGAAAATGCAGATTTGAAGATGAAACCCTTGGAGAGATGTCCTTGGCTTAGAAAACCTGCAAACAAATACTAGATCTGCAAGAAAATGTAAGCCTAGTGATGAATATCTAACAATTTCTACAAAATACTTTGAAGAAAATTGCTAAACAATTCACAAAAGAGGGTAAAAATACTTCTACTCTCTAATCTCTCCACAAAATACTTTGTGGAGAGCTAACTAGACAAATACAAATATGCAAACCAAATACAAGATACAAGTTACCTCAACAATGGACCATGAAGAATGTAGAACAATAGCACAATGTCCCTCCAAAGAATTTCCTTGATTATGGCCCAACTAGGGCAAGATTTGAGTACAAGAAGTCTCTAGCGCTTGAGCAAAATAGCTAGGGCAAAATGTTGAAGAAGAGAAGAGAGGCAATATTTTTGCAGCATAACAATAGCATGAGAGAGATTCTCCAAATGAGGGAGTGAGATCCTCATTATATAGTTGAGGAGCAACCCCAACCCCTTGAAGATCAATGGCCAAGATTAGATCTAGATCCAAATTAGATCTCCACCACTAGATCTAGGGTATATGACTTTGCACCCTGTTGCCGCCTAATTCACACTTTAAAATCCAGGAAAGTCACAACCTGCTATGTGTGTCCTTGGGGCAAGTGAGAGCTGGGGATCATTGTCACCATAGTCCACAACTCCTCCGTTTAGGCAAGATCCCAACAGATCCAAGGGGGGTAGTCCCTAAGGGAAAACTAAGTTCCAGGTTTATTAATTAATTAAAGATTAATTAAAGGGATCGTTTAAAAGGAAAGCGGCTAAGACCTTATATAAAACAAGACCAATGCCTATTACAATCGGAGTCTAAAGATATATTATGTCTTTATGAAAAATGAAATGTTAATCTGCGATTAAACTATAGCTTCAGTGTTTAATAAAGAAATATCAGAATAAACAATATGATTATAAACAGTAATGAAATAAAACAAATGTATGGACAAATGAAACAAATTTGCGAAATAGCAGAAAATCGTTA
>LPNX010531664.1:10094-49918 GCA_001517045.1 Pseudotsuga menziesii | reverse complement strand
CCATTGAATTCAGACATTAGGCATCCATAATTTTAAAATTATAATGATATATCCACAACGAGCTAGCCTAGTTCATCCGGGTGAGGAACTGCGGAGGCTCGAAACGGCAACGAAAAGGTAAATTGGCAGTCGGGCAGTTCTTAGATCGGATGGGAGAAGGCTCCAGGAGCCGCAACGGCGGAGGAGTGCCAGAAGAGGGGGAGCAGAAACACAGGCGTCGTAGGTGATCGGGCGGCGGAGAGGAGTGGATCGGACGACAGACTACTCTGCCACCCGCAACGGTGGACAGAACGCAGGCTACAAAAAGGCGTCGGAGGCTAAATAAGGTGGAGCTCGGGTGTCGGGTGAAACTCAAGTCGGGGCCCAACTTTATCTCCCCAGCCGCAACGTCGGGTGAACCAGAACTCTGGGGCAAGCGATGCACAACCCGAATCGGGCGTCGGAGAGAAGTGGATCGGACGGAGACTTTGGTCTAAGAGCCGCAACGGCGAGTGATATAAGACTCCATTTCTTCCAAAAGAGGCCCGATCCAAAGGGAAGAATTAACAGCGCTAAGGCTCAAATGAGGCCAAAAACCAAAATTTCACTAAGGTGAACCTTCACACTCTTAAAAATGTTAAAACCGATCTCGCGACTCACATTGAACTGAACGCAACCAGCCAACAAGACAGACGCTCAACTTTAAAACAAAGATACTCAAAGACGCCAAAATTTCAACCTTACATTCAAGTAAATCAAGATAAGGAGGGGTCCCAGAATTTAAGTGAAAAACTGAAGTCGAGGAAAAGGTTGTGGCAGCAACAGAAGCCTTGAGGGCAGGGAATTTTAATCCCATGTGGCATGGTCCTTACGTGGTAAAACGTGTGTTAGAGAAGGGTTCCTATGAGTTGTAGATTATGAAAGGACAACCTTGGTGGAGCCTAGAAATGGGATCTATATTAAAAAATAATATGCATGATCTTCAGCCAAGGCTGATTGTTGTATATTATTGTATAGTTTTTGCATAGTTAGATTTTTCTTATGGTGATCGGTTTTGTTGATTATCTTTCGTTTCTTATGGAAGATGTCGATGGAATATTTCGTTTACATAGGATTTGCTGATGGTGCTAGCCACCACACTCAACACTCGGCCTCTACTACTTGGGTGATTTATACTCCTATGGGTTAGGTATTGTCTTCAGGAGGCGTATCTTTACAACCCTCTTTGAACAATGTTGCTGAGTATAGTGCCGTTATTGAGCTTCTACGAGATGCCATTGCACATGGTGTTCTCTCTCTTGAGGTACATCTTGATTCTTAGTTAGTAGTGTCATAGCTTAATGGCTTGTATCATGTTGGGGATCCAACATTATTATGAAGGTTCTTATGTGTGAGATTGTTAGAACGACAATTTGACAACATAGCATACATACATGTTCCAAGAATTTATAATCAAGTTGCTGACTCATATGCTAACTATGTGTTAGATTATAATTTGTTTCATAGACCATAAGCTCATCACAAACATACATTTTTACACATGTAAATAAATAAAATCAATCATCATAAAAGTTTTCCATTAAACATCCAAAAAGTGATGTCATAATACATAAGTGTCATAATACAAAAATGGGGCTTCTGAGCCACCAAAATATAATACACGGTAGTACAAAAATGTGTCACTCCTAGGTATCTAATCCTGGGGAGGAGGAGGGGGGTACTGATCATGGAAAGTCACCACGGCGCGAGCTATCCGTCGAAACAACCGCACCCATGCTCATGTTACAACCACCACCTAGAGCTGCATGGCCTTAGGAAAGTCCTCAACCTGTGCCATGGGTACTCTATGGGTAAGCCACACAAAGTTTGTGTGGATGCTTTAGAGCGTCCTCTCTGCATCCACACCCATGATGTCATCTCCTCACCCCCTTCGTCTATGGTGAGGGAAACTGTCAGGCCGCCATGGTCCTACATCTGCATACATATGACATATTTTCACTATGTGTCATCACACAAAAACATGTCTTTTGGTTCTATATATAATAAAAAAACAAAAAATTAAATAATTCAAAAAACTTTAAAAAGAGGGTTGGGATTCGTTACCAATGTCAGTGTATGCTTCTCCTGGTGGTAGGGGCATGTCGATATCTCCCCAAAAATATATCCCCGCATAGGGGTAATCATCGATGGCAACTATCTATCACCACCACCATGGAAAGAAATCAGTAGGGTAGGGGTTAGACACCCTACCTCCACCCAGTCTGTGCATCGCATCTACCCAATGTCATTGGGCCAGATCTTGAACCCCGTGAGGAGGAACGTCAACTCTAGGGCTGAGCCTCAGAATATGCTCGAAGAATAAGATGCTCAGTATACTGCTAAAACCAAAGTTTCGTACCTTGCCCATATTGTAGTCACTGAGTTGTTGCTTCATGTTACTCAACAATGCAATACTCCAATTGTAAATTGTGGGTCTCATGCACTCCACTGCATAGAACATCAAGGGCCGCAAGGCCTAGTGGAGTGAGGCTAGCCCTGCTATCCTGTTGAGTGTCAATAGAATGGCCTTCAAGCTAGTACCTGTATGGATTTAGTTGGGAGTTGACTGCCAACATTCTCCATGTTTGGATAATAGTATACAACAATATACTCATCAATGGTGAGGCCACCTCCAGGTCCGCGAGAAGGTAGGTTCACCACTTCCCCCCGTCGGGACAATCCTGTGATGAAGTATATGCCCTCCACCTCTATAGTGAGGGACATCCCATCGATATGGAAAGACTTTGAGTCAGGATCCCAGTAGTTTACAACCATTTGCAGCAGACTTGGTTTATCCCTTAAGCCCCCAAGACACCAAAACTTGTATAGCCCACATGCACGAAGAGCTTGTTGAGCCATTAGATAACCCTGTACAGCTTCTTCTACATCCCCATGTTCTCTCTCCCTCCATTCTAGAACCATCCTGCACATTTACATTGTGTTTTGGTCATTATGTGTCTTAAAAAACATTAAACACGGCCGCATACATGACTGTTTGCAAAACAGTCACGTATATATGCGACTTTGGGCCATTTTTCCGCGTATAGCCAGCCCTATACATGGAAAAATCCCCAATTTTTGCATGGGCCGAAAAGACTATCTTAGACTGGCCTAGAAATTGATTTTGACCATGAAAATTAAAAAACATTACATGCAAATTGAAGAGCAGGGCATGGGAAGTTACTTGGAAAAAATGGTGTCAGATTCCACCGGACAAAACTCTCAGAATTCGCGTTTGAAGTTCTGAGCTCAATTGGGTAAAAATTTCAAATGATATAGAATGTTTTGAATTTTTTACTATTTATAGAAAATTTTCAAATTTTTGAAAATTTTTACCCCCTTTCTATAGTTTTGAACCGTTTCTAACCCTTTCGGACTGTTTTTTACTAATATGATGATGTAGGAGACCGTTTTGAGCATCATTTCGACCATTTTTTTGACCTGTTCGTGCCGATCTCAGGTATGATATTTAAACTAGCATATAGGTTAGATTTCACCTCCATTTTCGTTTTGCATGAACTTATTACTGTTTGATTATAACCTTAGGTACGAACCCATTTTATCCTCTTACGGAACCTTCTTGTTGTTTTAGAAGTGACATGACATGAATGGTAGAGTTTGACCTTACATGGGTGCCCTAGTTAGCTCCTTGTTTGCATTTGGCGCCCATGCTGACAATTTGTCCTTTAGGGTGTGGGAGTCCATTGTATAGTATCACCATGTCATTTCACAAGAGCCTCATACTCCTCTTGATCTTTTTCCTGGCCTGTTTACCTAGGACTCCCTTATGTCAAGTTGTAATTGCATTATCATGAGCTTTGCTTGCCTCATTGAGCCTTATGCCGGATTCCTTGACTTTGAGTATCAACCATATAGCCCAAGCTTGTCTCATGTCTAGCCACGCAGAGCCATTTTATATATCCATTGCAGCTTGATTCTTGATTTTTACTGGGAGGGGACTTTCCCCTAAGTGTGGCTATCCTACACATATGTCCTTGCATTGAGCATAGGTGTCTTCCTCTACTTAGAACTAGTTTGTTTGTCCCTTGACACTCGTCTCCTCCTATCCTGTAACTATAAAGTCCAAAAAAAATAAAAAATAAAAACAAAAAGACGGACAAGAAAAGATGTTATCTTTGGCAGCAGTCAAGTCATGTCTCCTTCGAACAGAGCACTGTATATCACATCCATTGGTTGGGTTAGTATTTTGAATTTAGGATATGTACTCGTTTATCTGAGTTTATCTCCACCAACTCGTAAAGCTTCTAGTCCCTATGGAGCCTCTGTCAATGCCTCCCATGTCAAAGAGATGTCTCAGTTTTGTATATTGAGTCTATGCTTCCTACATTCAGTCACCATTAACCTTTATTCTCTTGTTCAAAGGAATTTGAAACCTGAGTCGACCATTCCTCAGTTATCTTGACTTTGCATGTCGGCCATTCTCGATATAGTTACAAGTTCATGCACATTATGATCAAGTCCTTCCACATTATATAACTTTGCTGAGTACCTTGTGTTGGATGATGGGGGATTCCTTAATGCCCTCCTTCCAGTGGATTTCATCCCATCGACTTCAGATCACTTATTTTGGGATAGGAATCTAGAGTCATTTTTGAGTGCCTTGAGACTTGCAGTCATCAGTGGCAGGTTCTCTCATCATCGACAGTTTTTGGGAATACATCAATGTCCCTTGATCGATGGATTCTCTCAAGTGTTCAACCTCAACACATTTATTCACACTTGTTAGTTTGCACTCTAGTACCTTGATTCCCATTTTCATTATTGGTGTGTGATCTCGCGTCTGTTAATGGTATACATTAATGACTAGTAATCAGTCGATGGACTACTTTGTTTGACCTCAACACCTCTATTCACATAGTAGGACATGTACTCATAGCGGTTTGTGTAGAATACCTTCCAGATTGGTGGCATCTCTTATATGCTACCACCTTGATCGTGTCAATGTTCATGAGATTTTAGCTCTCGTGACTTGATTCCAGTATATGTCAAATATTTCCATCCATTTTGGAGATATTGATCCATTATATATCCTCAACTTTCATGGAGATCATGGTCCTGTGTATATCTTCATCATGGAGATTCTGATCTATCTATATTGTACGTGACGATGACCACACATGTCATATTTTGTATCATGCCTATTCATGGCCATTGTACTCTTATATATTCAAGACTGCTATATCTACTTGTAGTTATGTGCAGAGTTTGATTATTGTATTGTATTGATTGGATGGCTGGTTCTTCCACTGGGTTCTTCATCACTCCACTTCTGGGATGGACTTATAATGTATTTTGGCCATTGTATGACCCCTCTGACCTCACACATTAGGGGGCATATGTTACAGCTAATTTTACCACACATGGTGGATCACACCTTTATGGCCTTCCATGTCCCTTTCTAGACTCTTTAGACCCCATGGACCATTTTTGTACCTTTGATGTTTCCAAGATCATCCCTTAAAAAATGCAATAATTTCCATACATGAAAGTTTAATCCCTTTCTCCCGTATATACGTGGATTTGACCCTTAAAACCACGTACATCGGGATGTGTGCAAAAGGCCAAATTATTTTGGATTTTTCCTTGATGTGGATTTGAATCACTTGTCTCTCGACCTTCCATATTCCTTGAGATCACTTGGATTTGACCTTCCATTACCCCATTGAAGAGCTATATAAGGAACCCTTTGGATACATTGAAGGAGGAGGAATTAAAGAGCAAGAAAACTATAGTCCATTGTTGACAGAGCTTATTCTTGAGTCTGCATCCCTTTGTCCCTTGGAGCACTTTGTGTTCTTCCCAAGATTTCATTTTGCTTTTGAGCTTGCTATCGAGAGATGGAGGATTGAAGTGGTGGAGCCCCAAGTTTCTTCGATTCGCAGACGTGCCGCAGAGGTTGTCACTATTGTAATCTCTATTCTATATAAAGAGAAATATCTTTTCCTGTCCAATAATGTGTATTTAAATGAGTATTTGATCCATGGATGCTTATAAATGCTTATATTTTATTGATTATATATGCTAGAATAGATCTAACACAAATATATATAGCATTCTTGTCTTGTTTGTTGAATGTTGAGGAAGCAAATTGCCAATACAAGCGGGAGTGGAAAAGCTCAACTGGGATCTACATCAACCATCTGGAATAAGGTATGAATTGAGATCCTTTAGTGTTAGATGTTTGATTTCTCTTGCATATAGGAAAGGATTGATTTCTGGAGTTAATCTATATGTTGTGGTACCCCAAGCCATAGGAATTTTTCTCCGTAATATCAATGAACAATTAAGGAATTCATTTCATCAATCACACGATCAATGCACTGAAAGAGGAGTTTTAGATACTACACAAGAAGAGAAATCCTTATCATTTGCAAGTGAATGGGATAGTTGAAGCGTTTAATAAGGTGTTGGAGCACCCGGTCATAAAGGTTTGAAATGCAAACCATGATGATTGGGATTTGAATATTTTGGTGGTATTATGGGCCTATCACACTACTTGCAAAAGGTTGACAGGGCATACACCATTCAAATTGGTGTATGGGAAGAAAGCAGTAATTCCAATGGAATATATTGTTCTAATTTTGTGGATCGCAGCAGCGACAGGGATAGACAACAAAGGAGCCTTGGAAGAGTACCTCGCTTAATTGGTGCAGCTATAACAAGACCGATTCATCACAATATTTCATCGGCGTGTTGAGAAGGATCGACAAAAACCATGGAATTATCGACGCATCAAGAAGAAGCACTTTCAGCAAGGTGACTTGGTGCTACTATATTATAGTAAGTTTGTGAAACATCCAGGTAAGTTGCAAATGAATTGGTTGGGTTGTTATGTAATCAACTTCATCACTGAGGGAGGTGTGGTTGTTTCTGAGAATATTGCACCTCTTGCAGACCAGAGTTGTTCCTCTATTCTGAATGGTTCAGATCTAGAACAAATGAGAGAGAAAGGACGGAATACTTCCCCCAGAAGGTGTAGACATATGGAATGAGGATTTTGGATGTTCTAAAGTATGAAATGAGTGTCTCCTATGGTGATAAGTCTCCAAGGATGTACCTGTACAAACACATCAAATAGATAAGTAATATCAAAGGCACCAGAATATGATCCATAGTTCTATACTAGTGACTAAGGAATCCAGTAATAAACAACATGATCAAAACATAACATAGTTTATGGGAAAGGAACCAATTTTGCATTAAAAATGAAGAAGAAATCTTACAACCATCGCCTTAATGTTGTGATTCTCCTTCACAATGAATCCTTTCCTTTAACTTCACCTTGCCTCCAATAGCTCAAGAATTATTTTGGCAAAGTTTGGGTGTTCAACACAATTCTTCCTCTTCCCTCCCATGGGGTATGAGCCAGTATTTAAAGGCATGGGAGGATAGGTATGGTTGAGGATATCATGGGTCAGGTGGAGAGAAGATCCTAAATGGGAGGATCTCAATCTCTAGGTAGTCCTAAACCATAGGGATGAGGCTCCACGGAGGGAAGCTTCGAGAAGCCTCTTGAAGCTTCCCTTTTTTCCTTAAAAACTTGAGCACCGCACCTTTAATGAAGTACATAGGCAGTGTTAAGGGGGTAACATGATTTCAATGAAGGGAAAGAGTGGTGGAACCACTCTTATGCTGTTTAAAAGGATATTTGATGACTTAGTTAATGCATTTTCTCAATGGAGAAGGCGCGTTATTGGCTCAAAACAAGGAAAATTGAAAGGGAATAATTTATTGCATTCATTTCTCTAGGGAAAAATCTGAGGGATTGGAGCAGACAAGGGATTACCTATATCATAACATGATGGTGATGATATTTAGGTGTAACATAATTTCCCCCAAAGTATGATGGACAGAGGGAAATGATAGGCATAATACTTTGATAGAAGAAGGTGTAGTCCCGAGGTAAAGGACCAATGGTCAGAGCATCGCAAACTTTCTAGAGTACCTATTACATTTTGATACATGTCCCAAATGACTCAGAACATGGATTCCAAACAATACAATGTAGATCCATGCGAAGAAGAATCAAATTTGGATATAGCTACCAGACATAGAATGTATATCTATGTCATATTTTGATGCAAATCTGAGCACAACCACAAACATACAAATGTGGATCCATGCTAGGACTCATACAAATACTCCATTGCAACCTAGGGAAAATAATGAGTGCTTTAATAGATACCCAGGGTCTTCATGTTGTATTCCACAAAGTACGATTATATCCATGTGATTACAATGTTTTGATGTCGAACATGGTCGAGACCACTTGATTACTGGTCAATCATGAGAACCATTAACAAGTGCAAGGGAGATCACCATTGATCTCAATGATTCCCAAGGTACCCTAATACAATATCGTGAGTGTGAATAGATGATTTGATGTCGAACACTCAATTGAATATTTCAATCAAAGGTCAATGATGTGAACCGATATCAAGAGCGAGAGAATCTGTCATTAAGGAATACATACTTCAAGGTACTAAGTTGTTTCTAAGACTAATTCCTGGATGATGAGTTGAATTCGACAGGAATAGTCTCATTGAAGGAGGGCCATGATGAATACCACATCGATGAAATAAAACACGAAACAAAGTTCTAGAATGTTGAGTATGTTGTAACCATAGGATTGACTCAAAAGGTACTGCCACAAAGGCTATTTTGACTGCAGAGGTAAGCTTTCAATTTCCCTTTGAACATCGGGCGGCACGACCGAAGACTTGGAAACATTGAATTAGAAAAGATGGATACCAATACATAATGTGATGTTAGATGATGCACTCTTTGAAAGGCACAAAGGGGTGACATTATTCATGAAAGAGGATTGATTTGGAAGCAAGCTGAATACCAAATTGAATAAATTAAATGCTGACAAGTGCCATGTTCAAGGGTGACTATAAACTGCCATTAATTTGCAAAATAAAATGGTTCCCTTCCCTTAATTTACCGATCATGATTGATGAGTGCCTATTTTCATTTTTAAGAGTTCAAAGAGGGTAAAAAATGCTCTTTATAGCTTATCCTGAGATAATTCCATCCTCATATGTTTTACGAACCTAAGAAAGCAAGGCTTCATTCTCAAAAAAAGGGTCTTTGATCGTTTGATTTTATGAGTCCAACGAAAGAAAACTCATTTGTTGTTTCATGTTTAGAGAGTCTAAAATGAGTAAGAAAACTCCAAAATGGACCTTTTTGTAAATTTAGTCCCCGAGGCCTGAAAAATTATAAAATAATGCCTAGGAGAAATCTTCCAGTGATAATTGGCTGGCTCGTATACCTTTTTTGTAAGTAGTGCCCCTAGTTAAAAAAAAGGGGGTAAATTATCACCAGGAGGACAACTCTTCATGTCCTCTTATGAGCGTGAAGAATAAAAGCTCACTTGACGATATTTTCAGATTTAAAGATTCCAAAAAGAGCTCAACGAGGACTCCATTAACCTTTTTTATGTTTGAATCCAGAGCACTAAAAAGTAATAAACTAAGCTCATACCACTTTTCATGTTTTAACCATAGCACAGAAAATGAAAAGTAAGCTCAACACCATCTTACTATTTTTAATGAGCTCGAATATTAGTTGGAATAATGATCAGGGTATTTGCTTCATTTTTTAATGAGCTTGAAATAAAATAAGAACTATGCTCAAAGGGTCGTTTCATGGTTTAACAAGCTCAAAACTAAAATAAAGTATGCTAAAAATGACTCAGGTATTTTCCCAACATGATGCCCAGTGGTTGGTACTTTCCTCCAGTATAATTGTCTAGTAGAATAAATCCAACAAAATGTAAAGAGGTTGGATTTTTTTTCTCTGGCTACTCTATTCGTCATCTAACTAAATTCACGGTTGCTACTAGGAAAAGGTTCACCAGAAACAAATGAAGAAAGAGGATCAAGTTATACAGGTAGGTGAAATGAAGGTTCAAGTCTTGACACAATGGAGGAATCTGTTTCATTTTTTAACGAGCTTGACACAAAAAAAAGGAACTCTGCTCAAGTTCAGTTTTATTTTTTAATGAGCTTGAAACCAAAAGTAAACTATGCTCAAAATGACCTGTTTCATTTTTACACAAGCTTGAAATAGAAAATAACCATGCATGTGGGGACCTGTTTCATTTTTATGCAATCTTGAAACATAAGATAACTATTATTGAAGACATCCATTTCATTTTTTAATGAGCTTGACACATAATGGGAATTATGATCAATAATGGTTTCATTTTTATGCAAGCTTGAAACCAAAAGGTAAACCATGCTTGGGGACGATTTTGTTTTTTAGCGAGATAGAAACCAAGAATAAACATTACTCAAAAGCCTGTTTCATTTTTTAATGAGCTTGACACATAGTAAGAACTATGCTCACAGACATCTATTTCATTTTTAATGAGCTTGACACATAATGGGAACTGTGCTCACAAGGTCTGTTTCATTTTTTAACGAACTTGACACAAAAAATAAACTATGCTAAAAAACATGCACTTACCAAACATGATATCTAGAGGTTGGTAGATTTCCCCCTTCCAGAAGAAGCAAGAGACTTAACTCCAATATGATGTCCATAGGTTGGATCCATGCCCCCCATTTTACCTATGATGGGATGAATCTAACTAGAAGAAGGGGAAGGAGCCACAAGAACATGTGACACATTCAGGGAAGTCTAATTACTAGGAGTGATGCAATGGTCAGGTGTAACAAAGGAAAGCTGATCAATGGTCACAATATTCTCATCATGGGGAAAATGAATCACTCTAAAAAGTGTCGACACTACAACTTTCATGGCATACACATAATCACGTCCAAGGATCATATTGAAATCTAAAGGACCTTGGACCACCATAACATCAATACAGAGAGTTTTCCCTCCTAATGTAATAGGTAAATGAGGAAGGATCCCTAATGGTGCAGTAGGCCTATGATTAAAGTCCAGTATTTGATTGATGGATGGAGCAAGCTGAGTAGAACCTAAATCTTTCCAAGCAATTGAGGATAGAATACTAACATAAGCCCCTTCGTAGACAATAATGCGAACCATCCGCCTAGCGGTAATGTTCACAACTATCTAGAAATGAACACTCAAATGAAGATGATATTCTGTTAGGTTACTCCAGCCAAAGGAAATAACCTCAATACTTGGAGAGGGTTTTGTCGAAAGAGATAAAAATTTCCTGTTGTTGAGAACAATCAAAACGAAGCATAAAAAATTCAGTAGGTTTTAGTTCATTCTCTACCAGAAGAGAAGAACAAGACGAAGATTTGGTCAAAGTGACTACTTCAGTCTTAACACTCTCTAACGAAAGAGTGGGATTAGGTGGATATGATGTTGACTCGACCACTTTAAATTCACTCTTCAAAGGAAGAGTGGGATCAACCACAGATGAAACGAATTGACCACTTGGTCAACTAGTGGGGGTTCAAGAGACAACTTACAATAACCTATTGGAAGTCATTGTTGAGGAATAGTGATATCTTACAAAAACTTTGAAGCTTCATCCATGAGAGGAAAAAGGTAATTAAAGTGCATGTCCTTATATATCAAGCAATGATTTTTGACTTTACCCTTTCGAGTCTTAACTACAGAGTCACTGGTTGAGGGGGGGTCATCAGTATGATGACCAGAGGCTAATGACATTGGTTTCAGGGAAACCTTAGAACACTCTTCTAAAACTAGGGCCAGACCATGACAATATTTCATAAGGTGATCACCCTTGCAAATCCTACAAGGGAATTTTGGCTTACATGATCTTTGGTGTGCAGATCAACACTCTCCGCACTAGGAGGAGTAATTGGATGAGACTTGGTTTTCTATTTGTTTTTCTTCTTCTTAATATTCCTTTTCTTCTTCTTCTTATCCACCTAACTACTAGTACTACAAATTTCAATAGGAGAAGAGGGAGAAAGGGGAGAAGACACTTTAGGTGAAGAAGGTGAGGGATCAACATGATGCTGATGATCTCGTGATGAAGGGTTAAGATCAGAAGAAATGGGTGTACATGGGATAACTAGACTGGAGAATAACCAAACATGTAATCCAATAGTCAATCCATAAAGGTTTAAAATAGCCATGAGAGGAGGACTAACATCCCTATATGGAGGGAAAACAAAATACATGGTTGGTAAAGGAGTCTCTTGGTTGGTAGTCCTTGTTGATGTAATTGTAACTTCGGAATGTATTCACATATGTATCTTATGTATTGTACCCCGATGTTTATTCCAGGATGTGTCTGTAATGTAATTGAGTCATGTCATGCCCCGATGTTCCAATCGAAATTTTCTATAATGTAAACAAGTCATGTCAAGTCATTGTGGGTAACCCTCCTATTGGTTAAGGGTTAAAGTCCCTGCAGTTTTGGGGCACTAGGGTTGTTAGACTCACCTAGTGAAGTCGGCCCTAGTAGGGTTTTGTCAAGTTGGGAATTAGTATAAATAGAGAGCTAGCCTCTCTATTTATCACACACTCACTCACACTCAGTTGTAGTGCATAGCCGAGGAAGAAGAAGACACTGGGGCTAGGAAGAAAGAGGTTACTGCTGTCAGGAGATCATCTTATTGTTTTGGGGTTTTACTTTTGGTGTTGATTCTATCTCTGAGGAAGTTGCGGGGTTTTCTCCATTTATGGTTTCCCTGAGGAAAAACACTATGTTCATTGTCTCTTTTGTTTGATTGTTGTGCTTGTTACTCTCTCAGTTAAAGATCCTAATATAATGCTAGCTTAATGTTAAAAATCCAACAGTCCTGGAAGGCAAAGGCATAACTATGTAAGAAAACTATCTCTCTCTTCTAAAAAATACTAACTTTACAAACAACAAGTGCTACTTTTTACACCGAAATATCATCACCATCATGTTATCAGATAGGTATTCCCTTGTCTGCTCCAATCCCTCAAAGTTTTCCCTAGAGAAATGAAGGAAGAAATTATCCCCTTGCAAATTTTCCTTGTTTTGAGATGGTAATGCTCCTCTTCCATTGACAAAAAATGTTACCAAAGTCAGAAACGCTCCTGATACATGAGAAAAGAGTGGTGCCAGGGCCTCTCTCCTTACTGCAAGAATATTTACCCCCTTAACACCACCTGTTTTCTTCATTAAAGGAGTGTTGCTTGAGTTTTCAAGGATAAAAGAGAAGCTTTGAGAGGCTTCTCAAAGCTTGCCTCCATGGAGCCTCATCCCTATCATTTAGGACCAGCTAGAGCTCGAGATCCTTCCATTTTGGATCTTATCTCCACCTCACCCATGATATCCTCAACCATACCTATCCTCTCATGCCTTTAAATACTAGCTCATCCCCCATGGGAGAGAGGAGGAAGAATTGTGTTGCATACCCAAACTCTATCAAAATCATTCTTGAGCTATTGGAGGCAAGGTGAAGTTAGAGGCAAGGAACCATTGGAAGGAATTACCAACACCAAGGAATAAAGGTTGTAGTCTCTCCAATCATTTCTAATAAATAATGTTTCTCTTTCCCATATGTGTTGTATCATGCATATGTATTTCTTGGCTCCTTGGTCACAAGCATAGATCCAATTTTTATATCTTGTATGCTATCGCTTTACATTATTGTCTTCTATTTTTGCAGGTAAACAAAGGAAAAAGCTTCAAGGATAGTGAAGAAATCCATTAATAGAAGAAGCATGGCAGTCCATTGAAGTGTTTAAATATATCTACGGAGAGTCTGACATTCCGTGTTACTCATTTGTTCTATATCTCAACCATTCAGACTAGAGGAACAACTCTTGTCCGCAAGAGGTGCATTTTTCCTAGCAACACTACTCAAACTAAAGCAACAAGAAAAATGTTACTTTAGGTCTGGAACATTTTATACAAAAGTGTTCAAATTTTTCCTCTATTTGGTTTGACAATCTCATGAGGGTCCAAGACCTTTTTATAGAAAAGTGTTCAAATTTTTCAGATAAAGCGAAAATGAACTAGTTGCAAAATTATACAATAAATTTGTATGGATTTTCACAAGCTTTTGAAAAAAGGAAAAAGCATAAAAAAATCATGTATTACAAATGATGAAAAAATGAAATGAATATTTTCTTGTTCTATTAAATATGACAAATATGACAGAAATCATAGATATAGCATAACCAAGTTCTATTCAAAGACAACTATGAAGCTTTAAAGACCAACATCAATCACAATTCTTGAAAATACATATGAATTCATACACATGCATATGAACTCTTTTTTTTTAATTTTTGATGGAGTTTTCTATTCAAAAATAAATGCAGAGTTCAAAACATCATTGTAACAATATAAAGCATGGATCCCAAATACTAATAACAAGCATTTAAGAATCAAACACCAAAGAGGTCTAACAAGAATATCTGGCACTGCAAGTTGAAGGTGTTGAACATGGCATTACCAGCCTGAGCACCGCTTCTTTTCCATAGGAATAGAGCGGTGGAACCTCCTATTGTAGGTTCATACCAGAGTGTTACCACTTCCAGCACTACTTCTTGCACATAGAGAAAGAGTGGTGGCACCACTTTATTCTAATAGGAGAAGGGCGACGACAGCTCCAAAACTGTACTTAATATACAACCCAGGAGTGGTGGCTGAGATGGCGATTTGAAAAATGAAAATGCAACAAAAGAGTAAGTTATAGACTAAAAAATGAACCCAAACAATCTCCAAAAAACCCAATGAACCAAAAATATGAAGATCCAAAGGATGATAGAGGCAAATCAATCAAATTCAAAGCAGATCTACAAATCTATCAATTGAAAAAATAGATCTACAAATTGAAAATGAAGGTGGAGGTTTCAACTTACCAAATATTCAAAATTCAAATCTTTCCCCAGCGGATTCACCAGATTTGTTGCTAGGAATATTGCACCTCTTGTGGACAAGAGTTGTTCCTCTAGTCTGATTGGTTCAAATCTAGAACAAATGAGAGACAAAGGATGGAAGACTTCCCCTAGAAGGCGTAGACATATGGAATGAGGCCTTTGGCTGTTCTGAAGTATGATAGAGTGTCTCCTATGGTGATAAGTCTCCATGGATGTACCTGCACAAAAAAATAAACTAGACAAGCAATATCAAAGGAACTAGAATATAATCCACAGTTCTATACTAGTAACTAAGGAATCCAATAATAAACAGCATGATAAAACATAACACAATTTATGGGAAAGGAACCAACTTTGCATTATAAATGAAGAAGAAAGATTACAACCATCACCTTAGTGTTGTGATTCTCCTTCACAATGAATCCTTTCCTCTAACTTCACCTTGCCTCCAATAGCTGAAGAATTATTTTGGCAAAGTTTGGGTGTTCAACACAATTCTTCCTCTTCCCTCCCATGGGGGGTGAGCTAGTATTTAAAGGCATGGGAGGATATGTATGGTTGATGATCTCATGGGTGAGGTTGAGAGAAGATTATAAAAGGGAGGATCTTGAGCTCCAGGTGGTCCTAAGCCATAGGGATGAGGATCCATGTAGGAAAGCTTCGAGAAGCATCTCAAAGCTTCCTTTTTGGCCTTAAAAACTCGAGCACCATGCCTTTAATGAAGGACACAGGTAGTGTTAAGGGGGTAACTTCCTTTCAATGAAGAGAAAGAGCGATTACACCAGTATTTTGATATGTAAAAGGAGCATTGCTTACTTAGGAAACACTTTTTCCCAATGGAGAAGGAGCGTTACTGGATCAAAACAAGGATATTTGCAAGGGATTAATTTGTTCCATTCATTTCTCTAGGTAAAACTCTGAGGGATTGGAGCAGACAAGGGAATACTTATCTCATAAAATTATGGTGATGATATTTAGGTGTAACAGTGGTACAAATGCAACAAATAAATGGTGTGATGTTTCCTAATTTAGTAATGGAAGCCGGATCAAGCCTTATATAGAGGGCTTGGTGCAACACGATGCTTGAGGCATTGCGCATTAAAAAAAAAAATTGCATGAGATGGTAAGAAGGAGGCTGGTGCGCTGAAAGTAAGTGGAAAATCAAGCATAAGTGTTGAGGTCGTAGTTAGGAAGCAGTGTGGTGATGTTCACAGGGAAGCGATAGAGTCAAATTGGGTAGTTAATGCAACAGTTAAACCAGTTAAGTGGCGACACTGTTGGATGAGACACATATTTATGGATAATTCAACCAATAGATAGGGAGGATCGACTATGAATTTGGGTGATGAGTGTAGGATTTGGTTGTGATTATTAGGAAATATTTTTCACAGGTGATTCTTTGCTGTAGGAATCACCGCAGTGTGGCTTGGAGGCACCATTTCGATTATTGAGTTTGCAGAGTTGAGTGAGATTGAAGAGCATAGTTGAGAGTTTTCTGAGCAGTTGTGAGTAATGAAGAGTGTAACAATGCCGCAATATATTTTGAGTGGGAGTATTATGTATTCTCCAACCATTGGCATGCTAATTGAGGAGGTGGTGACTAGCATGTCATTGGGATCATCACCAATTATACAGAAGAAGAGGGGGGCCAATTGACCCAAGTCACCTAAGAAGAAGAAGAGGAAGATGATAAATTCAGCCAGGGAAGAAGAAGAAGCTGCAGAGCAGGCAGGGCCATCAATGACTAGAGCCTAAGGCTCCACAAAAATGACTGGGGTTAACTCTATAGACATCCTTGGCTTTTTTGCCCCATGTAAGCTTAATGTAAAGCAACTGAAGTTGATGAAGAACCAGAGGTATCCAATAAATATTCTAGCATTGCCGATGGAAATGAAGTGCACCTTCAACATTGTACCATGCTTGAAGAGGATGAATTATGAATACTATGACCTGCTGGCATATACTAAGTGTGCATCAGATCCATTTGAGGTGAATACTAGGTAGGAGAGAGATCCAATGGTGTGCACCCCACAACAGTGGGCAATGGGATTCTAGATGTTGGGGATTTTAGGCCTCATCCATATGCCTCAATTTGGTAGGTTGGTGGAAGCCAACAACTTTCCCAAGTAGTTGTTGGCATGATTTCATAGTGGTTATCTATGGTTGGATGGGCTGGTGCCAGTCACTGTGGGGTTGATATCGCATATTACGGGGTTGACCATGCAGGGACCCGATCTATCGTAGTACTTTCGTGGAAAATATAATGACAAGAGATTGGATACGAAGATGAAAAATAAATACAGTTTGGATCACAACAAACACATATACATCACAAATACAATTAATGATAAGGTTGTTCGTGTTGTAGTGAATATTCTATCCATCAAGGTGGTGCAAAAGAACCGAACAAATCAATGTACTTCAGGGGTAATAGCATGCGTCGAACTATGCGCTGAGGGTGTATAGAAGAACTGGTCTTTAAAAATGATAGAGTGGTTCAGGTTAAAAAATATTATGGGATAAAGGCTATAAGCGGTGGCACCGCTTATGGTAAATAAGGTACAAGCAGTGCGAGCAAGGTACCACTCATGGATAACAAGGAAAGTGCAGTGCTGAGTCTTTTTATGAAAGAGTGACAATCAACATGGGTTTTCTCTCCAAGTGCTGGTATTTAAGGGAAAATATGTAAGTCGAAGGTATTATCACATGGTGGTGATAGTATTTTGGTATAACAGGATGCCCCCCAAAGCATGAGTCCTAGAGGGATACGATAAATGAGAGCTTTGAGAGAACAAGTCGTCGCCATGAGATGAAAATGTCGGCTCAATCAGAGCATGTTGTTAAGTAGGAATCTATAGTACATCAGTATGTTGACTCATAGACACAAGTAACCAAACTCATGGCTACAGACCAATACAAGGAAGATCCATGAGAGGAATAAACAAGCATGGCTACTATAATACAACATAGATCCATGTGATAGAAAACTCAAACTTGGACATAGCTACCAGACATACAATGTAGCTCTATGCCATACAGACACAAATTTTAGCATAACCACGACCATACAAATGTGGATCCATGCTAGACATACAAAACTCCATCGCAACCTGGGGAAAAATGATGAGCGCTTTTAAACAACTACCCAGGGTCTTTGTCTCATCTTCCACAAAGTACGATTCTATCCATGTGATTACAATGATCTAAAGTCGAACATGGTAGAAACCACTCGATTATTGGTCAATGATGTGAAATGTTAACAAGTGCAAGGGAGATCACCATTGATGTCAATGATTCCCAAGGTATCCTAGTACAATCTACTGAGTGTGAATAGGTGTCCTGATGGCGAACACCTAGTTGATTCTCTCAATCAAAGGTCAATGATGTGAACTGGATAATGAGCTGATGTTGACGGGAACAGTCTCATCGAAGGAGGGCCATGATGAGTCCCACATCGACGACACGAAACTCAGAACATAGTTCTGGAATGATGTGGATGTAGTAACCATATGACTAACTCAAAGATACTGACACAAAGACTATGTAGAATGCAGAGGTAAAAGTTCTTCAAATCCCCTTTGAACATCAGGCGACACGACAAAAATACTTGGCAGCATGACTAGATGGGATAGACACACAATGCGACAGTGGACAATGCATTCTTTTGAAAGAATCAAAGGAGTGACATGACTCATGAAAGTGGATCGTCACAGAGATTAGCTGAATACCCAATTGACCGACATGATTGTGTAGACAAGTGCCATGTTCAAAGGTAATGACAAACAACTGCCATTATTTGAAAAATGATTCCCTTCCCAATTCCCCCATCATGATCGATGAGTGCCTCTTTTCTATTTTACGAGTTCAAAGAGGGTAACAAACACTCGATATAGCTCATCAGAAGACAAGTCTAGACTCATATGTTTTACAAACCTGAGAGAGGAGGGTTTCATTCCCAAAATGGGTCTCTCAATGTTTAATTTAACGAGTCCACTGAAAGAAAATGCGGTATCTTTCATGTTTAGAGAGTCTGAATGAATACGGAAGAAGACTCCAAAGGGGTCCTTTTTCGTATGATTTAGTCTCGAAGGCCCAAAAAAGTATAAAATCATACCTTAGAGAACTCTTCTAGTCATGATTGGCTTGAGTGTTCCTTTTTCGTAAATAGTCCTATCCAAACCGAAAAATAGATAACCTACATTTGGATGGATGACCCTTCAAATACTTTAACGAGCGTGAAGAAGAAAAGATCGCTTAACAATCTTTTCGTATTTAGAGAGCCTAAAAAGAGTTTAAAGAGGACTCCATGAGGTTTCTTTACACAATGTCACTTTTATGAGCCTGAAATGACTTGAAAACAGACTCCATGATCTTTTCATGTTTAAGGAGTCTAAAAAAAGATGTGAAAAGAAAACTCCATGACTCTTCTTTACACAACGTTGATTTTTACAAGCCTGGAAAGAAACTTGAAATGGACTCAGACCTTTGATACTAGATTTTAATGAGCATGACAAAGTGTCATAATAAATACTCAATGAACTTTTCTGTTTTATGAAAGTATGAAAAATCCATAAACAAACTTTCAAATCTTTTTTGTAAGAGTTCCCTATCTTGCAATAGCCTCAGAAACAAGTGTTAAATGCATTTAAAACTAGCATTAAGGGATTACGACAAATAAATTTTGCCTAAAACACAATTTTATATCAAAACTATAATAAGTCGGACCCAAAAATGCCTATATAAGTTAAGTAAATAGTAAAAAATCAAATCATTTCACTATTTACCTCTAGCAGAGAGCACTTGGAGCATTTTCTTAGCCAGATCTTCCGCAGCTGATACCGGGAGTTTCCACCATCCGTTTTCAGCATCGTCAGTTGCAAGTAACATCTAATACCTTTATCTTTCATTCCATAGAATTTATTTTGAGATTTGGTGGGGTTTTGGGCTCATATGGCAAGCCCTAAAACCCAAAATGTGGGCACCGTGGCTACCCCTTGCAGGATATGCGGTACCATCCAAGAATTGTGCCAATAACACAGTGGACAGGCGGTGCCACCACTTGTCTCCAATGGTGCACAGGCAGTGCCAACCATGGATAAGTTAAACTAATAGCATTGGAAATATAAATTCATTCCTTTGATTTTTAATGATTGGGGAATACTCTAATTCATACCATTATTGTTTTTAGCAGGTCTAGGTTGCTCAAAACATGGTGATATGGAAAGAAAGAACACATGAAAATGAGGATGTTGCTGCTGAGCGAAATGGAGGTTGTATTGCTGCATTACGAGACTGTGGGCTCCTGAAGTTATTTTGGATCCCAAGCATGGTGTCACACAAGCGGTTACTGGAACATATACCGCGGATGTGGAATCCAGAGCAGCAGCATTTCGAGGTGGGGGCCCATATCCTTATGGTGGAAGTAGAGGATATCTACTTCTTGATAGGTCTCTCGAGATGGGGTGCCCACATCTCACTGACAGGTTCCTGTGGTGGGGACATTACTACCAAATAGCTTATAGATCAACACTATGCACCAGGGATAGGTACATCGGGGAAGAAGATCCCCATCAAAGCAGTGATGGATAGGGCCCTACGGACTATTTTGTTTACCATGCAGAGGGTGGCTGGGAGTTAGGGTGTGCACCAGGATTCTAGGGCACACATGCTATAAACCATAGAGGCCATGGCACCCACAGTGTTCAACTGGGCGGAAGCAATGTTTCCAATCTTCAAGGATGAGTTGACTACGTGTCGGCAGGGAGAGCTGAAGTAGTTCATATTTGGTTCCATTTTAGCTTGCTTCTTCTTCAAGTAGGTTCCATAGATGAGACCTCAAGTGATATTCTGGAGTTTGAGAGCATGGGACTCCCATATGTTGAGGTGGGTCTAGGTCATGGCTCGTACAGGAGTAGGTAGGGGAAGAGTGAAGTTTGGTGATCCGTTCTTTAGATGTCTTCGAGATCAGATCCTCATGGTTGAGGATTATGCTTATGCAGGCATGGACTTCACTGGAGATCCTGACCTACCACTCCCACCTAGAAACCAGTGGAGCGATATCGGTAAGAAGCAAGAAACCCTAAAATGGATGAAATTTTTTTATGTTTTTTAAAGTTTTATATTTTTATGTTAAGTGACGAGACCTATAAATTCTCATGAAGATGTTGGAGCAGCATGACCTGGAGGAGCATCTCCGTTGGATAGGAGAGCTAGAGATCGCTTCATACCACAGGGTGATGATATCACTGGGGAGCTGGAGGAGAACCTGGAGAGGCTGACCTTGGACATCCCATATGCTGACATAGATGACCTCCTGATAAGATATCAGAGATCCACAGTGGGAGTACCGAGCTGATTTAGCAGGTTGCTACGTAGGGTAGCTCGAGTAGTGATGTGCTATCATGAGCACCACTAGTGTATGAGACATGTACTGAAAGCTGATAGCTTCAGGATTTTGTATGATGATTTTGCCTGAAATCCTATGTGCTTTAGAGGAGGTCTCAGGACCTATTTTTTATAAACTTTTTCGTATATATATATATACAGACTTTTACACAATGTTTATATGTTTCAAATGGAAAATGCATTTTCTATGATTTTTATGTGTTTCTAAATGTTTATTTACAATGTACCATGTTTTATTTTAATGTCATGAATGGGAAATATGCCAATCTAGGATGTAGTTAGCCAATGAGTCAGCAACTACATTATGTTCCCTAGGGATATTCCTATAAGTAATAGTTTCAAATGAACTTTCTAGTAAATGCACTCTCTGGAAGAGGTGAAGGAGTACTAGGTTCCTAATGGTGTAGACATTATTCAAATGGTGAACCACGAGTTGTGAGTCCATCAAGACTACTAGATCACACACATCTTGGGAGGTAGCTTCAGTCAGAAGACCGATGACTGCTTCATACTTGGCGATGTTATTAGTAGCAGGACCTACACAAACCGCTCCTGAACTAACCAAATCTTTAGCTGGGGAATAGAGAACCCAAGCAGCCGAGGCCATATTCAAGGTGTGGCAGTAAGAACCATCAGCGAAGCCGTAAAAATCCATATGCATGACCAAAACATGGTATAAACAGATGTGGACACTAGACTCAAAACCATCTTGAAAATACTAAAAGCACACTAAAATCCAATCAATATACATATATACAAGATACTATCCAAGCAAGACCTAGGGATAGTACCTTTTTAGGTACAACCCATTGTGAGGTTGCCCCAAAGGGATTCCATCATAATCAACGAGCTTGTAAGCTCCTTTCTCTAACACCTTAGAAATAACGAAAGGTCCATACCACATGGACTCAAACTTACCCTTCTCTAGTTTGTCATATCTCTGATCATAAGTCAAGACTAGGTCATCCTCGTTAAAGACACGAGGTTGGATAGATTTATCATACTATGCCTTGACATGTTTCTTATGTGCCTCATTAGCCAAGGCAGCATCTCTACAAGTCTCGTCAAGGTTACTCAAGCACAAAAATCTTTCTTCCTCTATGGAAGTGTCTGGGAGAAGTTTGATGGCAAGTTGTAAAGATGGAATCTAACATTGGATTGGTAAGACAGATCCAAGTCCATAGACAAGCTGAAATGGCGTGAAACCAGTGGCTGCTTTCACCGAAGTTCGATAAGCCCAAAGAGCGGAGAAAATAACGTGGTTCCAGTTGGATTTATGATCTCCAACCATTCGATGAAGCATAGTTTTCAAAACTTTGTTAATGGCCTCTACCTGACCATTATCCTGTGGATAATATGGCATAGAGTTTTCATGGTGAAAACCTAGCTTGGCACTCATTTCCTCCATCATCTGATTGTGAAAATGGGATCCGTGATCAGTAACGATGGACTGTGGAACTCCAAATCTAGTTATAATATGATTGAACAAGAAGAGAGCGATAGTCTTACCAACTTCTACATATGTAGGCATGGCCTCAGACCATTGTTATAGCGGATTTCACCACACTAGGTGAATCACACATTATATGGCCTTCCCCTATCCCGCTGCAGACTCATTATTCCCCATGGACCATTTATTGTCTTTTGATGTATCATTGACCATCCCTAAAAACATTAGAAAAATGATATACGTGGCCTTTTCCCCGATAACCGTGTACATACGTGGATATTCCCTCTATAGTCGCGTACATCGGGATGTGTACATAATCCAAAACTGTTGGACCGTTCCTTGTCTTGAATCCGACTCATATGACTCCTGGCCTTCCATATGCCTTGAGATCGCACGGATTCGACCTTTCAGTATCACTTTGAAAAGCTATATAAGGAACCATTGATTCATTGAAAACAATAAGAGAGAATTGAGAGTACCAAAACTATAGTCCATTGTTGCCAGAACTATACTTGAGTCTGCATCCCTTTGTCCCTTTGGAGCACTGTTGTGTTCTTCCCAAGCTTGCCTTTGTTAGTGAGCTTGCTATCGGAGTGATGGAGGATTGAGGTCGTGGAGGCCCAAGTGGGGGATTTAGTTTCTTCGGTTCGCAGACGCGCCGTCAGAGGTTGTCACTTATAATCTCTGATTCATATTAATAGAAATATCTTTTCCTGTCTAGTAATGTGTATTTGAATGAATGTTGCATCCATTGGAATTTGTCAAATGCTTATACATTATTGATTATATATGCTAGAATAGATCTAACACCATGAAATATAGTATGCTTGTATTGTTTACTTGTTGTTGAGGATGTGCTCTAACAATTCAAGCTGAAGATTGGAAAGCTCAACACGGATCTGCTTCAACCGTCCGGAATAAGGTACGAGGTTCGATCCTTTAGTGTTAGATATTTTTATTTCTATTGCATATTGGGAAAGATTTATTTCTGGAGTCTAGCTGTCTGTTGTGGTACCCCAAGCCATAGGAATTTCTCTCCGTAACAACCATTTTGTGAAATAATCAATGGCTACAATGATGTAATCATGCCCCCTAGCTGAGGTAAACTTACAATGCATGAAGTCAATCCCCCATTTGGCGAATGGGCCAACATCAATGATAGGGTGCAGCGGAGCAGGATGGGTGTGCTTTTTCGGGTAGAAGTGTTGACAAGGTGGGCATTTCTTAACATCCTCATGACAATATTTGAAGATAGAAGGCCAGAAATAGCCAGCGTAAAGGATTTCTTGGGCTGTATCCATCCTAGATAAATGACTGCCACATGCTCCATAGTGGCAATCATCCAACACATGTTTAGTCTCCTCATGAGTGAGGCATCGCTGAAGAATAGAGTCAATCCCACATCTATATAATGTATCATTCATGATGAGATATTATTTCACGTGGTGACAGATATGGTAGTGATCATCGGAAGATAAATGCGGCTGAAAACGTTGTGTTTGGAGATATATAAGCAAATATCCATACCAAGGATCAGTAGTACTTATCAGGAATAGGAATTCATTCGAAAATAAATCGCTGGGCTCAGATTCTGTCAAAGCACAGGGAAGATCACACATAAGCTCTGCAAAGACCAAGGATTTCTTTGATGTAGCCTTGGTAAATTCCAGATCGAACTCCTGAAGTATGACAATCCAAAGGGAGTACTTTCCCCCGAGCACCTGACGAGTCAAGATGTAGTACATCAGGTTCTGGTCTGCCAATACGGTGGTAGTGTGGATCAGAATGTAATGATGAAACTTTTGTACAGCAACGACCATGGCCAATGCTAACTTTTCACACATGAATAATGAGTTTCATAATCTAGGAGATTCTTACTAGCATAATAAATCATGTTCTCCTGACCATGGAGATTCTTCTGCACTAAGACCATAGCAATGGTAGTAGTGGAGGAAGCAATATACAAGAGAAAGTCCTTTGAATAATCAGGGGGTGTATCACGGGTGAATGAGTCAGAGCATGCTTAAGATTATCAAAGGCACGTTGGGCCTGGTCATCCCAGAAGAATGGTGTGTTCTTCTTAAGGAGATGCATATAATCATGCATTTTCTCTGCGAAATTGCACATGAAACAGCGGAGAAAGTTTGCCTTCCCCTGTAAACTTTGGAGTTCAAGGAGATTAGTTGGGTTTGGTAGATAGAAAATGGCAGCAATTTTCAAAGGATCAATCCGGATGCCATCTTTGGATACCACAAAGCCTAGCAGACATCTTGTCTCCAAGCAAAAAACACATTTATACGGATTGAGCTGTATATTATAATGACAGCATCTCAAGAATATCTCTCTAAGATGACCAGGGTGGTCCTCATGTCGTTGTGAATGAGCAGGGAGGTCATCAAGGTATGATTCAATAATATGTCTAATATCATGAAACGCATAGGACATCACACGCTGGAATGTGGCTCCATCATTTTTCAAGCCAAATGGTAACTTCTTATATGCAAAGGTTCCCCATGGGAAAATGCATGCCGTCTTATGTTGATCGGAGGGTAATATCTCAATCTGATTATAGCCAGAGAAGCCATCCATGAATGAAATGATGACACTTCCAGCATAGTTGTTGATAATTTGATCAATGTGCGGGGTATGAAAGTTGTCTTTGGGACAAGTTTGATTGAGATCCCTAAAGTCGTTACAGACTCTAATGGTGCCCTGCTTTTTGTTGACAAGGACAATGTTCGATACCCATTCTGTCAGGGGTACAGGATAAATAATCCCATCTTTTAGAAGTTTCTCAATTTCAGCTTTTATAGTTGCGGCCTTCCAAGGATGGACTTGCCTTAGTTTGTTCTTGATAGGTTTGGCCGAGGGATAGGTTTTAATCTCATGGACCACAATGGATGGGTCAATCCTCAGCATCTCTTCATAGGACTAGGAAAAAATATCACAAAACTCTCTAAAAAGTGTTGTATAGGCTTCAGATTCATCTACGGAGCAGTTCTGCCCAACATGAACGTGCTTGATAGTATCAGACTTGGCTGATATGTCAATCGAGTTCGTTTGTGTAATGTTTCAAAGGTTTCCTTCAGAATTTGTATCTTACAACAATATAGGACTCTGTGGTACGTTGACAATATCAGTAGGAAACAAGGATGCAAAATCATGGCTAACCGAACTAGTATTGGGGAGCAACATAGATCTATGATGGTGATCCTCCCAAATGGGCTCATCCGTATTCATGATCTCTATGATGGACTCGTCAGAAGGAAAAGTCTCAGAGAGATAATATAGAGTAGGGAGAGAAGGTTCTAACCAGTATGGCAAATGGTAAGGATTGAAGACACTAGATGAAGGTCATCAGTGTGATCATTAGAAAAGGTTTGAATGGTGTCATATATAGCTTCGTGTGGAATCAACGAGGTGGAATCAACAACATGTTTACCCTTAGGCTCACAATAAAATGAGGCAATCATATGGACTGACATGGAATCCGTGCTAGGAGGAGTTGATGGAAAAACTCCCATCAGGGATGAATCCTTCAACATGCCTACCCCAATCGACTGGTAAGGAGGAGGGGACTGGCCTAACATGGGGATGTTATTACCCATGGAGATAGTAACATCCGGTGTATAGAAATCAAGCTGGTCAATAGTAACGATTCTCCCCAGATGTGGAAATTGGACAGTTCAGAATATTGTTGAAGCAACAATAGTCATGGCATAGAACCAATTTCGACCTAGAAGGAGATTGTAATCTAAAGAGGTATCTACCACTTCTACTTGAATGGAAATGGTTTTGCCCCCCAGCTCGACTGCTAGGGCTGATATGAGACCATGGGGTTGGAAACCCCATTCGTCAAAGGACTTGAGGGTTGTAGGTGATGTGAAAATCCTGGGAGAGCCAAGGGCTTTCCAACAAGATAGAGACAAAACGAAGGTCAAAGCTCCTTCATCTAGTATTGTTCAAAAAACTTTATTTCCAACTACTTTCATAATGAATTGAAAAGAAAGTTTATGTGGTAACCTAGACTTATAGTTCTCAACATTGAAATGAATCAAGTTGGTGTTATTCAGGTCTAAAGCTCCTAATTCTGTTAACAGGTTTTTGCGCTGAGTAGGGCAACTTTGGAGCACTTCTAGGGTAGACATTACATAAGGTGCCTAAGAGAGATCTTCAACCACATTATAAAATCGAGAAGCTCAGGAATTAGGGTTAAATACTACCTTCCAAAGAGTACTCTTATGTGGGCACAAAATCATGTTGACAGTGGGCTTCTCGATAGATAAGGGGACAGTAGATGAGGACTCAGGAAAACTAGTAGAAGGAATTTTCTTTGAAGAAGATTGATCTTCTTTCTTATCCGCAGGTTTGTCATAATTTTGAATTCGAGTTTGTAGATGGATGGTATCTGAGGACATCATATGAATTTCCTCTGATGAACTAGAGTGACCCTGATTAGACATGTGGTCTATCATTTTTTGTTGATATGGAAAAGGATTCGTAAGTACTGCAGGTGCATGATTAGACTTCAAAAACTAGGAGATTTCGTCCCGACGAGGACACTCCTTTGAAAAGTGGTCACCACCACATAGCAGATAGGGATATTTTTCCTTCCTTTTCCCTTTGTCTTTATCACCATTGGTTGGTTTTGGAGTCTCCGGTTGGTTTCCAGGTTTTTTATTTCAATTTTTACCTTTATTTTTATTATTACCCGAGGCTTGAGTACTTTGAATGGAATTGACCTCGTTGGAAACCTTGGGAGTCGAAGGAGTAAGGGTGGCAGTTTGGGTTTTCTTGGTAGATTTCACTATTGATGGGGACTAGATTGAACCAACAATCCCATCAATAGGTACTTCTATTGGTGGCTTGGCAGGATCAGTGCTGGGGTGAGGAGCTTTAGGAATCAGGTCATAAAGGGTTCCATACTAGGAATAGACCAAGTCTAGGTACTGATCCCAACTAATAACCTTCTCTTCGGTAATGGCACCGCCCATAGCCACATCTCGAGAAATAGGAGGAAACAAGGATTTGGTGAACCAATCAGCTAGTAACTGATCTGGAATAGGGGCCTTAATAAGCCTTCTCTACCTTCTCCACTCATGAATATGATTGAAAATGTGGGTGGGGGTGTTCTGTTGCAGAGAGGTTAAAAGATCAGTACCCGTTTCATAACGAATAGGGAGCTGAAAGTGTGTGAGAAACAAGGTTTCTAATGAGCCAAAATCCATAAACGAATGTTGTGGAAGTTCAATGTACCACTTCGTAGCTGTACCGGTCAACGTTCATTGAAAGAGTCATAACCGAATGGAATCATCCATGAGGGAGTTTGAAGAGCACCACAAATGGAATGTCATCACATGGTTCTTCGAATTGTCTCCTTGCTTCCCATCTAATTTTGGGATATCTGATGGTAACTTTATCAGAATGAGTGGCCATAAGGGATTGTGTCAAATGGGTTCATTAATCAACTTGTACAAATCAGGTAAGTCCAAAGTTGCTAGGAAACGTAACTATCAGTTAGGCTGTACATACTGGTAATATTGATATGGTATATAATTACCAGTAGGACCATAAGTGGACCGATAAAAAGGTTGTTGTGATGAAGAACTACCGGAAGATTTTCCCACATGGGGTTGATTTCTGGGATTAGGACCGCTAGGGCCATCGGGACCACCAGGACCACTGGGACCACTAGGACCACCAAACCCTCCTAGGCCACCAGGGGGAGGTAAAACCCTAGAGCCACTGGAACCACTAGGAGGAGAGCCATAAGGAGGAAATCCACCAGGGCCACTAGGGCCACCAGGACCATAAGGAGGAAATTTTCCAGATCCTCTACGACTATTAGGCCCCCCAGGGGGAGGAACTCCATAAGGCGGTCCTCTGCCACCTCCCACAGTATGTATAGGTATCCTCCCCATAGATGGCATGTAAGACCAGTTGGGTTTCCCCCATGGCGTAAAAGAATTACTAGGGTATGGAATTCCTGTAGGATTGGGTGGATGATTAATATTAACTATAGGTATTTGATAACCATAACCTCTAGAAGATTGAATGGTTACAGGATGTGTCCCGGAGGGTTGACCTAAACTGGATGGGCGATTAACCATAGTAGTATGGGTGGGAGGGAGATAAACTGTAGATGGTTCTATGTTAGAGGTCTGTCCTTGACTAGGGACAATTCTGGTGTCAGATAACATAGGTCATGCCAAGGGATTCCCCCTAACACTAGAAGGTATAGAATAAATAGGACATAAAGATTGAATCTCAGGTGCAGAAGACCTGGGAATATTAGGCACAGACATAACTTGAGAGGTGGTAAAGGTGGTATCTTGACCTAGGTTGTGGGGTGTCAATGGACGATCTATAATCGGTTCAATGGGTCTCATAGAATATGCAAGTGAACGATATCCCCTAGGAACAGATGTGGACCATAATGTTGTTGGGCCTAAAAGGTCATCTATCTTCCTATCAATCTCCTTTGCACAGAGGATGGCAGCATGGTATTTTCTACGTTCTTCTTCATCTTCAAAAGAGTTTACACGGGTGCCAAATGAGGCAATGGCCTGACCTACAGGGGTGTCCCAAAATGGAGCATTGGGACCAAAATCCGGACGAAAAGTATCATCAACACATCCTTCCATGGGAGAATGGAACAAGGAATCTCCCCAAGAAGGTTGTTGGACCAAGGAAGGTGAGTGTGAAGAATATGGTACTCCACTTTCTGCAACCACATTATCTCCCACTTGGGAGGTGGTAGCAGCTCCTTGGTCGATATCTTCCATAGGATTTTTTCCTGAACCAGGAATCAAATCAAGTGGTGAGCCTTGTACTCTTTTGGACTATCTTAACTTAGCCAATTTGTATAGTTCCTAACTAACCTAGGGTCTGAAAATCTAGAAAACACACCAAAACAAATTCCCTACACAAGCTATAAGTCAAAACAAGCAGACTTAAAATGATAAGAGGAGTTCAAAAATTCAGGTCTCTCACTAGGATTGTCAAGAAGGTGCCACTCATGATATACCTCAAGGGTACGTGTGTAGTAATCTCTCCGAATGTTGTTTTTGGTGTATGGCTCCAAACAAGACGGCCAAAGGGATTTTCTCAGATGGAATATGTACCCTAGTGGGGTCTTTCCATATACTCAAGGTACGTGGGAGCTTGAATTGGTAATAGTGTTGTCTAATGCATAACTGTACACAAGGGGCCTTTCGATATACAATCGAGTATGTGAAGTACCTTTCTATATACCTTGAGGGTACGTGAAAGGCCGTTCGATATACCGATGGTACGTGGAAGAACCGCATGAGTCCTGGGATGTAATGCTGACAAATAACGACGGCTCCTATGCTTAACGACGCCTGAACACGTCTCTAACCTATCACTCAAGTTTCTACGTAAATTTTAGCCTATAACTACCGTTAGTTTTAACTTGTATAGTTAGGTGAATGCATGATGTTTTGACAGAAAAGTAAAACCATGTAGTATGCTAGTGCAAAATATTTTCACTTTACCATTCAGTATGCCTACTTACGGGAGGGAAAGAGAGTCTTTTCATTTTGTTTTGAAACCAAAAATACTTCCAAACAACAGTCATGAACATCAAATCAAATAAAAGCAATATTTTTCTAGACTGATTTCTTATTTCTAAAATCAAATGAGAAGGGGAAGAATCTCTTTTCCTAAAAGAAAAACAAGAAGCACACCTATATGCAAATGCACTCTATTTTTTCAATTTTCTCAAAAAATAAGTAAATCTAACTTAAAACTACCATATATTTTTATTTTGATTGAGATAGTTCTAAATGCATAAGAGACAAAAGAATATGAAGGTCCTGAAAGCTTGTAACTCCCATCAGGAAATCAATGTCCAACGCTTAATGATGATATCCTAGTCTCAGTCAAAAAATTTATTTTTTAAAAGGAAGGAAAAAGAAGTTTACTATGCAAATAAGAAATGAAACCTAGAAGATAATCTAGTGTTCTTCTTTTATTCTATGTGGCAGAAATGAAAATATATTTTAATAACACCCTAAGCTTTTCAAAAAACAAAAAATCTCTTCGTAAACACAACCAACAAGCATAGAAGCGGATGAACAATCAAAATACCTAATTAAACTTTTGAATTTCCACTCAAATCAATCTTAAACCATAAAATATCAAACCACAAGCATCAGATTCTGTAACACAAGTCTGATAAGCAGAACTGAAAGCAATAGAATTCAAATTTTTACAAAAAAATTGATGAAAAAGGGTCTTAGAATGATGCCTACCTAGCACTGCGCTTCTCTGGTGTTGACAAGGTGGTTCTATCCCAGCATTGCTTCTCACCAATAGGATATAGGCAGTGGCACTGCATACTGCTCACTCTGTTTAGGCGGTGGCACCGCTCCTTGTACACAGCGTAGGCACGGTTCCTTGTAGATGACAAAAACACAAAGAGAACGTAGAATCTAGTAAAAAAAAGACTAGATCAAGGTAAAAACTGCTGAATTGAGTATGGAAACAGAGCATAAAAGATCGAAATGACTCAGATCTGAACAAATCTGGAAGTTTCAAACCCAAATGGACTAAGTCAGAAAGTAGATATGACTAAAGAGAGTTGAAGAAGGAGCCTAGATTTGGAAAAGAGTTGAAGGCTGAGGAAGATCAGAACAACTGATACACAATTCTATTCCCCAATGGAGTCACCAGATTTGTTAGCTGGAATATTTCACCTCCTGCAGACAATAAGGTGTTCCACTGGTCTGAATGGTTCAGATCCAGAACAAAATAGAGGACAGAGGTTGAAAACTCTCCCTAGAAACCGTAGATACCTGGAATGCAATGCTTCGACCGTTACCCTGTGTACCTACAACAACCTTCAACATGAAAACAGATCAAGGCAGCCAGAATATAATCTACTGATATATGTTAGTGACTAAGGAATCTAACAACATACATGTGAAATCGAATAATAACAATATATGTGGGATAGAAATCAACTTGCATTAATATAGAAATATGAAGAAGTTTACAACCAAGCCTTAGTGTTGGCATCCATCTCCATGAAACCAAGCATTATCATCCCCATAAGCTTTGACTCTAGCTCTCTCTATGCTCTCCAATGGTATGGACCAAGTGATCAATCCAACAGCATAACAATACCTTAAGAGTTCTCCCCCTCAACCATGGCCAAAAGATTGTATTTATAAGGCTAAATGGATAGGGATGGTTGAGATATAAGTGGGTGAGGTGGCCTCTAATATCCTATGATGAGGGATCTCGAGCTCAACTAACCCACAACAGTAGGGATAAGGGAGGAAACAAGGCTTATCATCTAGAAGCCTCGAGAAACTTCCCTTTTTCCCTTTTTACCCAGGGTACCACATTTCTCCTTCAATTACAGAGTGGTTCTAGTAAGAAATGCTTATGGAATAAGGGCCATAAGTGGTGGCACCACTCATGGATAACAAGGGATAGGCAGTGCAAAAAAAGGTACCGCTCTTAGCTAACAAGGTAAGCGCGGTGCTGGGAATTTTCATGAAAGATTGAAATTTAGTATGGGTTTCCACTCCAAGATCTGGGTTCAGGGCAAGTAGGTATGTCAAATGTCTTATCACATTATGGTGACAGGATTTTCGTATAACAATGACATGCGGTTTTGAGGCAGAACTGCTTCTTGCTCATTGGATTCAGGTGGTGGCACCGCGTATGGCTAACTTGACTCAGGTGGTGGCACCGCTTCTTGCCAACAGAACATGTGTGGTTCCCTGTAAAAATCCAAAACATAACAGAGAATGATAGATCAAGTTAGATCAAGGTAAAATCTAATATATTGAGAATAAAAAAGAGCATAAAAGGTCAAAATAATTCAGATCTAGATAGATGTGGAAGTTTTGAACCAAAATCCACTGAGTCAGATAGCAGATCTGACTAAAAAGAGTTGGAGAAGGAGCCTGGATTTGGACAAGAGTTGAATAACTAAGGAATATCATATCAACCAATACGTATAGTCATTCCCTAGCGG
Organism: Pseudotsuga menziesii; assembly: GCA_001517045.1. NCBI lineage: Eukaryota > Viridiplantae > Streptophyta > Pinopsida > Pinales > Pinaceae > Pseudotsuga > Pseudotsuga menziesii. The sequence goes on along the minus strand of LPNX010531664.1, from coordinate 17,228 downwards.
AGTCACCATATTTGTAAGCAGGAATATTTCACCTTCTTCGGACAGAAGTTGTTCCTCTAGTCTGAATGGTTCAGATCTAGAACAAATGAATGACAAAGGATGAAGACCCTCCCTAGATGTCATAGATACCTGGAATGCCACTTCAATAGTAAACCTATGTACCTACAATCAAATTAAACATGCAAACACATCAAAGCTATGAGAATATAATCTATTAATTCATGTCAGTGACTAAGGAATCTGTTTGTGCCAGAAATTGTTTCTAAGGCCAGAGAAACAAGCCAACACACACTCAAGATAAAATTCAATAAAACAGATAAAGTTTAGGGTTTTTGTAGTGTTTTAATGGTTGTAAGATTTAGGAACTATCAGGGAATACATTCAGAAACAAAATAACAACTAGATCATAAACAAAAGATGATAAAGATGCATGATATATCAACAAGATCCCACAGAAAGAGTATGGTGAGGTTCATACCTAACAAACAAGCATTACCAGCAAACACACATTAACGAGCAATGAATATATCTATTAAGAAACTAAACAAGTTCAATAATGAAGCCAGCACAGAAAAACTGAAGGGGAAAAGTCATATATATCTCATAATTTCATCAGCAAATGCTTATAAGAGTCACAATACTTAGCTCTGAACAAGTCTGAAGATACAAATAGTCTACAGACCTCCTATAGCTCCCAAAAATCATAACCTCTAAAGTGCCTTTCTAACTCCTCCAAATAGTCATCTTCTACAAAATCAGTTAGGTTTTCCATCTTAACTGTCTCCATCGAATCACTAAGGTAGGTAAAGTAAAAAAGTACATTTTAACAAAATTACAAAATTGCTAAAAATAGCAAATCATTAACAAGAAATGTTTATCAAACAGATACACTAACTAAAGCATAACTGATCCAAAGCTCCTTCGCTGCTTCAGCAAGTAGTGCTATACCATCTAGGCTTTGAGCTTTTCTCTTTGCTCTTTTATGTTTCTTTTCCATATCAGCTATCTTTCTCTAAAGGTCTGCATTCTCCTGCTGTAAACTTTCAACTGTCTTCTCTATCTTTTTGCAGTCTCTGTCAGAAGTTCTTTTCCTATTTAGCACCTCTTTAGACACTTCTGATAGCTCCAGGAAATGATGATGTACATCCTGCAACTCCTCTACAAGCACTCTGTTGAATCTAAATAATGCATCATTAGTCTCTTGTAATTGTTTCATCCGTTGCTTGTATTTTTTAACACTTTCCTGCAAATTTTCTTCCTCAAAACTAGGGATATCAAGCATATTTGCATCTTGCATTAGAAAGTCTGAGAAGTCAGTAGGAATACTAGGCTCTTTTAAAATTCCTTCTTGTCTGAGTATAGCTTCATCTTCTTCATCCCACTCCTAATTTTCAACAGAACCTCTTTTTGCCTTTTCTTCTTGCTGTTGTTTTAAGAGTTTATCTTTTACCTCAAAAATTATTTCAGATAATTTAGATGTAGGCTGACTTGTCTCTTTTGCAGACTGTGACAATATTTTTAACTCTGCAGGTTGAGGAGAAGAAAGTTTAACCACTGATTTCCCTTTGCTTTTGTTCTCCTTTTTACCAATTTCTGCTTCCTCATTTGAGGAGGTATCAATTAAAACTGTCCCTTGTTTAGAATCCAATTTAGGATTAAGTATCTTCTTCATGTTCCATATTAATTTATTGGTTGGCCTAGTTTTAGGCCTCCAATATGAAGTTACAGCCTTCTTTTTCTTCTTATGAGGTTTAGCTGCTTTAATGTCTGAGGTGAGGAATTCTCCACAAGTTACATGCTTGTCTTCTGGTTCATCAATGGGCTGTGGCTGCTCTTCTTCTAGTAGATATCCCTCATCATCTGAGAGGATGGTGAGTGGACTTCCTGGTTTGGTTTGAACTTCATCTTCAGGTATATCAGCCTTTTCTTCAACAACAGTTTTAGTTTCTTTAGAATCTTCTGCAGGTGCTGTGGGCTGTAGTAGCTGCTTTTGGTCTCCAAAGAGTGAATACTTGCCTTTACTACTTGCTGAAAATACTTTAGATTTAATCTCTTCTTCCATCTGCTCAGCCATTTTCTCAGTTTTGACCTCAATCTTAGGTTTATGACCTAGCTTCTTCATCATCACAGTTCCTTTATCAGTTTGCCTCTTTGGCTGCTGTTCTTCCTTTTTGTCATGAATACCAGACCAAAATAGAAAAAAGTCCCAAATTATTCCCTCGTGCTGCAAGACAGTACTGATGATTAGCTTGATCAAACCATGATGAAAAATTGACTAGGATGTGTGATCTTCATGCTGTCTAACCCTACTGGACATTTTTTGCAGGATTCTTCAAAAAGAAGAAAGGCAGGTTCATCTTTGAGAATCCTACTATGTGTTGGAGGAAATTTAAAATGATATTTAAATACATATGAATACCTTCCCTCACAAGTCACATAGCTTTGCAATATTCTAATTGGATCAACGCACTCTTTTCTGAAATTCTGGATAAGAATACCTTTATTCCAATCAGGATTCACATTGGGTAATAGGTATCTGTGAGGTTCAAAGTCAAAGGGTAATTTCTTGAACCAAGGCTCACCCTCATTACTGATCCCAGTAGCCTCTGCAATTAGGCCTACAGTCAATTTGAATTTGAGAGCATAAAAAATAACCATATCATCTTTCATACCCTGAGCAAACTTACAAGACACTTGTGCATTGTAGCCATCTATCTTCCTGAAGAAATTCAGCCAACCTGCCTGTTGGAACAATTCAGCACAATCAGGGAGCTTTTCAATCCAGGTTAAGTCAGTGGGCTCAGCCCTATTGATTTTACCACTTTTGACACTCTTGCCTATCTTTTCCCTTTAGAAACTAGAAGCTGTCTGGTTTTAGGGTTCAGAAGAAGCTTTATAAAGTGGTTTTCTGCTCCTTCAAACTTTTTCACAATTCCTGTACATTTCTGAACAGACCTATATATTTTAAAAGGTGAAGTAAAGCTTCTCAATAAGAGGACAAATTAACATCATCGAGGGCTTCCATGTTGCTTTGTCTTAACAATGCAAATTAGGTCTGTATATATGCTAACTGCAAAAGATTTGAAACTTAATCACCAATCAGACTGTTTTTTAAACAAATGACCATCTTCAACTTGTCAAGCAAACTGTGTATCAGTATCTACACCCTGTGAGCATGATTCATGAACATCTCTGCAAAAAAAGGTTTTTCATAAATGAACTCTGTTGTCACTTTAGAATTTATTGCAGACTGTTCATCCCACACCTATCTCTTTTTAGTTCATCAAAGTGATACTAGGCCTTTCTGTATTTGCCTTCATATGCTTCTAAAAACAATTAAACTCTGCATCAGACAACCCAGTTTTCAGAAACTTCTAGGTATCATATGTATCATTCATTTAGACAAGAGACTCTCATCGAAACCTGTATATAAATGCCAATATTATTCCCCAAACGATTGAATTTGCAAATATGACAACTATCACCAGCTTCTCAAGAAAACTGAAGACTTCCTGTGTAAGGGATGAGCATAATAAAACAGTATACAATTCATTCCAATGCTGCTTCCTGTAGACTATGACTCAAATTAGCATTAGGTCTGACAGGAGTCTTAATCAGTCAGCTCATTACATCCATACTGTATCAATATCAAAGTTTTTTGAGTGTATTAGAGAGCCAAAACATAAACAACTTTCCTTCAAATTGTCTCGAAGTTCTAAAAACTGAATGCTTTAAGCTTAGGGTTATTTTGATGCTCTGTTCAATAAAATTCTTCAGAACAGCTCCAGGCAGTTATTTCTAGGATTAACATTTCATTTTGGAACCTATTTTAACTCTTGCCTCAACTAATTTTTCCAAAACGACCTCCAGCGAGAAAATTCCCAAATTTTCAATTATAGGGGTTAATATTGAAATACCTGCCAACTGTTCAATTGCAATGGTTTAAACCTATGTCTTGAGCTATCAACTGCCTTTCCTTGTGTGTACAGATGTCTTTATGTGATCACTTTGACTGCAGGTAATGGGATTGAAAAGCCCTAATTTTCACTGGCCTTCATAACTCTGTCTCTGCTCTGCAGCAACATAATCCACCTTTCTAGCGGTTTGATTTACTTCGCAAGCCCTCCTTTCCTCTGATAATGCATGTGAAAGGCAAATCATGCCACCTTAGACCGAAATTTGCTGATAACTGTCAAACCAATCCCACATTATGGGCAATGATGGCCATGATTTGTTTCTCGACTCAAAATCACCTGGAGTTGCACTAAAATTGAGGCTTACACGTATCCAACAGCTCACCGTATGTGATTAATCATTCACAGATTAAAATCATGATAAAAACTTGCTTGAAAATCGAAAAATAAAAGGGCCGCGATATTCTTGTAGCGCGCCCTTTGTAATTTTCTGCTCCAGCGCTACAAGAATATCCTTGGTGCTATTTTTTCGCTCCTTTTCAGCTTTTTGATATTTTGTATAAAGTTTCAAAAGTTGCTTGAGTGTAGGTATTTTCAAAATATGCCTTATGAATCCACCATTTGATAAAATAACTTTAAAAAACCCTTAATAAAAAACCAACCTATGGCTTAAAATTCAAAATTTCTAAAGCAATCTCAAAATTTCAAATAAACACTAGACAAAACTTTCCAAAAGGAGGGAAAAATCAAAATTAAATTAAATGAAAGCTTTGAGAGAAAATATAAATCAACCAAAATTGGAGAAATCAAACCAAAATTGAAGAAAACATTTGCTGACTTAACATCTAGCTCCAGCTGCGGGATGAAGTCCTCCCTGCGAGGCTTCAAGAACCTGTGGACCAGTGCCTTCTGTCCTCTAACTTAGCTATCTGCAAACTTCCATTGGGATATGGAGTCTTTATTCAACCTCACTCACACTAGTATGTACAATGATTAGTGAAAAAATGCCCTTATAAACTGTAAAAATGCTTGAGGAATCGTCCATTCACAGGGCTAGACAACTCCTCACCTTCTAGGGACTGCAAGATAAAAGTATTGTTTTCTAAAACTTTTGATATCAGAAAAGGACCAAACCAAAGATTGTCAAACTTACCATGTTTTCCCTTTTGCTCCTTCCTTGCATCCCATCTTAAAACCATCTCACCTTCTGTAAAAATATTTTCTTTAATATTTCTGTCAAACCTGTTTTTAACCTTGGCTCTGTACAGCTGTGCCTTTTCATCCACCTTATCTCTATTTTGCTGTAGTTCAATCATTTCAAAGATTCTCCTTTGCATATGATCTGGTTCCTCCTGAGAATTCTGGAGGAATTTCATCACTGGAATCCCTAGCTGAACAGGAAACACTGCCTCTGTACCATAAACCAGCTGAAAAGGAGAAGTACCAATGGACTGCTTCACAGTGATTCTATCTGCCCACAAAGCATATTTTAGCATTGAATCCCAAGACCTTTTATTATGATTCAGCAGTTTCTTGATGCTTTGAATGATATTCTTGTTAGATGATTCAGCCTGGCCATTTCCTTGAGGATAATAGGGGGTTGAATGCTTCAGAATGATGCCATTTTTCTCACAGAAGGCCACCATTTCCTTGGATTTGAAAGCCTTGGCATTGTCTGTTATTAATCTCTGTGGACAGCCAAACCTGCTCAAAATATTGTCTTCAATGAACTCCATAATCACTTTATCTATAGCATTCCTTGTAGGAATAGCTTCTACCCATTTTGTGAAGAAATATGTGGCATCAGAATCCAATGATGCTGTCTTGAAGATGTTGGATTTATCTCTCCAATAAAATCTAGACCCCATTGCTGAAAAGGGGCATTGACTGCAATAGGCTTTAAAGGTAAAGACAATAATTTTTGTTTACCTGCAAATTTCTGACAAGGAATGCAGGCTCTTACCTACTGATAAACATCTGTGAACAGGGAGGGCCAATAATATCCAGCTCTCAAAATTTTGTAAGCTGTTGCTTTCCAATATTTATGCCCTCCATAGGCTCCTTCATGAGACTTTGAAATCACCTCTCCTATTTCAGATTGATCCAAACACCTGAGCAAGATACCTCCTGGATCTTTCCAGAACAATTGATCCTTTATCAAACAGTACTTAGTGGCTTTAAGTTTCAGAGATCTGGCAGCCTTCTTGTCTAAATGATTAGGACATTGCAGAAATAACAGAAAAAGAACAATATCATCATACCAAACTGAAGATGAATAAAAATCCATGATCCTTTCTTTCTCCTGAAGTGCTTGGTCTTCTTCAGGAACTAATTCTTCAGCCAAGACATGCAGTCCTAGAGCTTGACAATTTGAGTCAGCCAGCAACTTGGCCAAACCTTGTCCCTTGACAAGCTTAGTAGGTCTGATTTCCACATCGTACTCCATAATCTTTGCAATCCATTTTCCTCTCTTTCCTTCACTGTCAGGCTATGTCAAGACATCTTTCACTGCAACATTTGGAACAAATGAAACAACCTTTGAATGCAAGACATAAATTCTGAAAAATTTCAAAGCCTTCACCAGAGCATAAGCTTGCTTCTCCAAAATGCTATACTTCAGCTCTGAATCTCTGAGAGTTTTACTGAAAAAGGAAATAGGCTGTTCCAAACCTTCCTTATTCTTCTGAAGTAAGACAGCTGCAATTGTAATTAATTTTTGCAAAGTCAACCTTAATACCATCTTTACAAACAACATGTCCTAGTAGTATCCCTATGGGGGTCATAAAGGTGCATTTATTAATGTTGAGGGAAAGTTGAATCTGCCGACATCTTTCCAACATAAGTCGGAGCCATGTGCAGTGATCTTTTAAGGTAGAATATATGGTCCAGTCGTCGAAGTAGACTGCCATAGTTTTATAGATGTATTCTTGGAAGTTTTTTACAACTATTCTGGAAAAGACTGCAGGTGCATTCTTCAGGCCAAAAGGCATAACCCTATAAGCAAAAGAGCCAAATTCACAAACAAATGTGGTTTTCTTCTGATCTTCCTTTGCTATAGGTACTTGATTGTACCCTGAAAATCCATCTGTGAATGAATAGCATTCATGGCCTGCCACTTCATTCAAGATTTCATCAGCATAAGGTGTGGGAAAGGGGTCCGTCAATGTAGCTTTATTAAGTTCCCTAAAGTCGACACAGATTCTCAGTCTGGTCGGGTCCT
>LPNX010531655.1:64259-80668 GCA_001517045.1 Pseudotsuga menziesii | reverse complement strand
TTAAATATGTTTTTTTTTATCACACTCCAGTTTTTCTGTTATTGATTAATAATTAATATAGTCTTAAATTTGCTCTCAGCTGAGATAGGGTTAAATAGGATATATAGATTAATTAGTTTTAAATTTTATTTTTAAGTTTAATTAGCACTGTTAAATCATTCTGCATACTTTACATAAGTTTTCATATTTAGAAAACTTCCCAAAAATCGAAGTCTTTCCTTAAGAAAGCAACCTTAGGATATTTTAGGTAATTAGGTAGGATAAATATTAGAATAGGTTAGATTTTGCTGGTTTTAAGTTCTCCTTAAGAGACAAACTAGCTGGTAGTAGGACCATAACCTGCGAGGTTTTGTTAATCCAAACACACCGGACGCTGCTTCAAGCTGATTGTGTGGACAAAACCTCCTTATTGGCTCTGATTCATAAAATCAGGCCAACACCACTCTAACATTAAATGAATCATGGATCAATGTATTTGTACCATCATCATCAACTATGTTATCAATATGATTATCTTATTCAATAGGATCATTAACTTGTTCTCCCTTAATCATAGGTCCATGTTCCTCCACTAATTGTTCTGAAAGTACCTCCTCTGGATGATATTCCGTAGGATGTATTTACTTTATAATTACATGAATACATCAATAGATATAAGTTAATATAATAAATGTTGAAATAATACATACATTTACCAAAGCAAAAATTATAAAAAACTTTATAATGCTAAACTTACAAATGGACGATATTCATTCCCCCCTCAGCATGTCCATGTTCCTTACAATGTTTTGTGTCTATTGTGATCAATATTCTTCTCCTCTTAAATCCTTTGCATTGACCAAATGGACAATAAAATTTCCCATCACCCCTTGTTTTCCCTGCATCCCACAGTCTAGCAAGCAATTGTCGATTTTGTTCATTTGGATAAGGAATATTTCTATTTGACATTTGTCACAAAAAATATTGAATGAAGACTATCGACGATCTTAAAAAATCAAGGTCCACACATCACTATTTCTGCAAACGGTCGTTTGTCAAAGAATAAAATAATTTCTGCAAACCATTTGTCGAAGAATAAAAAGATGTCTGCAAATGGTCCGTCGAAAAATAAAATAATTCTGCAAAGCATTCATCGAAGAATAAAACAATTCTTCAAACCGTCCCTCGAGGAATAAAATAATTTCCACAAACCGTTCGTCGCTTCTATAGAACATGTTGGAATGTTTCCATAATTTATATATTTTCAAATTTAACAAACGTTGGATAACCGGTGATAATGGCCCTAATTATTGTTGCAAAAAATTGCCAAATCTGACAATGTTGAAGGTCGAAAATCCGACAAAGCCTGAAGTTTTGGGTCGAAAATCTAATGAAGCTATAGTTCAAAACTACGATGATTCCTAGAGTTGTACTACGAAACTTTGACGAAGTTGAAGGTTTAAAATTCGATGAAGATTGGAGTTCGAAGATTCGACAAAGTCTTGTGTCGAAAACCGACGAAATTCGAAATTTGAAAAGTTAAATTTGAAAAAACATTAGATTTCTTCGGATTTTGGGTTCAAATCTTGTTGTGAGGAATTGTGCAGAGTTGTGAAAAAGATGTGGCAACCTATATTTATATTTAATTTCCTATCTAAAAAGAAAACAAATAAAACCAAAGATAAACTATTGATGACAAAAGAATAAAAATAAGATGGTAAGAAGTGGAAGAAGAGAGTTGTATAGAATGAATAGTTCTCTAGATAGAAATCATGGAAGGATTGACATGAGAATTAACTCTTTAAATTAGTACATAGAAACATTAAATTATGAGGTGAGTGTCATTGATTCATGTGGAATTCTTGAGAATTGAAGACCTTAAGAGCCATTTTACAACTATATACAAGTGGCCCTCTATAGGAATCAAGCAACAAAACAATTGTTCTTATAGGTGTGCAAGGGAAAGTGATTGTAGTAAAGTTTGAGCATAGAGATTTCCTATTTGTACTACATATAATTTACATCCATGCATAAGTAGTTCATATGTTGTTTTAGTTTTTCTTGACATTCTTGGCAATTAAGTGTTTCACACATTGAAAACATGAAAATTTCCAAATTCCAATTTTTATTTCTTATGAAGAGATATTTTATTTTCATTTTCTTTCTTATGAAATGATTTTGAGAGAACACTAATGGCTTAGGAAAACATCAAGAAAAAATTCATGCTAGACTGTGCTTGGAAGTAGCATTTGAGGAGAGTGACTAAATAGGATACATTTATTCCCAAAATATTATATTGACTCTCTTATCTCCTTAATCATTTAATTCGAATTACAAATGAATGACTGATTCCTTTATATTAATAGTTGTCAAGGTTTCTCGTTTCCATATATATTCATTGGAACATTGATGTTTTCTAACATATACAACTATGTAAATGTATTTACCAAGGAACTGTTACTTTTTTTTATAGTTTTGTACTATTGTTGTTTGTAGATACTTTAAGGACTATTTTTTACACTGAAGTCATTTGACAATGGAGACAGGAGTATCACTACTGTACCTTGATTCTTCATCGTTGGAATGAATTTAAATTTTCCATGTGTTTTACCTTGTCTTATTTGAGATGAATGAAATCTTGTCACACGTCCTCACCTTTATCCATTGATTTCGATGCAAATCAATGCATGGTTTCCGTTCTCATTCAGGTGGTTCAGGAATTTGCATGTATATATGAGTCATGGTCTACATTGCTACTTAGATAGCCGTATAAACCCCAAACACCGACCTGAGCATGGCCACCAAGGTACCTAAGATGGTGATTATTCCCCCCCTAGCACCATGAACGAGGAGCCTCATCATGACCTATTACAGCTGAGAAAAGGGGATCTGCAGTTATCTTGTAGATATTTGAGAGTGGATTTATTGTTGGTTTGAGTTGTTATATGTGTAGTTTCAATTTGATATTTTAATTGTGAAGTTGTTCATAATTGTTATTGCCAACAGATTTTTCTGTAGCAATTAAAAATGGAACAAGTCATTAACATGGAAAACATATACACAAATCCCTCTACATGGATACACGTGGAACAGTTCTCAATCCTAGTTGATGGCATCCAAAAGAGCCTTCATCTTTTCCCTACTTTTGGTTGGATCGGAACCATAGTATTTAACATAAAATACGTGGCCATTCGATCAGACCTTTGCATCACCAACCATGTTGAGTGAGAACCCTAACAAACTAAAAACTCTTCTGCAGGAGCGTGACGATCCATGAGCTTAATGCTGGACTCTCAAAATAAGGTAAGTTACTGGGAAAATATCATGAAGTGGTATTGACATGAAAAAATTCTCATGATTTTGAGCTATTTAATTGGTATTTGGAATGGTTGATAGGGAAGCTAATCATTTCGATATTTTAAGTGCAAGTTGGTGATTTGGAGAGAGGAAACCACTGGTTTTGCACTAATTGATGTGGAAAATTGATCTTCAAGTGGAGGAATCGATAGCAGTCTATAGATTAGGGTATCAAATTTGGTTAAATTTACACCACTTTTATCTAAATAGATCAATTTATTCATTCTTTATGGTAGTTCTTTACTTGGGTATACATAAATTTTTGTTTCCATTCAGTACTAATTCCTGGACAATGGGACTCTTTCCCTGCAAATTCATTGCTTTCCATGGGGATTAGAGTTTGTTATTGAGGTTATTTGAACTTTGATAGTGTTGTTATTCTTATTTCAAACATACATCTTTGGTTGATTTTGGTTCTTTCTGAACTAACCTTTTTAATGTAACAATGCCCCTATTAACATTGGGGTTTGTGCAATGTAATGTTCCCATTTATACATACGAGTTACCTTCCATGTCTTAGAATGCGTACTTGTATATATCTCATTGTTGGATATGGTAACCTTTTATCTTAAAATGAATCATCACATTATATGTGGGTATGAATTCTCTTGAATCCCATTCTTAGACATGGGTATTCTTTTGTTTTAAATTGAATCTATTTTTATAGCATTCTTTCATATTCATATACCCATGTCCTAAGAATGAATGCATTGATGTCGGGTTCCTGCAATTGGAAATGGTATTTATTCATTCTTATTGTCTTTCGGTTCTAAGAAGTTGTTATTTGTGCTGTTCTGACACACGTTTCCCATCCTTGCAGAAAAAGGAACTATTTGGAGAAAATGAGTGATATTTCTTCACTCCAAGAGATAGGAAGTATCCAAATGGATCTCGTCCCAATAGGGATCCAGGATTTTGGTATTGGAAATCCACATTTGTAGACAAACCCATCACTGATAAGGGAAGTAACAAGCACATCGACATCAAGAAGGCTCTGGTTTTCTATGTTGGAAAAGAACCTAAAGGAAACAAGACTAATTAGATTATGTATGAATATCACCTTGCTGATGTCAATATATCTACAAAGAAGAAGGGAAGCTTAAGGGTATGCACTGTTCCTATGTAAAATATGAGCCTTGAACTTTATACAATGTTTATAAGGCATAAACCTAAGATGTCAACGTTACAAAGAAAACTTGCTATGGCTTGGGGTGTACCACAATAGATAGAGAAACCGCAGAAATCAATCTCTTCCCATATACAAGAGAAATACAATATCTAACACTAAAGGATATCGAAACATACCTTATTTTGGATAGTTGTAGTAGATCCTCGTTGAGATTTTATCAATCCCGCTTGCATTAGAAATTCACTTCTCAACAACAGTAAACAAGGGAAGCATGCCATATGATATAGTATTAAGCCTACTCTAGCATATATAATCAATGATACATAAGCAATTAAACACATCCATGGATTCAATATTCATTTAAATGCACATCATTGGATAGGAAAAGATATTTCTATTAAATAAATTAGAGATTACATAAGTGACAACCTCTGTCGGTACATCTGCAAACTGGAGAAACTAAGTCTTCCACCTAGGCCTCCACCACCTCATTCCTCCATCTCTCGATAGAAATCTCACAAGCAAAGGAAATATTGGGAAGAACACAAAATGCTCCAAGGGACAAAGGGATGCAGACTCAAGTATAAGCAAGCTACGAAAAAATGGACTATAGTTTTCTTGCTCTTCAATTCTTCTATCTTCAATATATCCAAAGGGTTCCTTATATAGTGCTCCAATGGGGTAATGTAAGGTCAAATTTGAGCGATCTCGAGGCATATGGAAGTCCAAGAGACAAGTGACTCGAATCCACATTAAGGAAAACTCCAAAAATATTTGGCCTTTTTTTCACATCTCGATGTACACGGGTTTAGGGGTAATATCCGTGTATCTACGCAAGAAAGGGATTAAAAGTTGTGTACAACAAATCATGAGTGTTTTTAGGGATGCTCTTGGAAACATAAAAGGTACAAAAACAGTCCATGGGGTCCAAAGAGTCTACAGAGGGACAGGGAATGCCATAAAAGTGTGATCAACCATGTTTGGTAAAATCAGCTATAACAGATGCCCCCTAATGTGTGAGGTCAGAGGGGTAACATGATGGCCAAAATACATTATAAATCCATCCCAGAAGTGGAGTGATGAAGAACCAGCTGGAAGAACTAGACATCCAATAGTATAATACAATAATCAAACTCTACACATGACTGCAAATACATATAGCAGTCCCAGATACATAAGAGTACAATGGCCATGAATAGGCATGGTATACAAACTATGACATGTGTGGTCATCGCCATGTACAATATACAATAGATTAGAATATTCATGATGAAGATATAGAAAGGACCAAGATCTCCATGAAAGCTGAAGATATACCATGGATCAAGATCTCCATAATGGCTGAAGATATCTAACATAAACTAGAATCAAGTCACGAGAGCTGAAATCTCATGAGCACTGGCACGATCAAGGAGGTAGCATATAATAAATGCCACCAATCTAGAAATTATTCTACACAAACGGCTACGAGTACATGTCCTACTATGTGAATAGAGGTTTCAAGGTCTAACATAGTAGTCCATCATCTGATTACCAGTCATTGATGTATACTGCTAATAGATGCGAGATCACCCACCAATAATGAAAATGTGAATCAAGGTACTAGAGTGCAATCTAACAAGTGCAAATAAGTGTGTTGAGGTTGAACACTTGGAAGAATCCATCGATTAGGGGAAATTGATGTGTTCCCAAAACTGTTGATGGCGAGAGAACCTACCACTGATGATTGTAATTCTCAAGGCACTCAAAGGACTCTAGACTCCTATCCCATAATAAATGATCTGAAGTCGATGGGATGGAATCCGCTTGAAGGAGGGCATTAAGGCATCCCCCATCAACCGACACGAGGTACTCAGCAACGCTGTATAATGTGGAAGGACTTGAACAAGATGTGCATGAACTAGTAATAGTATTGGGAATGGCCAACATGAAAATCCAAGACAACTGAGGAATGGCTGACTCGGGCTTCAAATTCCTTTGAAAAAGAGCATAAAGGTGAATGGTGATTGAATGTAGGCAGCATAGACTCAAAATACAAAACTGGGACATCTCTGCGATGCATGAGGCATCGACAGAGGCTCCATAGGGACTGGAAGCTTAACTAGTTGGTGGAGGTAAACTCAGAGATACGAGTATAGCTCCTAAATTCAAACTACTAACCCAACCAACAGATGTGATATACAATTCTCTGTTCGAAGGCGACACGACTCGACTGCTACCAAAGATAACATATTTTCCTGTTCGACATTTTGGTTTTTGATTTTTTTGTACTTTTTCAAATATTTTGAAAATCTTGAAAAAAGAATAAAAGTGCTTTATTGTTACAAATCTAGGAGGAGACGAGTGTCAATGGGAAAACAAACTAGTTCCAAGCAATGGAACATACCTATTCTCAATGCAAGGAAACTTGTGCAGGATAATGAAACATGTGTAAGGAAACATGTACAGGATAACGAAACATGTGCAAGGAAACATGTGCAGTATAAGTCCCCTCCCAGTAAAAAATGGGGAATCAAGCTGAAAAAGATATATAAAACGACTCTGCTTGGCTAGACATGAGACAAGCTCAGGCTATATGACTGATAATCAAAGTCAAGGAAGTCGGAATAAGGCTAAAAAAAGGCAAGAAAAACTCATGACAATGCAATTACGACTTAACATATACAAGTGAGTCCTGGGGAAAAGGCCAACATAAAGGTCAAGAGGAGTATGAAGCTCTTTCTCAAATTCATGGCGGTACTATACAAAGGACTCCCACACCCTAAAGGAAGAATATCAGCATGGGAACCAAATGAAAAACATGATCTAACTAGGGTACCCATGTATGGTAAAGTTCTTCCATTCACAACATGTCACTTCTAAAAGCAACAAGAAGGTTCCGTGATAAGATGGAATGGGTTCATACCTAAGGTTAAAATGAAATGGTCATAAGGTCATGCAAAATTGCAAATGGATGTGAACATAACATATATGCTAGTTTAGACATCATACCTATAGTAGGCATGAACGAATCAAAGCCACGTTCAAACCGCACTCAAAATGGACTACTACATCATCAAATTAGTTCAAAAATTTAAAAATTTAAAAATTTTCATATCATTTGAAATTTTTACCCAGCATAATGTATTTGAGCTCAGAACTTCAAAAGCGAATTCTAGGAGCATCGTCCGACAGAATCTCTCCCCGTTTGATCCAGGTAGATTCTCATGCCCTCCTCTTCCTATTTCATACAAATTTTGTGAATTTTCATGGTCCAATTAATTTTTTAAGCCATTCATAATTGTACGTTTTGGCCCATGCATAAATCATGGTTTTTTCTACATATAGGGCTCGCCATACATGGAAAAAGCATCCAAACCCATGTACATACGTGGCTGTTTTGATAAAAGGTGCGTATAGGGCTGCAAACAAGGTTTTCAAAGGCAATAACTGATCAAAACTTTGGTTTTTTAAGTAGGATGGTGTTAGATTGGAGGGAAAGAGAGAATGGTGATGTGGAGGAGGCTGTTCAAGGTGATCTTATGGACAAAAAAGCATTACGGGCATGTGGTTTATACAAGTTTTAATGTCTTGGCAGCCTGAGGGCCAAACCAAGACTACTCCAGTTGCTAGTGGATTACTGGGATCCAGAATCTGAGACATTTTAGATTGACGGGATGTCACTCAGCATTGAGGTTGAGGACATATAATTTATCACTGGTCTGTCCCAACGAGGAGAGATGGTGAATCTCCTATCTCGTGGGCTAGGAGGCAGGTTGAATATTGATGAGTACATAGCTATGTACTGCTTTTCGGAGATGGAAAAGGTTGGGAGTCAAATCCTGACAAACTCTATCCAGATTCTGGATTGAAGGCCATACTTTTGGCATTAGGCATGATTTTCGGGTTAGCTACACTCCACCAGGCCTCGCGGCCAATGATGTTCTATGCGGTGGAGTGTATGAGACCTACAGTGTATGACTCGAGCACAATGTTGTTGAGCAACATGAAACAACAACTCAGTGACTGCAAGATGGGTAGGGTGCAGAAATTTGGGTTCGACAACATACTGAGCACGTTCTTATTTGAGTGGGTACTAGGGATAAGCCCTAGAGTGGACATTGTTCCATATGTATTTCAGGATCCATTCCAACGACGTTGGCAAATGTTATGTGCAGATTGGGCAGAGGTAGGGTGGCTAACCCCTACCCAACAAACTTCTTTCCATGGTAGCAAAGACAGATCGTCGCCATAGACGAATACCCCTATGCAGGGATAGACTTCCGTGGAGATATAGATATGCCACTACCACCAGGAGCAGCTTATGGTGACATAGGTAAAGTATCCCAAACCCACTTTTAAGTTTTGAATTATTTAATTTTTTTGTGTTTTTTGATATATTGACTCAAAAGACATATTTTTGGTGTGACAACACATAGTGACAATCTGTGATGTGTATGCATATGTAGGACCATGGCATCCAGAATCCTTCCCTCATCATCGAAGGAGGGGAAGAGGAGACGATATGATGGGTGCAGATGCAGAGCGGATGCTCCAAAGCATCCGCATGAACTTGATTTGCTTGACACACAGGGTACCCATGGCGCAAGTTGAGGACTTGCCTGAGGCCATGTAGCATCAGGTGGTTGGTGTACCACGAGCATGGGTTCGACTCCTTCGATGGCTAGCTAAAGCCATAGTGCTATGTCATGATCAGAACCCCCCTCCTCCTCAGGCTTATAGACCTGAGTGTATTCATTTTTCTACCGTGTATTATATTTTGGTGGCTCGAAAGACCCAATTTTGTATACGACACTTATGTATTATGACATCACTTTTTGGATATTAATGAAAAACTTTTATGACGATCAATTTTATTGATATTTACATGTGTGTAAAATGTATGTTTGTGATATGCTTATGGTCTATGAAACAAATGTCAATCTAACACATAGTTAGCATATGAGTCAGCAACTTGATTAAAAACTCATGGAACATGAATGTATGTTATATTCTCAAATTGTCATTCTAGAAATCTCACACGTAAGAATCTTTGTAATAATGTTGGATCCCTAATACGATACAAGCCTACATTAAGCTGTGAAACCACTAACTGCGAATCAAGACATACCTCAAGAGAATGAACACCATGTGAAATGACATCATGCAATAACTCAATAACGACACTATATTCAACAACATTGTTCGAAGAAGGCCGTAAACATACGCCTCCTGAAGACAATACTTGACCTGTAGGAGTATAAATCACCCAAGCAGCTGAAGCTAAGTTTTGAGTGTGGCGCCTAGCACCATAAACGAATCCTATGTAAATGGAAGACTTCATCAACATCTACCATAAGAAATGAAAGCTAATCAACAAACCCGATCACCATAAGAAAACCTAACTATGCAATGTAAAAATTATACAATAATATACAACAATCAGCCCTGGCTGAAGATCATGCATAGTATTTTTTGAGATAGAGCCCATTTCTAGGCTCTGCCAAGGCTGTCCCTTCATAATCAACCATCTCATAAGCGCCTTTCTCTAAGACTCATTTAACCACGTAAGGACCATGCCACATGGGATTAAATTTCCCTGCCCCCAAGGGTTCCTTATCTTGATCCCACAAAAGGACCAAGTCACCTTCATTAAACCTCCTTGGATGGAAAGACTTATCATACTAGACCTTGAAGCGATGCTTGTTAACCTCTAGAGCCACTAAGGCATCTCGGTGCTGCTCATCAAGCTGCTCTAAGTGGACCAAACGTTCTTCCAATGCGGAAGTGTCCGGTAAAAGCTCTACAGCTAGATTCAGAGAAGGGATTTCACATTCAACAGGTAAAACTGACTCCACCCCATGCATAATCTGATATGGAGAGAAACCAGTGGCAGTCTTAACCGTGGTTCTATAGGCCCACAAAGCAGGATACAACATAATATGCCAATCGGTCTTGCTTCGTGTGATGGTTCGCTGGAGAATAGACTTAAGTGATTTATTCACTGCTTCAACCTGTCCATTCACCTGAGGGTAATAAGAAGATGAATGTTCTTACTTATACCCTAACTTGGAAGCCAAATCTTCCATCATTTTATTCTGAAAGTGCCTACCATGGTCAGTGACAAGCTCTTTCAGAATGCCAAATCGGATGATAATTTGGTTGAACATGAAATGTGCGGCTGTCTCACCGTCGCATTTAATTGTGGGCATAGCCTCTCCCCATTTTGTGAAATAATCGACAACCACTATAATGTGATGATTCCCCCCATCCAAAGTTGGGTTGCAATCCATAAAGTCAAGCCCCCACTTGGTGAAGGGACCGGCGGTGACAATAGGATGTAACAGGGCTGGATGCGAGCGCATACTGCATGCAAACACCTGGAAAGGGTGGCACTTCTTGACAGCATTAAAGCAATATTTGAATATGGATGGCAAAAAATATCCTTCTCTCAAGATTTTTTGGGCTGTAGAAATCCTAGATAAATGATCACCACACACCCCTCCATAGAAATAATTCAGCACAACCTCAGCCTCATCATGGGTTAAACAATGACGCAAAATGGAATCTATCCCATGGAAGTACAAAGTTTTATCCACTATAAGGTAGTTCTTAGCTACATGATGTAATCGTCATCGCTCATCCCGTGAAAGGTGAGTAGGGACCTTCAATGTTTGCAAATATACAATGATATCCCCATACCACGGGTCCAAAGTTGAGATAAGAAAAATATGCTCATCGACAAACGTATCCTCATAAAATTCCTCCTCCTCCAAACTTGGAAAATTAGATATGAGCTCCGCAAAGATCAAATATTTAAACGAAATTGGGATCAAACTCTTGCAAAATGACAATCCATTTATTGTATTTCCCCCCAATCATCCTTCTAGTGAGGACAGACTGAAATGGATTGATATGAGCTACGACAAAGGTTTGGCGAAGGAGAATTTAGTGTCTCAACCACTGAACCGCATGAACAGTACCAAGGATAGCTTCTCCACATGGGAATAGCGAAGTTCTATATCTATAAGGCTTCGGCTCAAATAATATATGACATGCTCATGGAGCTCCTCATCCTCTTGAACCAAAACCATACCAATCGTCTCCATGGATGCGGCCACATAAATCAAGAAATCATGGCTATAGTCGAGTGCACTAAGTATGGGGGCCATTTCTAAGGCTCGCTTAAGAGCATCAAAGGACTCCTAGGCTCACTCATCCCAGTAAAAAGGAGTGTCCTTCTTCAAAAGACGCATAAATCCTTTAGTCAAATTGGCAAAATTAACCACAAATCTATGCGAGAAGTTTTCCATGCCTTGCAAACACTAAATATGTCTAATATTACACGGGGGAGACAATTGAAGTATTGCCTCAACCTTTAAGGGATCGACTCTTATACCCTCCTTAGACATGATGAATCCTGGCAAGTGACCAAAAGTCACGCAAAAGATGTACTTATGAGGATTTAAACGAACCTGGTAATGACGACATATTTGGAATACTAATCTCAAATGATATGGATGACACACTCTCAGACGAGAGTGAGCAGGGAGATCATCCAAATATACTTCTATAATCATTTTGAGATCATGAAAAATTAAGGTCATAGCCCACTGAAATGTAGCTCCGGCATTTTTAAGGCCGAAAGGCATCTTCCGATATGCAAAAGTACCCCATGGACAAATAAATGTGGTCTTATGTTGATCCTCAAGCTTAATCTAAATCTGATTATATCTGGAAAAACCGTCCATAAAGGAAAATACCTGACTCCTGGCACACTCATCCAAAATCTAAACAATAAATGGTGTGGGGAAATTATCCTTAGGACATGTGCGATTTAGGTCACAGAAATTAGTGCATATACGGATCGCTCCCTACTTCTTATCTACCAGAATAGGATTTGAAACCCGCTCCGTCAAGGGAATGGGATAGATAAAACCAGCTTTCAAATTTTTTTCTATCTCAGCCTTAATGACAGGTTCTTTTCTAGTATTCATCGCATGCAAACATTGTCGAATCAGCTTCGCATTCGGATAGGTTTTGATCTCATGTTCGACAATATGAGGGTCAATACGTGGAATTTCATCGTATGACCACGCAAATATGTCACGAAACTCTTTAAACAACACGGTATACTCCTTGATCTCATCAGGGGAACAATCCACCCCAATGTAGACATCCTCAGCTTTGCTAGGATCACGAGAAATATTGATAGGAATAGTTGGTGACACATTATCCATGTTTCCATTAGCCATCAGACAAGGAGAGCTTAATGGAACCATGGGGATACCAATCTTCTCACTAAGAATCTCCTTAAAGTCATCACACTCCATATGATCAAGCTTAGGAATAAATATGTTCGATGATGCAATTCCTCCCAAGGTTTCTCAACTGTGGACATGGCCTCAAGGATAGCTTCATCCAATGGAAAAACATCATCGAGGTAATCATGTGAGTGAGATGACTCTACTACCCATGCCGGCAGCACATACAAATCCTCCTCCTTTGTCTGTGAAGAGGAAGGACTAGGCTCTGCAACCTTATCAATATTTACTTGATAAGCCACCATTGTTGCAGGAAACGACACGTCAGTCTCAGTGGGCACACTCGAAGTACTCAGTGAAGGAAGAATCCAAGAATATTCCATATGGGTAGTGCAAAAAGACACCAAATTCAACGAGGATGAAGCCCCACCAAAACTAGACCCCATCATAAAAATAGGCGCACGACAATTAAAGGTTCCCATAAGATAAGGATACATACCTATGCCCACACTCCCAGTTGCCGGCTGAGAATGATCGATAATCGGGATAGAAGCACCCGATGATGCATTGACATTCAGATTTTGGAATGACATTTGATCGATTGTAACAATATTCCCATTAAATAGAAAGCATATCACTTGAAAGAGGGAAGAAGCTATGGCTTGCATACTATACATCCAATTTCGACCCAGCAAAAGATTGTAGTCAAGGGGCGCATCAACCACCTTGACCTCAATCGCGATGGTCTACCCCACCAATTGGAATTTTAAGGAAGGAATAATTCTGTGCAGCCGAAATGATCTACCATCAAAATATTTCAACATAGTAGTGGATTGAGAGAACTCGGGAGAACCTAAGCCCTTCCAACAAGACAAAGAAATCATGAAAGTGGCAGTGCCTTCATTAATGATAGTGCACTTGACAGTGTTGTTAAGACACTCTACATTAATCAAAAGAGACACATAGTAAGGCAAGCGAGGTTGTACTCCCATGGTTTCAAATTTGATCATAATGGAAGAGTTATGATCATTGATGCCAAGAGCAGATAACAAATCTTTCCTCTGTGGAGGAAAAATATGAATCACTTCTAACGTGGACATCGCACAAGGAATTTGGCTCAAATCCTCGACAACTGAATAGTTCTAGGCGGCTCAGGCATTAGGATTGTGCCTCGAATGCTTTAAGACTCCCTTAGGAATGTGAGGTGGAGCTTCAAGTTTATCCATAGGCTTTTCAATTCTCAAAGGGCTCTTGGGTGGGGAAGGTTCTTTCCCAAGGTCTGTTTGTGACGAACCATAGTCTTTCATATGGGTCACAACCTTAGCAGCACTCATCATGTTGATGCATCCATGACCACTAGCAGCCTCCGGCAGGTTTTGATTTCCACCCGATGCATAACCAGGATTGATGGTCCTCGAGTTCATATTTTTATTGTTGGGTAAAGGATTAGTTAACACAGCTGGGCCCTGTGCTATGAACCTCAAGGAATATTCCATATGAGGGAACAAGTGAGTGAGATGGTCCTCCTTACACAATTTGCAAGGAAACTTCACCTTACGTTTAGACTGCTTGTCCCCCCCAGCATTAGTGTTCTTGTCATTATTATTGGCATTTTTTTTCTTGTTCCCACCCTTACGATTATTTTTTTTTATTCCTTCCAGGCTACTGGTTTCCTTTCAGGTTCGATGTTTGCACGGAAAGTACATTTGCTCATTGGGTAGGTTGAGATGAATCCATAGCTTGTCCTAATGCAGACTGGTTAATTAAAAATTGGCTCACTTGTTTCACAACCAATTCTGTAGGTTTGGTACTCATACAGCCCACATACCATCGGCATGTGGTCCAAGCTTGACCTTGGCGTCGAAATTGGATCTAGGAGCATTGGGTATAATCTCATACAAAAGTCTGGATTGAGCATAGATCAAATCCAACTCTTGTGCCCTAAAAATATCCTTTTCCTCGTTTTGAACTTCGGATGTCGAAACATCCTTCTCTATATAAGGTAATAAAGATTTGAGGAATCACTCAAGAAGAAAATCTGGTTGTATAAAAGCTTTGATTAACCGTTTCCATCTACACCACTCTTGGATATGATATGAAATGTGTGTGGCTTTATCTTGCCGAAAGGTCAACAAGAGTTCAATACCGACATCGTAACATACAGGTAGCTGGAAATGATTAAGGAAAGTCAGTGCAAGATCATCAAATTTAACATAAGCCCCCCGGTAAATCTATATACCATTTTGCTGTAGGACTTGTTAGGGTGCATTGAAATAGCCGCAAACGAATGGAATCATCATATAAGGAATTGGAAGAGCACCAAAGGTGGAAAGTGGTGAAATTCTCACCAGGATCTTCACCAGCCTTACCTTCGAACTTGGGAATGTCCGAAGGAATCTTGTTAGGGATAGCCGGCCATGCCGGGTTATGAGACACAGGATCATTCATCAATCTCGACAAGTCAAGCAAGTTCAAAGTTGCAAGGAAAGGGAGCCTAGGTTGAGCCGGTTGATTCCATTCTCCCTAATAGTTTTGATTCATGTAAGGTTGATTTCTATAAATACCATGGCCTTGGCCATAATAACCTCCTCCCATTTGACCCATGTAGGGTTGCATGGAAGCATTATGATGTGGGGTGCCTTGATTATGAGGCGCTACAAAGCCATAATTGGAAGAGTAAGTGGGTTGTTGATACCCGTACCCATACGGTTGATAGTTTTGTCCATAGTGCAGTCCATACGAATGTCCATGAGAAGCTCCATAAGGTGTTACATGGGATGTACCATGAGAATGTCCATAGTTAAGGGTATGGGAATCTCCAGAAGTTGGAACATGAGACGATCCAGAAACAGATACATGACCTACTGACACAATAGGAGGTACTTGACTCTAAGATAATACTGTGGGAGCAGTCACGGAATGAACATGGCTAGTAGCAACATTCCGACTTGAAGGACCACGTGAACTAGGGGGAGGATGAGTCATTAAAAATAAAATCAAAGGAATAGGGTTTGAAGACGAAAGAACATGTGAAGGAATGTAAGTGGTGTTCCCAATGTTCACTCATCTCGGTTCTGGTATTCGCATAGGATTACTAGCACTAGGTCTAGGATGAACATGTGAAGTTTCCTCCACCATAGAGATGGAGGGTGCAATGTGACTAGTGCCCCCAAATCTCTCCACATGGAAAGGGATGGGAATTCCCCTAGGTGTAATGTTAGGATCAACTTTTGACTCAACACGATGTGCCAAATCAGGTGTAGGGATATAAGGCATGCCATATATAACATGACTAGTGCTTACAGGTTCATGGTGAGTCTCGTCACCCGGAAACCAATACCAGCGACCTGTGAATGAGGGATCATAACCAAATCATGAAGGTTGTTCGTGTGAATCATCACATGTGCTAATAGGATCTTCCTTCCCAACCTCGTGAGGTAGAGAGGACATCTTTGGAATCTCATCCTCATGATCTCCCATGGTGTGTGAATCAAAGTGAGAATTAGTCCGCCCAAATTGTCTAGTTCTCTCTCCCAAAGGAGGAGGAGATGTGGAAGGCGAAAGTCCTACTAAACGACAAGAATGGTGGGGTGTCGCACCTGAATCCACAATGACTCAAAAATTAAAAAGACTCGATCTAATTTCACAAACCCTAGGAAAACTAGTGTGCACAGAGCATACACCTATAAAATGTAAAGGAA